>CM032450.1:19890666-19903166 GCA_019049505.1 Pachyrhynchus sulphureomaculatus
ATTACAGTAATTGGCAATCTCTGCATTAGTTCCAATTGGTATGTCCCTTTCATTGACTATGTACCAATTACTATTATTTTTAACTATGGCTTCATTTGCTGCATCATTTATTATTTTATAAAGTTTTCTTAAGTCAGCACTATATTTATCTATCTCATTACCATAGTATGCCTGTTTTGCCCTTTCTATCGTCTTATTTAGTATATTTCTATATACCTTATATACATTCCATAAGCCTTCATTATTTTTTTGTTTTATAGCACGTCTTTTAAGTTTGTCCCTGTGTTTAATTGAAGTTATGATTCTTTATATATATATATATATATATATATATATATATATATATATATATATATATATATATATATATTATATATATATATATATATATATATATATATATATATATATATATATATATATATATCCAACACAACAACAACACAAATCCTAGAAAAGAAAACCGCATTTGATCAGGAAGTCCATGTCTTGTTTGTTGATTTAAAAAAGGCCTACGACAGCGTGCCCCTAATGAGATTGTGGGAAACAGTACAACAGAGTAATGTAAGCACCGAAATAATTAAAGCCGTAAAATCCTTATACCAAGACGAAAGAAGTAGTGTGAAAACCAAATATGGTATAACAACAGGGTTCCAGGTCACAAAGGGTCTCAAACAGGGCTGCTGTATATCCCCAACGCTATTTAAAATCTATTTGGAGAGTGCACTGAAGAACTGGAAAAGGAAATGCAGCAGTATGGGATTACCACTGGATGACGATACTACATTGTACACGCTATCATATGAAAAATGGGGCCTAGAAGTCAATATTAAAAAGACCGAGTACATGTGCGTCGGAGGACAACAGCAGGACTTGAAACTGGCCACAGGACACACCATCAAACACTGTGCCAGTTATAAGTATTTGGGAACGAGAATATCTAGGGACGGAACACTGGAAGAAGCAATATTCGAGAGGAATATCCAAGGAAGAAAAGCGATTGCAATGCTTAATAGTATGCTATGGGACAAAAACATAACCATTGAAAATAAGAAGAGAATTTACAACTCAATAGTGAAAAGTATAACTTACAGCTCCCAGGTGTGGCCATTGGAGGAAAGAACAGAAAAAATACTAAAAGCTACAGAAATGGATTTCTGGAGACGAGCAGCCAGAAAATCCAGAAAAGACCGCATACAAAATGACACGATAAGACGAGCTTTAGAAATAAAGCACGATATAGTGGACGAAATCAGAACCCAACAGTTGGTATGGTACGGACATGTACAGAGAATGTCACAAGACCGACTACCTAAAAAGATTTTAAATTGGAACCCTCAGGGAAAAAGAAAGCGAGGAAGACCACGCCAAAGCTGGAGAGCAGGAATCAACAGGGAAGTACTAGAGAGAGATCTGGAGGAGGAGGGATGGAGAAACCGGGAGGAGTGGAAATTAGGCATCGGAAGACGGAAGACGTTATAAAACCGATTGATATATATATATATATATATATATATATATATATATATATATATATATATATATATATATATATATACATATATATATATATATATACATATATATATATATATATATATATATATATATATATATATATATATATATATATACATATATATATATATATATATATATATATTATATATATATATATATATATATATATATATATATATATATATATATATATACACATATACATATATACATATATACATACATACAGTCCCTGGCCAAATTATTAGACGCACTGCAAGATTTCATGTAAAATATTAATTACCGAGTGATATTGTACCGTTTTATTATTTTAAATTGATTTGTTTTTTATTTTTATATTATCCAATCAATTACCTATTTATTTGACATAAATAAAACAGCATTAATTTAGAAAAGCATAAGTTTATTAAGTTTTAAAGAAAAGTGAAATTAATGTTAGTAAAAGTCAATATTTAGTTGAGCCACCTTTAGCCGCTATCAAAGCTTTAATTCTGCGCGGCATGCTATCAGTGCAAGATTGTACTGTCTCCTGCATTTGAGGATGATGATTCCACACATGAATAATCTTTTCTAGGAGCTGGGTTTTGTTGGTAATCACATCTTTAGCCACTTCTTTTTTCATCAGCTCCCACACATTTTCAATGGGGTTCATATCAGGGCCAATCCAACAGAGGGATATTTTTTTCTGCCAAAAAAGCTTTAACAGACCGAGCAGTGTGGCAGGGAGCTCCATCTTGCATGAAAGTGAATGGTTCCCCATTTGGAAACCATTCTCTGAGCTGCGGAATCAACCGATTTTGTAATACTTCTTTGTACTGATCTTGCCTCATTATTCCTTTGACGACGTACAGACGTCCAGTGCCCTTGCCGCTGATGACTGACCAAATCATCACTTTGGTGGGATGTTTAACCGTCGGGACGACACAATCAGGATGAAACTTTTCTCCATAACGACGACGCAGATACTGAGCTTTATTCTGCAAAATTTCGAATGTGCTTTCGTCACTGAAGCAGACCTGTCAAAAATAGGAAAAATATATAAACTTCCATGTTTATTTGCTTTATTTAACTGAAAATGATAATAATGTATCAATTATTGATTAAATTGCTGTATCTTACCGATCTCCAGAAGTCCACATCTTTGTCTTGCCATTGTTTGGCCCACTTCAGGCGCTTTGCTTTCATTGCAGCTGTTAACTTGGGCTTCCTGGCGGGGCGACAGGCCTTAAAATCTAATTCTTTCAATTTTCTTCGAACAGTGCGCTCAGAAGCATTTACGCTAGCATCCTGGAGTTGTGATTTTATTACCTTTGTGGTAGCAAATCTGTTTTCTACACAAAATTTTCTTCAAACATCTCTCTGACCGTGAAGTGAAAATTGGTTTTCTACCGCATCTTTTCTTTCTTTTCGGGCTTAATTCCTTCCCTGACTCAATTTTCTTTTTTATGCGTCGTACACTAGCTTCAGAAACCTCCAATCTTCGTGATATTTCTCGGTTTGTAAATGTTTTCGCAATCACAAGGGCCTTCACTTCAGCTTTTTTACGTGGTGAAAGATCGCCTTTTCTACCCATAATGAAAATAGTCCAATTACTTTTTTAAAACACTGCATACAAAATAAACTAATAACTGAGTAGTATAAAACTGTTAAACAAACAATCACAGTCCATAAAGCCACAGAAACACGTCCGTACCTGACTCGATTCCGGTTTGTACTTATTTACGTTCATGTATCACTTTGTCAACACAGTGTTGCCATATGTTAAAAATAAATACAAATATGTAGTCTACAACAATTCTTTTAAATAAAAATCAATAATATTGTAGTTTAAATATACCATTATTGCATAAAAACTCTTAAGAAACATAAAATTACTAAAAAAAATACAGTGCGTCTAATAATTTGGCCAGGGACTGTACATACATACATACATACATACATACATACATGCACGCATGCACGCATACACGCATACACGCATACACACATACACACATAATACATACATACATACATACATACATACATACATACATACACCTAGTACTCCCATAAATACTGTTACAAACTTTTACGTATGCTCTCTATAAACATTAACACTTTTTTGGTGAAATTATTAGGTTATGTTACTCAGTTGTTATACAGTTATTGTGTGTAAACATATTTACAATTTGAATCCTTTAAACAATGCAGTGGGGTGATCGAGAAAATGGGATTGCTGTTATAGCTTTATTTAAGTATAATATGGAAAAAAAGCGATATTTTTAAGGCTTTAAAATAAGCCGTATATTTGTTTACCGGGCGATAAAATAATTTACTGGGACGGGAGACATAAAAGACAGGTAACGTTCAGTTCGAAAGTCACAAGCTGTTAAAGCTCTAAAAGCGCTAGTTGACCGAAATCCTCTCCTCAAACAAAAAATTTTATCTCGTGAGATGAAAATTTCGAAAAATTCTGTCTCGTATTATTAAAGAAGACTTAAGACTTGACGGTTATAAGGGACACACTGGTCATTTGCTAATGGAAGATTTAAAGCGAAAAAGGTTGCAAAAATCTAAAAGTGTGTTGAAGAATACGCTAATTGACACCCCATATGAACCTATGTCAAGCAGGGAATCATGTGGGACCGTGTCGAACGCCTTGGCAAGATTTAAGAAGACAGCAGTACATTTATCGCTAATGTCAAGATTGTTAGTTATATGGCTGGGTAGTTCACCGATTGCATCCCAGTGCTTAAGTCATTCATAAATCCATACTGCCTTTGGAATATAATATTATTCTGCCGGAAAAAATCGACTAAACGATCTTTGAGATATTTTTCAAAGATTAGGCAAACGTATTTATAACACTGATTGGGCCGTAGTTGTTTATATTGGCTTTGCCCCCTGCCTTATGGATTGGGGTGACAATCGCAATTTTAAATGCACTGTTTTAGAGATTAAGTTAATTATATCGACAAAAAGATTATCAGGTTTTGATAAAAACATGTAACAAGGTCATATCCAGGAGCATAATCATTTTTTAAAGAGTTAATTTATTTTATTACTTCATTTGGATCAGTAAGCCTAAGAAACATAGATGACAGAGAAGTGAAACAAATTCTAGAGGCAATAGATGGATTACATTTTTTTTTATTCGTAGTAAGAAAATAGTAGGGCTGAGAACGGACTTCCGTGATACGTACAACCGAAACCTGATATTCCCCTCTACGTACTGTTTCTGTGCAAATTGAGAATAATTAAAAAATGATACAATTTTCAGATTCCTCGTTTCTAACAATCTTGAAAAAGACGTATAACACGATATATGCGAAGTAACCCCTCTAACACCCTTCCTCGCCGTTTTAACCCCCTACGTGTTTGTCTGTACATATGCTATATTATTAAAAATTGTTTGTTGTTTATGACATTGAAAATTTACAAAAATTACCACCCCCTCCCCTTTCACTCCCTTTACTTAAAGTGATATCGTCCGAAAACCTTTTCTCCTTTCTGTTTCAATCTTCAGTATCATATGTGCACGGAAAAGTAAAATTATGTTTTTAGTGATCGAGAAACCATGAAACGTGAAGAATTGTAAAAATTTCGGAGGGCGATTTTTTCATGACTTCCTTTCCCCCTTTAGCAAACAACAGTTATAAACTAAATCTACACCCTAAATAGCAATCGTTTTGGCGGAGCTGACACGTGTTAATTGAGCCAGTAAAGAGGCCTCTAATGGCCGAAAAGCTGGATCCATTGGGAATTCCGAATCCACAATTTATTCGGAGGTAAACAAAATTCACGAAATTTACATTTTTCGATGATGCAACATCTGTATTGATTACCGTGGTCGGTAATTCCTTGGCCAGCAGCGTCGTATTTTCAGCCAGAGGAATATTTTCCAAAATGATTTGCAAGAATATGTGAGATTGGAAGCTAAAGGGAGTTAATAGAGTCTAATGTAAAAAAAAAACCTAACGCATTAAAAATGTCCACGACATATCCCGACTACGTCCCTTTCAGTACTTTGAGGACTGTCGAATTAAATTTTTTTTTGTATAGACATTTGTTCTAGGGGTGAACTCTAGTACATCTACAAGTGTAACGTTGTCAATACAGAATTCTGATTTATAGCGTTGCCTTTTGAAACAACTAGTTCATACTTTTTTATTAGAATTGCTACAAGGAGGTAGAAATTCACCTAGTACACACTGATTTTGCAAACGAAAATGTTTAATGGCACCTCGGCAAAGTTACAGTTACAGTGAGAGAATCACAAACGTCGATCATTCTTGATGATTTCACAGATTTTTGTCACATTTTCGTCAGTTTGTGATATGCTCAGGCATCTTTTGCGTTTATTGTCTTCAACAGCTTGTTGACCCTCAGAAAATCTCTCCAGCCACATAAAAAACATCGCACGTGACGTACAATTATCCCCTTAAACGTCTTTTGGGAGACATTCAGTCGGAGTTTTCTCGTGATAAGTTAATGCTCTGACTATATATATATATATATATATATATATATATATATATATATATATATATATATATATATATATATATATACACACACACATATATATATATACACATATATACATATACATATACAGGGTTCGGCGTAAAAATCCTGACAAAATTCAATTTGAATTTCCCGCCGTTCTATACCACTTCGAGTGGTCGCGATTGGCATCCAAATAGCTTGACACATGTACTAAACATTTATAACCTCATAACAGTCGCAATGTTGAAACCAAGTGCGGAGTAACATCGAAGAGCCGCGATTATCGAAAGTGTTCTGGGGTACCCGATTCTTCGGGTACCCAAGATCGACTGTGTATGATATTGTCGCAAAGTGTAACGAGTCGTAGAAGTCCAACGAAGATTTTGCAACACGGGCAGGAACACTCACTCGAAGGAGCGAGTTGTCAGGACGCCCGAAATCATTCAACGGGCTCAGGAGGGGAGTCGATCCAAAAATTGTCGTCGGTTGTCGATGTATGTGAAAAAACTATGCGTCGAATCGTCGAGGAGGACCTCCGCTACAAGTCTTATACAATTAAAGTGAGACAGATGCTTTCCGAAGCTGCCAGGACAAAGCGAGTTGAACGCTGTAACCTGCTTTTGTGTTCTTTACGAAACGAGGCTGCCGGACGCCTCAGGTTTTTTTTTTTGACGAAAAAAATTTTACTGTCGATGCGAAACTCAGTTGAAGAAATGATCGCTGGCTCACCCATGATCCTGAAGATGTTCCCATTGTTTCTAGAACGAAATTTCCGGTAAATATTCACGTGCTAAGTGTTGTGTCCAGTGAGGGTGATGTCATGCCACCGCATTTCTTTAACAAACGGGAAAATGTCACAAAAGAAGTTTATTTGCATGTTCTGATAAATGTGGTGAAGCCGTGGATGGAAACTGTATCGTCTGGAAAGCCGTATGTTTTCCAGCAGGACACAAGTTATTTGGTGCCAAATTGGTTGTCGGGCAACCTTGACGAAAGTAGGCGATCATTCAAGCAGTAGGGGGTTATATTGAGTAAATATATTCTTTATGACCTAATAAACAATCTAGTAAAAAAAATAATTATAAACCTGTCCATTTTTGCAATAAAAATTATGTTTCATTAAAATGTTTAATTTGTCCGGATTTTGGCGCCGCATCTTGTGCATGCACATATATATATATATATATATATATATATATATATATATATATATATATATATATACATACATATATATATATATATATACGAGGCTGGTTTGAAAAGTCCTTGCAAAGTCCGAGAGATGGCACCACCGGCGCGTATCGAGGTCATGTTTAGTTAGTAGCATCTCTTGAATGAACGCACACCAAGTTTCAGCCATATTGGTCTATTTCTTTGTGTTTGGCATTCGTGTGAATCAAGGAAGTCGAGTGATTTTCAAGAAATGGACGAAAAAGAATTTCGTGTGGTGAGTAAAGATTACTTTATGAAAGGCAAAAACGCCTCAGGAGACTAAATATAAGCTTGATAAACATTATGGTGACTCTGCACCTTCGATTAGAACAGTTTATAAGTGGTTTCAAAATTTTCGGACTGGCCATATGGGCACAAGTGACGCTGAACGTTCTGGACGGCCTATGGAGGTTACGACTCCAGAAATCATTGATCAAATGATGATGGATGATATGGTGATGGATGACAGAAGAGTTAAGGTGCGTGAGATTGCTAGTGCTGTGGGCATCTCGACTGAACGGGTACATAATATTTTGCATAAACATTTGGACATGAGAAAGCTATCCGCAAGATGGGTGCCGCGATTGCTCACGCTTGACCAAAAACGGAATCGTGTGAAGTGTTGCAAGGATGGTTTACAGCTGTTCCAGAAGAATCCGGAGGACTTTAAGCGTCGTTCCGTCACTGTGGATGAAACATGGATACATTACTATACTCCTGAGACCAAACAACAATCTAAACAATGGGTTACCAAGGGGGAATCTGCACCAAAAAAGGCGAAGACCGTTCCTTCGGCCGGAAAGGTTATGGCGACTGTCTTTTGGGATTCGCAAGGGATAATCCTCATCGACTATCTGGAAAAGAGTAAAACTATTACAGGTGAATATTATTCATCGTTATTGGACCGTTTGAAAACCGAGCTGCAAGAAAAACGCCCGCGATTGCCCCACAAGAAAGTCCTTTTCCATCACGACAACGCACCAGCACACACCTCAGCAGTTGTGGTCGCAAAATTAATGGAAATAGGATTCCAACTCGTTTCACATCCCCCCTATTCTCCAGACTTGGCTCCCTAGGATCACTATTTGTTCCCCAATTTGAAGAAATGGCTGGGGGACAAAGATTTTATTCAAACGAGGAGGTGATTGCAGACACTAATGGATATTTTGCAGACTTGGACAAATCCGATTATTCGGAAGGGATCAACAAACTAGAACATCGTTGGACGAAGTGTATAAGCCTAAAAGGAGACTATGTCGAAAAATAAAAAAGGTTTACCCCAAACACATAAGTAGTTTTTATTTTTGCACGGACTTTTCAAACCAGCCTCGTATATATAGCGTAGCTAAAAGGAGGAACATACGCCCCTTAATGAAAAAGATAGCGGGACTTTAGAAAGATACTTTTTTTTCATTATTGGAGGTTCTTTTTAGCGAAAACGCATTACCCATCGATCATTGATTTTTAATGAAGATGAAAGTTTTAGAGTTTCTCTAAATGAAAGGTTTCTTTTTTGAGAAAATTCCTCCCTTCTCCGGGTTCTTGTTTGTGAAAAGTCCAAGTTCCATCGCTCATAGCGTTTTATCCATACACTTTACTAGTCTGCTGGTGAATTTCGGCCGCTTTCACGTATCTTGCATTTAAAAAGGTATTCCACCGCTTATTTCACAAGCTGCGGGATTTTTAATGGTCTGAGACATTTTAAACACGCAAAAATAAACGTTAATTCCAGATGCCTGTATTCAACGCGAATGCCCGGAGCGGCGATCACAGCGTTGCAGCGGCCATATTTCAAAACGGTACTTTCTTTAAAAAAGCGTCTCTTGAACCCGGTTACGCAACTAAAGGATAATATACCAGTAAAACAAAATAATTAATTTTTTTGAAAAAATGGTTTATTTATTTACTTATTACCTAGATATCAAAATTACAAATATACAGTCCATCTTTTTATATTTTAAGTGATTCTGTAAAAGTAACTGTGAAATTTTGTTAGTAATGGTATTTGAAATAGATAGAGTAAGGGTAATTATTCCGCTATCTAATAAAATGATAAAGTGCTACAAGATTAGCCTTAGCAAATAAGTTCCGAAATTATTACTCATAAAGAAAAATGACACATACATGGTAGATAGGTAAAGAACGGTATCGAAACCAAACACAAGTGGTTGAATCGAATAATGAGAGTTGACTAACATTTTCGTAGACAGTTCTGTATAGGTTCTGTCATTTTGCCTTTGTAGTACTTGCTTGCAATGCCTGTTTAATGTTACGGTGCACAATAATGTCTATTGTTTAAATAAAGAGCAGTTTTTGTGTTAGATAATATTAGTACCTTGTTAGTGCCGACAAAGCGCACTGCGAGTGTTGTGATAAGTTTAACGTGCAAGTTAAATATATTAATAAAGTTATAATACAGTATTGTATGTTTTATCTTGGTAATTGTTGTGTAAATCGGTACGTATAGTATCCTTCAAAAAACAGGATATCCGCTTTTATTTTGTACGTATTGAGTGTACCTGTGTAAAATTCTCTTGTTGAATTAAAATATCCTCGAAAATATCAATAATAGAATCGAAAAATACGAACTTCAGTGGACAGTCAGTTTTTGTTGTCTTCGGGTAAAATTCATAACGTCAATTGGTGATTACTGAGTATTACTAGATTTTTTCAAAATTTCGTTATCACAGTAGCTTGAAGTTTTGACTGTTTATAAGCTATGATAATATATTTGTAGTTCTTTTTGTTTCTGAAGACCTGTTTTAGGTAAGTTGCTTGCTATTTAGAACTAGGCGCAGGTAATTTCCACACTACTAATCCGTTTATGACCTAGACATATTTAAGGGATTGTAATTGCAGAAGTAAATTCCACACCGAGTACTTTCAGGTAGAGGATGAGGGTTGATAAATGGGTGGTGATACGCACCAGCCTGTTCAATTAAATATTATTAAACCTTTCTACATATCAGTTTAGTACATATTATTAATTTGTGATTATTACTTGGTTGTGCGTATATTTTTTAAAGTGTTGCTAATATGGAAGCAAAGTTAATAAAAAGTAATCGAGGAAAGGACATGTTATGTGTGAATTACTACACTTACTTTCGACAAAAGGTGCAAAAATGTGGAGAAACATTTTGGAGATGTTCAAAAAAAGATTGCAAATCAAAAGTCTTCCCCGTTGGGCCCGAGAATTTAGTTACCAGAAGTGAAGGACTCCATACACACGAAGCCGACACCAAGAAGCTGAATCGGCAAATAATTAGTAATTCCTGCAAAAGAAAAGCCGGAGAGCATATGAGTGAAAGGCCATTTAAAATTATCCGACAAGAACTACAAAAGACGCTGCCTGAAACAGTAACAGAAAAAGATGTCGAATATATTAGAAAAAACATTTATAACGATAGATAAAAATTTTTGCCAGGACGTAATCCAAGAAGTGCTGAGGAGGTGCATAGTGTTTTAAAGACATTTGAAATCAAAATTAGCAAGGGTGAGAATTTTCCATATATCAGTGAACTCGAAAGTGGCATTATTGTTTTTTCTTGCACTACAAATGTCAATATGTTGTGTAAAATATCCAATATATATATGGACGGCACCTTTTCATACTGCACTAAATATTTTACACAGTTATTTACAATGCATGGTTTTGCAAACGGTCATTACATTCCATTATTATTTTGCTTATTGCGTGATAAGAGAGCTGAAACATACAAAAAAACCTCTTCACATTATTAAAACGTAAGATTTATTCAATAGATACACTGTATTTCAATCCAGAGAAAATTACTATTGACTTCGAAAAATCTATTCATAAGGCAGTATCTGAAGTTTAGCCAAATGCTAAAGTGTTAGGATGTAGATTTCATTTACACCAATTTTGGTTTCGTAAGATAGAATCTAGGTCTAGCTAAAGAATATTGCGACAAAAATTCTGAAATTGGTCGTTGGTTAAAGTATTGTTTCGGCTTGTCCTATTTAGCACCCGAAGAATTAGGTGACAGTTTTGCATACGATTTATATTCTATAAAACCTGAGGATGAACGTTTAAATAAATTTTGTGATTACATACTAGAAACGTATATAGCGGAAGGAGCCGATTTTCCAGTTGAAATATGGGCAGAATCGAGTCCATCTTTAACTCGAACGTATAACTGTTGTGAGTCCTTCCATTCCCATCTAAATAATTCTTTTTATTCTACACATCCGTCTCTGTATACTTTTATCGATAGGCTGAAAGAATTTCAAATTAATATATAAAAATACAAAGTGTCGACGAGTCTAAAATAAGTAATAATCATAATAAAAAATTAAAACATTTAAAAAATCTTTATGAACAAAGACAATTAGGAAATATTAATCGTTTCCATTTTTTTAAATGTGTCTACCTATTTTTCTCAACCTATTTTGTAAATATATATAAATAGATATGTATAGGTTTATAGCATTATCTAGTATATTTAAGGAAATTTGTCCAATCGTATTTTATGTATTTAGCAAAAACTTCATGTTTTATCAATATTATTCTACTATGAAATAAAAACATATATTTTTGCAAATATCTAAAATTTTCAATAAAAACTGATTTAAAAGAAATCCGTCCAATTTTATTTAGATGAATAAAGCATAATTATATTTGCTTGGTGTGGAAATTACCTGTAAGATTTAAGCACCCTTATAAGGTTAGTGTGAAATTTACCTGTTGTATTAAGGGCGCAGGTAGTCTTGGTGCGAAATTTACTAACGCCGTTAGAACTTAACCTCGTACGGTCAAGTTGTAACTGAATATTTCGAGTATTTATATAGCAGAAAATCGGCAGTCATTTACTCTGAACTTCCCTTGTAAACACGCAATTCCAGAATAAATACTGATTTGACTGTTTGTCTCTCTCTCTCTCTTTAATAAATAATTGAATTACAACTTAAAAAAGTTAATATTAATTGATATTACGTTGTGCTGATATATTAATAAATAATAACCGGTCAAGGTGCAAGTTGGATTTGCGCAATTAGTGTTCCGTACGTTGATTGCGTTTAAAATAAAAATTTTCATTACGGAAGTATAAAATGATCAATGACTTCACAAAACACATCCCAAATGAGTTTTTATCAAAGTTTTTTTCCGATCTTTAGAGAAAACTGATGACCTTCAAATTTTTTTTTTTTGTTTACCAGATAAATTATTAAAGGTAATGCACTCGTAATAAATTTGGATTTACACCCTGTAGAGAATATTCCAGACTTTTTTCAAAATTTTTTGATCAGTACTT
>CM032450.1:19908166-19965666 GCA_019049505.1 Pachyrhynchus sulphureomaculatus
TTTATAATAAAGTTTTTTGATTTTAGACTCATTTATCATATAAATTAACATCAACAGAAAAATTTCATTTTAAAAGAGATATTTTTTAGAATTCGTACACGTACAATTTGTTTGCATTATGCATAATTTGTATGATGAGTGCATACAACTTTTCCGGATGAAAATAAAATAAAATAAACCACTGGTTTTCCATTATTAATGAAGTCACGAAACAAGAAATAAATCGCAACAAATACAGTTTCCAGATTGAAGCGTTATTTTATGCAGAAAAGTGTAACGTCCGTGAAATAATAAAAAGTTAGAAACTTAGTAGCTTAGTGAACTATGATGGCAGTTAAACTTTTCTACTATATGAAAATGCTGAGGGTTTCCGAAGATAATAAATATCCCCAATTTAAAACATGTTTCGGTATATTGGATCTCATCAGCTACATGTACGGCAGGCAGTATCAAGTTTGCAACATTCAGGTTACAAGTTAATTGTTCCATCCTATGGCAGCACCACAAAGAACTCTGAAGGAAGAAGTAAACTTCCAGTACTAAACTAGAGACTCTTTGACATAAAAGACGTAAAAATGAACCAGATGAGAAAAAAACGAACGAAACGATGACAGACTAATTCGATGTTGCCCGATGTATTTTTAAAAGTGTAGTTCTCGTATATAGGTTACAATTCTCGTGTATGTAGAGGCATCTAAGTCATAGGAAAGTCCTTTTTTTATTCCTGAAAGTAAAGGTTTAAAAAAAGTTAAAAGTTAGCTTATGTGGGAACAGCGAACTTGGACACTATGTATAGTCAAATGCCAAAATGCGTTACAAAGTGTATTTTTATCTGCCCAATTTTTCAAAATTGCTCCCACCCAAATACACAAAAATGAGTTTCTGAAGAAAAGATCCCCAAATCAGAGAGACGTGATTGATTTCAATTCTGAAGTGATTCTAGTACCGGGCAGTGATGCGGTGCGGATTTCTGCTGACCTAGATTTATGGGTCTGAAACGATGCTTTTTCTTAAGACTTTGCAGCGACATTAGGCTACGTTGGACCGAATATTCCAGTGATCAATAATTTACTTCAAAATAAACGTTACATTGAAAGCTTCATAATTTCGTTGAAAAATTTGAAAAACACATCGTAGTAATATTAAAAATTATTGTATTGCTTCCTTATTTTTTACTTTTTGTCTAACCTATAAATAGTAACGTCATGTGTTCTGTCACCTGTTAGATGCCTAGTTATAGGGGTAAGAGTGACAGAGTATTTTGACAAACGGTTGTAAAATGCTTTGCTGTCGCAACACTGGATGATGCGAAGTTAACAAAAAGCGTGATTTCATCACAGAAAACCTAAAATTGTGCGTAAAATGGATTAAAGATAAATTGGAGATTTAAAAATCAGTTAGTTGGATCACTTGTAAGGGCTAAAGCTTCCCTGAAACGAACGTTTTTTCTTTCTATAGGCGTGATGATAGTAACAATGAATGACCGAAATTATGACTTTAAATAATGAACGTCACGCCTAAGTAAACATTATTTCGGTCGAACTTCTCTTGTGTTAACGATAATCTCTGCACCGTTTATCAATTAAGTTGTAGTTTTAAACTATCGAGTTGCCTAGTTTTGTGTTACAAAAACTAGAACCAAGAAACGTTAGCGATGTAAGACGGATTTATCAAGGCAAATAGTTTCTAATTTACCTAGAATTGATTTGTTGATGCTTGGAGAGCTTCTTGTGTCAAACAAAGACTTTTGCTCCGCTCCCAAACACACACTGCATTTGTTGGATTCTCTTCAGAGAAGAGCTGTTCGTCTGATTGGAGACACGGAACTGACCGGCGCCCTTGTTTCGCTGGAACATCGAAGAACGGTTGGCGACTTGAGTCTGTTTTACAAGTATTTTCATTGAAAGTGTTCGAAGGATGTAGCCCGCTTAATTCCTCCCAAAGCGGTGTATGTTAGAAATACACGTCGCGCTAATACTTCACATCCGTATGAGGTTCAGCTTGTTACTCCGCGTACAAGCAGTCTTTTACATGGAGAACATCATCCCTTTGGAATAATTTGCCCAGGGCTGTGTTTCTCACCGAGTACAATTTCCAGCGATTCAAGAACAACGTGAATCGCTTTTTTCGCACACATGTCGCTCCTGGAGCGCTTTAGGGACTTCCCTGTAGCACGTGTGCTAGACCCATAAAAAAACCTGTAATTTCTCCAGAAATATATATATTTTTAGAAATAGTAGTTCCGTAAGACCATTGTGGAATAGTTTTTCAAAATTAGTCATCATGTCTAATATTAGGCAGTTTTTAGGCAAAAGCTACGTTCGTGTGTTGGATCACTAATAATATATAATAAATTTTCATTTAGCAGCCTGTGACGTCTTTCTCTTTTACCGTCTTTATTTGTCAGTAAATGGAAGCGATAGGACATTATTGTCTTCAGTCTCATCAGTTTTACGCACTTTTACTCTTCGATCATTTATCACTATATCGTATCATTTCTGATGTGGTGACTTCATTTGGACGAGCTGGACGTTCTTCATCAAAAATTCTTGTACGGTCTCGTTTGAATTGAGCTGTTCAATATTTTATGGTCCATAACGAAGGTGCAGAGTCCCCATAAACTTCGCCGAGTTCCGCTTTTATCTCAGTACTCGTTTTTTTTCAAAAACAAATATTTTATCAATGCTTAATATTCATTTTTTCCATTGTTTTAAAATCACAAAAGATGTTTTATTTAAATGGCTGCCATTCACAAACTAAATCACGCAGCGACTTGAAAATTTGACAGCATTCTTGTGAAAGGTTATGATTACGAAAAATATAATTTTTTAAATAACACATGGGCTGAAAAGTCCCGGGCCTAACACATAGATGGCGCTAGTTTTATTGCAGTCACCTTTTTTTCAGTTAATACTAACCTTCAAAAGACAGCTGTTAAAATTTCATGATATTCTATTCATTAGTTTGTGAGTTATTGTGCTAAGAGTGACGCTACTTTTGTTATTTTCAAAACAATGGATCAAAAACAATTTCGTGTTTTAATTTTACACTGCTTCTTGATGGGAAAAAATACCGTTCAAGCGAAGCAATGGCTTGAAAAGTGTTATGGGGACTCCGCTCCATCAGAAACAACAATAAAACGTTGGTTTGCTGACTTCAAACGTGGTCGTAGAGACACCGATGATGCAGAACGCAGTGGACGTCCAAATGAGGCGGTAACACCAGAAAACATCAAAAAAATCCATAAAATCGTTTTGAATGATCGAAAAGTGAAGTTGCGTGAGTTAGCTGACATCGTAAAGATATCAAAAGAACGTGTTGGCTTTATATTGCATGAGCATTTGACTATGAGAAAGCTCTGTTCAAAGTGGGTGCCGCGTTTGCTCACTGTTTATCAAAAACAAGAACGTGTTAATGATTCTGAGCAGTGTTTGGCCATTGTTAGAGCGGCGCTGGAATGATTGCGTTGCTCTTGATGGAGATTACGTTGATGAATAAAGCTAATTTTGAACCAAAAAAACCGTGTTTTCTTTGTTAGGCCCGGGACTTTTCAGCCCATGTGTTAGCAGTAGCGCCGAGTATAATATATATACTGTATATATATCATACAACCCTCGTATTATCTCATTTCAGAGATATATAATTTAGCATTCTTTGTAGACTGTATTTCTAAATTTGAACAATTGATTGTTGTTGATTATAGAACCATTGTCAGTGGCGATCAATAAATTTCATTGTTATTAAAACGTGCTTTTAGTAATTTGTCTGGCTTTCGTCTTTCTGTTAATTAACAGGCTTTTTTCTGTTTATACTTTGATTTTATATATAATAGTAAAACACAATGTAATGAATCACATACGGAAAATTCATTTAAACTGGAAATAGTACCTGCACTTTATAGGCTTTTAACTTTCCTTTTATTGACCAATTTTTTGCCGTTAACCGTATTTGCTTTTCGTAATTTCATATGAACTACGTTACAGAATTGAACAGTAATTTCATTCCTGTAACAAGGTCTATTTAATTATTTCACTATTTAATTTTAGTTTACATTTTCATGGTTTGTTCGTTAGGGAAAAATTGTGATGCAATTTTTTTTTCCAGTTAGGTAAAACAAGGGTCAGAATTAAAAACTGAAATTTCATTACTTAAATTACGTAAATTTATATTGTAAATTATTGTTGCTGCTGTCGCTTGTGCACTCACAGCATTTTTTATGTACAGGGTGAGTCAACGATAGAGTAAAGTTCATTATCTCATTTGTTTCGGGAATGACGAAAAAATGTAATGAAAGACTGATTTTGTCAAATTTCCACTTTATTTAGTTTCACTGAAACTGTATGACGCGTTTCGCTATACTATAGCTTCTTCTGCTCGGTAGAAGCTATAGTATAGCGAAACGCGTCATACAGTTTCAGTGAAAATAAATAAAGTGGAAATTTGACAAAATCAGTCTTTCATTACATTCGTTATGAATTTTCATCAAGTAACAGCCACAACAATTCAAAGTATGAGGTAAAAAATGTTAAATACGATAGTTTTAGGGAATGTTAAGGTGCACAGTTTAAAATTATTTTTGAGTGGACAGGGCACTTCAAAAAAGTGTGGCCGATATAACATGTTTTTTTTTTTTAATAGAACATCCTGTTTTTCTAATTTATTTTTAAATTCTGCGTAAACTTTTTTTTTTATTAATAATGTTATATACCTAAACTTAGTAGTTTTTCTAATATTTCAATTTTTTTTAAAAAATACTCAGATCTCAGGAAAAAAGACTAATTTGGGGAATTTTTTTCAAGAGTATAATAAAAGCAGTTAGAAATTTATTTGCAGTACTTTATTAAACAAATATTTAAAAGTACAAACATATTTTTTTTAATTTTTTTAATTCAAAATGGGCGAAAGGATTGCTCCCGTGTATTTTAACCAAGAACAAAAAACCAAAAAAAAATCATTATTATATGTCAAAAACTAGGGGATAACGCACACATATTTGAAAAAAAATGTTCATTTTTCACCCAAAAATTTTACGAAAAATTGTTTATAAAAAAGGAGGTTTATAACTTATCGCAAAATCCATACGCGGTTTCTTAGATTATGTATCTGAAAAGTTAGTGGCAGCTGTCATTTCGCTTGATTTGAAAAATACGCATTTGAAAATTTGAGTAAAATTCTACAGTAGAAATGTCGTTATACCTTTAATCGGCAATGCCTGGACCATACAATTGGTCTTCAGGGTGACATATTAGCCAAAAAAAATCGATTTTTTATAAATTTTGGAGTGGCCTTACCTCTTAAGTTTGGTTTATTACAACGGCTAGATTTTTCAATAAAACGTTTTTCAATAACTTGCTAAATTAGCGAGATTTTGTTATTGTAGCTGAATCTAGTGTCAATTGAATATGTTCATTTTCAGTACTTCCCAGTTTTAAATTAGTTTTAAATGTTTATTTTATTTCTCGAAGAGAGTTTAGTAGACGTATATTCGCTGAGCCTTTGATTAGATGTCATTCAAACATATCAGAATATAAATTGCGATTCCAGACCGATTGTTCAACAACTCTTATTCAGGCCAAGTTTATAACATGGAGTGAAAAATCCCAAGACCGAGATATGGCAGCACAAAACAAAACCATATTTTCAGTTATTGCCAATTCTCAGAAGAGTAAGATTTTCATGATATTTTTTGTTTGTTGGCTTGCGAGTTACGCGTGTTTATTAAACATTGCTTTTTGATGGGAAAAAAATACAACCAGAGTCCAGCAATGACTTGAGAAATCTTATGGCACATCTACTTCGTCGAGACCAACTATATGTCGTTCCGGACGTCCAAATGAGTTAGTCATTCCAAAAAAACATACACCATATTGTTCTGAATAACTGCAAAGTGAAACTGAGAGAGTTTGTATTAAATTATAAATAAAATTAAAAAAACCGGTCAAGTGCAAGTTGAACTTGCACAATTAGTGTTCCGTACGTTGATTGTTTTTAAAACAAAAAAAATTTTTGTTAGGGTGGTATAAAATGATCAGTGACTTTACAAAACACACCCCAAATGAGTTTTCAACAAAGTTTGTTTCCAATCTTTACTGAAAACTGGTGACCTTGAAATTTTGTTTTTTTTTTTTTTAATATACCAAATAAATTATTAAAGGTAATGCACTCGTGATAATTTTCGTTCAATCTATACCCCGTGGAGAATATTCCAGAATTTTTTCAAAATTTTTTGATCAGTACTTTTCGAGATAAGGTAGGGGACAGCGATTTTTTAAAAGTAATACGAAGAAAAGTGTGCGCAAGTATTACATTATATATATATTTTTTTACTCGTGTTTTCACAAGCTTTCATTTGACACCACACTCGATGACCTAGTAAAAAAAATTTTTTTTCGCTTCCGATTTCACCCCTCAAAACGAACCCCCTTAAGTCAAAATTTATGTTACGGTGGTATAAAATGATTAGTGACTTCACAAAACACACCCCAAATGAGTTTTCAACAAAGTTTGTTTCCAATCTTTACTGAAATCTGATGACCTTGAAATTTTTGTTTTTTTTATATACCGTATAAATTATTAAAGGGGTAATGCACTCGTGATAATTTTCGTTCAATCTATACCCCGTGGAGAATATTCCAGAATTTTTTCGAAATTTTTTGATAAGTACTTTTCGAGATAAGGCCCGGGACAGCGAATTTTTAAAAATAATACAAAGAAAAGTGCGCGCAAGTATAATATTATATATATATTTTTTACTCGTGTTTTCACAAGCTTTCATTTGACACCACACTCGATGACCTAGTAAAAAAATTTTTTTTTCACTTTCGACTTCACCCTCCAAAACTAACCCCTTAAGTCAAAATTTAATTCTCAAAATTACATGGCTCTGATGAGGCCATCAATTCCTATATTATTACCAAATTTCACCTTTCTATGTCAAATAGTTTCGGAGAAAATCGGGTGTGACAGACAGACAGACACCGAAGTGATCTTATAAGTATTCCGTACGGAACACTAAAAAGGAAGTTTAAAATACAGTAAAACCGAGTTAAGGTCGGCGAAGGCTGACCCGAAAGCAGCTGATCGCTACCTTCTCCGAAAACTACGCAACGGCACTTCTTTTAAATTGCTATAACTTAAAATGTCAATTTTTAACCGGTTCTTATGAAACTTACAGAGAATATTTTTAAGGTCTAGCAGAATATTCAGATAATAATTTATTATTATTTTAAATATAGAACAAGAACTACGAAAGTACAATAAATATTTTAAAATATTTATTTAAGAAAAGCGATAATGTAAGAGAGTTAAAAATGTGTAGGTCATTACTTTAAGCGAGGTGCAACTAGTGTTTTGCGATTTCTCTATATTCCCGGTTCCGTTGAATCACTTCATGTGATTTAAAAACCCATGACATTTTTGTAAATTATTTTCGCTAAGTCATGAGTTACGGGTAAAGTACCTGGTCGATATTATACATGTAAAATTAAGTAACTAACTGAAGTTCAGGTTAGAAAAAAGGACTGGTTACCTATTATAGGCTTGATCGTGACCTGAACCAATGTGCTGAGCGTATTCTGCCAATCCCATTGCTTTTGACTGATTCGAGGCTGTTGTAGGAACAAACGAAATGCAAAATTTAATATATTAATAAACATTAAAATTTGAAGAAAACATTTTGATGCCTTTGTGAGGTAGTGCTTTAAGAATTTCAGAGAACTATATTATTCGATCATTATAATAAGCTTTACGATGTAAATAAGAATTAAGCAATAGTTCATGGTTGGATTTATTTTTGTCATTCAACTATTTGTAAGACTTCGTCGATGAAAATATGAGATTCGGGTTTTAGTTGACTTAATCGGTTTTTAGAATTGCTATTTCCGTATTTTTTTACCTCCTTTGGTTTGGAGTGTTAGGAATGTGCCCTTGCATAACTGCAGCACTGTAATTATGTATTGGTACAACCACAGATCAGGGAATTATTGTCCATAAAATCTGGTAACTCCATGTAAATTTTAGACAACCACATTATGGGCAGAAAGAGCTTTGTTGGGTATGTAGGACTAACTGAAGTAGATCAGACACGAGGTAGTTACCTGTATTTCACTACTATGGAGATTTTGTCCGAAGCCGTGCTAATAAAATAGAACCATTTTAATTTCTTGTGTCTTCTACACTTTTTTACTTTCCTTGCCTTTCGATATTTCTGCATTTCTTCCTTAAAAAGGAAATATAGTGCAATATACATATATTAATTCCTCCAACCACCTTCCCTTCTCTTTTGGCCTTTTATATATTTGACTGTTACTAATTGAAAATAATGAAAAATAACACATATTTTAAGTTTTTCAACTTCAGCAAACCTGAATAGGAAACGTATGTTTGAGACGATATATGTATATGGAGCAACCTGCCTATTTTTCTTCTCTACCCTATAACTCATTATATATATTTGACTAAAAATAATTGAAAATAATGAAAAATAACACAATTTTCCGATTTCTTGACTCCAAGAACTAAGGACGTACAATATGATCAAAGTAGCTCCTTTAATTTCCTCTTTCACCTCATTAACATTTTATATATTTGACTATAAATAATAGAAAATACTTTCAAATTTCAGAGTCCATGAACTCTGAAAAGAATATAAACCCCTAGATATATATTGAGCACCCCTTGGAAGTATAACAGGAAATATATATTTAGCAAGCAAATGTGTAACACGAAATATATACTGAGCAACCTCTTGAATTTCTCCCCCACTTCTTTAACTCCTTATATGTTTGACCCTAAATATTAGAATAATGAAAAAATAACACACTTTTTAAATTCCTCGATTCCGAAAACCCTGAAAATGGTGTTTAGCACGATATCTATATAGCAATCCCACTAACCTCTTCCTCTCCTTCCTCCTCCATCTCTAACTTTCATTTAACCCTTTATATATATTATTGAAAGTAATGAAAAAAAAAAACAATTTTCAGATTCAAAAACCCCAAAAAGGATCTATAACTCGATATGTGTGAGGCAACCCACTCCTCGACCCTTTTAATCCTATATTTTTTTAACTACAAATAATTGTACTTAAAATTTATTCATTATCTCGACCAGAAACCAGGAAAAGTTCTCATATTAGTCTAGAAAATGCACAAATTAAAACTTTTTAACATTTCATATTTTAATTACATTTTTATTTTTTTCAGAAATTCAGCAAATATGGCGAATTATTACCAGACATATCTATAGAGTGCTACAGATAGGCTGACCTACAGAAAAATTTGTTCAAGTATGTAATGGTCATAATCTCTCTACTAAATTTTTGATAGTTTTCTAGTTAATATTTGGCTTTTTGTTATACGCATTATGGTTAATGTTCATTCTACATATATATTTTAACAATAAGGTAGTGTAAAAACAAAATAAAATGTAGTTTTTACTTAAAGTAATCTGTTTTACTATAACTGTTCATTTAAGATAATTAGATACATAAAAAAATATTTTCCCGTTTTTTATACTGCCTTATTTAACATACATCATTTGGTAATTTTTTGTTTCATGTTCACTAATCATTTTTGCATGTATGTCACAGGGATAATTTAACATTAACACACAAAACAGCTTCAAACATGTCAGCTAGTCAACTTTTGGATTCTTGTATGTAAGTAATTCTTAAATATATTATTTTGTTTATTTTTCAATTGTATAAAATTACATACAGAAAAAACAATTTAATAATTAGCCCTACGCCTTGAGTAATATTCTTTAAGAAAAATATTTCCGCGAGTTTTCTTACTTTTTCTTATTTTCTATCTCTCTACATCGCTTAATTTCAGCCGACAAATTCCGCTATCTCGTTTGATTGTGTCTCATCTTGAAATAATTTATACTTCATGGATTCATAAAGTTTTATTCATTATTCTTAAAAATATAACATCGTGAGGAAACATTAACTAATATTGTCTACTTCGTCTCTTTCATATCCTTGTTCATTCTTTTTAATTTAAAATTAGGTGCCAAGCCGTTATTACCCATTTAGAGAGGTGGATAAATCCTCTTCTTCATTTTTAAAGCATGTTATAAATTCTGGCTAATTATATTATCTCCCTTCACCCCTTTCTATTTATACATTTTAATTTTCAGTTTCTGATCCCCATCCCTTTTGTATTTTCTTTCCCTGCATCCTTCCATATTTCACTGTGTTATCTTCTTAATCATTTTTGCATTTTGCTTATTGTTACCGTTTCCATGGCGTATATATACATATATATATATATATATATATATATATATATATATATATATATATATATATATATATATATATATATATATATATATATATACATACATATATATGTATATATATTAGAGTGACCGGATCTCATAGAGGGGGAAAAAAATGTCGGAATCTTGTTCGTCTGGACCCCACAAAACGATTCCCCTTTCCAGATATTGAGATAGCCGAAATTTGAGCTTGATTAAACGACGTTAACCCGTGCCGCTCGTCGCTCAAAGTTTGAAAAAATCCAAATTTTTGGCCAAAAAGCTGACATATGGAGCCATAACTCCAGAACGGTAAATAATAGAAACACGCTTAATATCTCAAAAGAAAGCTAATGTTGTTCTTCAAAATTTATATTCTATACATAATTGTTGTTATTTGAAGTCAAACTGAGTTACAACAGCCTTTAGCCCCAAAAACGTGACCTGGTACCACTAGGAGCATACTTCGTATATTTTGTTATTAAGTGATAAATTTTGCTTTTTTTGGTATATTTTTGAGTTTAAAGTAGAAATATAATAAAAAAACAAGTAATACTGATAAGTCTAATGACATTTTTTATTTTAAAATATAAAAATTAGGTATATAATACATACAAAACAGACACAGAAAAGATACAGACGTACTACCTACATGAGTTGATAATTTTACATAGTTATCTAATCTATTCTAGAGCTTTTGTTAAAGTAGTTTTTGAAACGTCAGGATATAATGCTCGGCATTTACTTACAACTTGCAGGACATATTGCTTTTGGTCTTCATCTTTTGTCAGAAGGTCGTTAAAGTCGGTTATTAATTTAACACCACGCTCAGCCATATCATTAACTACTTTTAATGTTTTGACAATTTTCAATCCTTCTTGGAAGTCATTATTTTGAGGCCAGGTGTTTGGATGTTGTCTTAGGAAATCTGTTTTTATATTAAATTGGTCAAAGAATGTAAACGTTTCTTTGGTAAGTAAATTTACCAATCCTCCATCAACTACCTCTTTTAAGTTTTCTTTCCTAACTTTTGGATTTACAACCCTAGCGTGCTGTAATGGTTCATCTGTGCTACTGAGCAATTTATTAGCCATTAACAACTTTTCATCGTCTGTAATGGTGGGATCAAAAAACGATAATCCCACCAACTTTGCATTCAAATACCACAAATGGTTCGAAAATTTGGTCAGGGCTATTTCTGCAATGTCGTTGTCACATTCTTTATAGTCTAACAGACTATGCAAAATACCTAAATCTTGCTTTGGTGCAAGATGAGCTTTTGGAGCATTGAACCAAGCTTTACAATAAATTTTAACTAGGAAAACAGAAATGGCACGCACAGAACTTTCTTCTTCTTTAGACATCTTAAATTGACGACGAAAAATGAACATTTTTAAGCAGTAAATAGCCTTTGTCATCCACCTAGCGTGATGAATGGCTCCTGGAGTCATCTCTGGGGTGGCTCTCAGTTAATTTGGTCTCGAATTCAGCAGTAACATTTGCAATTACTTCTGGAGTTAGCTGCTTTTGTATTAGATTGTCACTGATACCTGTGTCGTATTTTCCTTTGTCTATCTTGGGCCACGCAGTGAGGAATCTCTTGAAAATGTCTGGATGAGGTCCAGTGGTTGATCCCATTTTTGTGTCGAATACGCCTCTTAACAGAATTTCTAAGATATGGTGACGGCAAGCTAGGTATAACAATTCTCTTCCTAACATTTGCTCCAATATGACGCATGCTCCTTTGAGTCTTCCCGTGTTGGATGCTGTAGTGTCGCAGCACATCGCCTTGACGGTGTTGAGAAGACCCCATTCATGTAGGCATTCATATACGGCTACGGCTTGCTCCGCTCCAGAGCTGTTTGCTGTTACAGGAACTCCCAGCAGCTGTTTCTTTTCGCCATATGAAATAGCTATAGCTATTCGCTCACATTGTTCATTTTTTAAAACACCCGGTAAAAGTTTACCGTCCCAATGGACAACCACGGGCTCTTTTTCAGGAATGTTTACTTTATCAAAATTTGTTTTATTATATTGTTCTCTGAACATTTGCCTTCTATCATGTAATAAAGTTTTCGAGACTTTGTACTCAAGAGGGTCAAGGTTTAGTGCTTCTAGAGTAGCTATTAAAATTCTCGTGGCATTTCTGTCGGATACCTTACATCGATCAATCTAACCAGCTCAAAGGCACTTTAGAAACTAAACTGAATAAATAAAAGGTCGGTTGTACGCTGAAGTAAAATCACCATCCCTAAAATAGAAATTAGATTCACCCTCCTTTTTACCTGTCAAACGGGTCTTTCTTTGGTAAACTAGTCAGGTAATCCCCATATAATAAAAGATTAAATTTGAACAAAACGCTCTTTATGTTTGAAAATTGAGTTCCAAAATACTTTTTAACAAAAAAAATGTTAATTCCGAGACACATTATGTAAAAACCCGTAAAATTCTTAGAATACTCCCAAACTGGCTCCTACTGGTACCAGGTCACGTTTTTGGGGCTAAAGGCTGTTGTAACTCGGTTTGACTTAAAATAACAACAATTATGTATAAAATATAAATTTTGAAGGACAACATTAGCTTTCTTTTGAGATATTAAGCGTTTTTCTATTATTTACCGTTCTGGAGTTATGGCTCCATATATCAGCTTTTTGGCCAAAAATTTGGATTTTTTCAAACTTTGAGCGATGAGCGGTACGGGTTAACGTCGTTTAATCGAGCTCAAATTTCGGCTATCTCAATATCTGGAAAGGTGAATCGTTTTGTGGGGTCCAGACGAACAAAATTCCGACATCGATTTTTTGCGGTCAGCCTAATATATATATATATATATATATATATATATATATATATATATATATATATATATATATATATATATATATATATGTATATATATGTATATATATGTATATATATGTATATATATGTATATATATGTATATATATGTATATATATGTATATATATGTATATATATGTATATATATGTATATATATGTATATATATGTATATATATGTATATATATGTATATATATGTATATATATGTATATATATGTATATATATGTATATATATATATGTGTATATGTGTATATATATATATATATATATATATATATATATATATATATATATATATATATATATATCCGATTTACGGGCTTTTTTTTAAACATACGTATGTTCTCTGGCCAGGTTATAGGATATATTTTATTATGTTAGGTGACATAAGGAATAAGCAGTGGCGATAATAGTGAATCAAGTCGGAGAAAAGTTTGCCGCTAGCGCGTTCTCTTGCAATACACTGCCTAAAGCATTAAATATGGAACAATATCATGTAGCAAAGAATATAATATATATAAAATGTAAGGTCTCTCTGTCTGTCTGTCTGTCCGTTAGTGCGCTTATCACTCGAGAACCACTTATCTGATTTACGTGTTTTTATAGATTTATACATATATATATATATATATATATATATATATATATATATATATATATATATATATATATATATATATATATATAATTCGATATAAACCTAGATAATGGGAGATAAGGTGAGATAATGGGAGATAAGGAGAAATAATGGGAGATAAGTCGAGATAAGCCTTGATAATGGGATATAAGGTGAGACAATGGGAAATAAGTATAATGGGAGATAAGGAGAAATAATGGGAGATAAGCAGAGATAAGTCTAGATAATGGGAGTTATGGTGAGATAATGGGAGATAAGGAGAAATAGTGGGAGATAAGGAGAAATATTGCGAGATAAGTCTAGATAATGGGAAATAACGTGAGATAAGGAGAAATAATGGGAGATAAGGAGAAATAATGGGAGATGAGCGAGATAAGCCTAGATAATGGAAATTATGTAGAGATAATGGGAGATAAGGAGAAATATTGGGAGATAAGGAGAAATAATGGGAGATATTTTATTACGTTAGGTAACATAAGGAATAAGCAGTGACGATAGTAGTGAACCAAGTCCACGCGAGCGGAGCCGCGGGCCCGGCTAATATATATATAACACATGGGCTGAAAAGTCCCGGGCCTAACACATAGATGGCGCTAGTTTTATTGCAGTCACCTTTTTTTCAGTTAATACTAACCTTCAAAAGACAGCTGTTAAAATTTCATGATATTCTATTCATTAGTTTGTGAGTTATTGTGCTAAGAGTGACGCTACTTTTGTTATTTTCAAAACAATGGATCAAAAAACAATTTCGTGTTTTAATTTTACACTGCTTCTTGATGGGAAAAAATACCGTTCAAGCGAAGCAATGGCTTGAAAAGTGTTATGGGGACTCCGCTCCATCAGAAACAACAATAAAAACGTTGGTTTGCTGACTTCAAACGTGGTCGTAGAGACACCGATGATGCAGAACGCAGTGGACGTCCAAATGAGGCGGTAACACCAGAAAACATAAAAAAAATCCATAAAATCGTTTTGAATGATCGAAAAGTGAAGTTGCGTGAGTTAGCTGACATCGTAAAGATATCAAAAGAACGTGTTGGCTTTATATTGCATGAGCATTTGACTATGAGAAAGCTCTGTTCAAAGTGGGTGCCGCGTTTGCTCACTGTTGATCAAAAACAAGAACGTGTTGATGATTCTGAGCAGTGTTTGGCCATGTTTTAAACGTAACAAACCGGAATTTTTGCGTCGATATGTGACAATGGATGAAACATGGATCCATCACTTCACTCCGGAATCAAAACGATCGTCATCTGAGTGGACAGCAACTGGTGAACCTCGTCCAAAGCGCCCGAAAGCACAACAATCGGCTGGAAAGGTTATGGCCTCGGTATTTTGGGATGTGCGTGGTGTAATATTCATCGACTATCTTGAGAAAGGAAATACCATCAACAGTGAATATTATATAGCGTTATTGGAGCGTTTGAAGGCCGAAATTGCAAAGAAACGACCGCATATGGCAAAGAAAAAAATTTTGTTTCATCAAGACAACGCACCGTGTCACAAGTCAATCAAAACAATGGCAAAACTACATGAATTGAACTTCGAATTGCTCCCACATCCACCGTATTCGCCAGATTTGGCTCCCAGCGACTACTGGCTGTTCGCAGACCTGAAAAAAATGCTCGCCGGTAAGAAATTTCGCACGAATGAAGAGGTTATCGCTGAAACTGAGGCCTATTTTGAGGAAAAAGATAAATCGTTCTACAAAAAGTGGTATTGAAATGTTAGAGCGGCGCTGGAATGATTGCGTTGCTCTTGTTGGAGATTACGTTGATGAATAAAGCTAATTTTGAACCAAAAAAACCGTGTTTTCTTTGTTAGGTCCGGGACTTTTCAGCCCATGTGTTATATATATATATATATATATATATATATATATATATATATATATATATATATATATATATATATATATATATATATAGGTTGTCAAAAAATGCTTTAATGTCATATATCTCAGGTAATACAGGTCGCATCAGGCGTCAGTTAAAAGCTGACATTTGTCAGTAGTAGACATGCAAGAACTGTTGGAATTCATTTATTCAGATTTAATTTTAAAACGCCTCGAAGATGAGTGAAATTTTTGCAAAAGTTCGCTGCTTTTTACAATTTTATTTCGATAGAGGCACATTCCTAAGAAGGAATTTGTGCTGTTTATGGTCAAGATACGTTTTTAAAATCAACAGCCAAAAGATGGTTCAGTCTCTTGCTTGCCGGAAGTTTCAAAAATGCTCCTCGCACTGTCGCAATGACAGAAAAGTTGATAGATGTTTGGCAAAGGTTGAGGAATATCGGCTCGTAAGTAGCCGTGACATCGCCAAAAAACTAAACATCCATCACCAAGCTGGCTACAAAAAGAAGCTCGATTTACGCTAAAGAATTTATGTGCTTAAAGTTTCATCTGCGAATCTCAACAGAAACCTAATGAAATCGAGCCATTTCTGAAGCGACTGATCACAGGCGATTAAAAGCGAATCACGTACGACAGTAATGTTTACAAGTAAAGCCCGGATTGACACCAAAAACGGTAATGCTGTGTGTTTGATGAAATTGGAAGGGAATCTTGCATCTGAGCTATTTCAATTTCTCCACACGAAACTAGTCAACAGAAAGGTTACCGTCTTCCACTATGACAACGCCAGACCACATACATCTTTGATGACTCGGTAAAAATTCAGAGAGCTTGGCTAGGAAGTTGAACGTTGCACCGTCAAACTACCAATAATCCTGCATAACTCCTTAAGTGGTGTTAACTTAGTTTGACAAGAGGTCTGTAAAAACCACTTCTCAAAATTTTTTGCCTAGAAACCACAGAAGTTCTACGGGTACGGGATTATGGCGTTGCCAGAAAATTGCCCAAAGATCATCGAACAAAACGGCCAAGTTTCGTTTAATAAAGTTTTTTCAAAATATAAAAAACAATTGTCCCAATTTTGACTTTAAAAGGCTCAATACTTTTTTTTCAACCTGATATATATATATATATATATATATATATATATATATATATATATATATATATATATATATATATATATACATATATATATAAATAAATTCTTATCAAGCATTAGAGCTTCAAAATTTGAATTAACTACTTCAAACATTTGTATTGATTAGCTGATTCTATTGGTTAAATTCTGCCCCGAACAAAGCTATATTATATTAGGATTTATTTTAATTTAGGAATAATGGACTAATGTCTGGAAGAGCTTTCAAAATAATTTCTTATCCAACTTGCCAGTATAATTTTAAAAAGATTAATGACGTTACATGTGCTATGTAAATTACCTAGATTACGTTTGATTCCTTGATTCTTTCTTTGTAACCATGGGATACTTTTCTAGTCTAGGATTATTTGTATTTCATTCCCGTGGAGTCATAAAAGACGATGAAATTTATATTTATCATGATTTGAATTATATTCTCGAACATAAAATAAAATTTGCAGTAAAAAATTAACCTCTTATAAAGTACTTATTGGTTCTTACACTTTGCATTTTCGGATAGAAGTAAAGCAAAAGTAAAATAGGTCACTCGCCGTTTAGGATAAATCGGTACACGAATCTACGTTCTTTTTTTGAATTTCTGTTATAATTTTTAAACAAGTTCGTTTTTTAACGTTTTTAATTGTTTAATCACACGCTAATTATAGTATATATAATTCAGTAATAATATATTTATTCCCAATGGATTTTGAATATTTCCACTTGATTTGTTTTTAAATGTTTTTCGTTGTTATATCTCAAAGAAAGCACATTTTCTTTCTGTTTCTTTGGTTGTCACGCATTACGAGACTTTTATGCCCCTGTTTTTTCCGATAATGTATATTAAAAAAAATCAACAATTATCATTTCTTGAAAAGCACGTAACCAATTTTCTTGTTTTTTTTTTGGTTTCGTGTTATATTGGGTTTTTCAACGCATGTGTAGCTAGCTGAAATGGAGCTGAATAAGGTCTCCTTGTCTACTTGAATGTCCTAAATTAAATACACAGATTAGGCAACACATAATCACCGATTTTCGGCTACTACACAATTTTTATGTATTTAAAATATTTTTATTTTGGACAAAATTAGCATTTAACGTTATATTCTCTAATAAAATAAATCAAAGAATAATTTTATTTTCTTAAAAAGGACAATAATCATTCTTGGTTCTGTATGTGTGTTATATATACCAGGTGTATGCATAAGTTTTGGGCGGTTTTTGTGGTAAAGAAAACACGTAATTTTCATGGGAAATTTATTTTTTATTTATTCAAAATATTGGCCATTGGCTTCTACACACTTCTTCCATCTTTCAGGTAAATTATCAATACCATGCCAGAAAAACTGCTTGTCTTTTGCGGCAACCCATTCGTCGAATCATTTTCCAATTTCCTCGAAATTGCTGAAGTGCTGCTCTGCAAACGCGTGCCCCATTAATGCGAAGAGGTGATAGTCAGATGGCGCCAGGTCGGGAGAGTACGGCGGGTGCGGAAGGATGTCCCATCCAAGCGATTTCAAGGTGTCTTTCACTGGTTTTGCTGTGTGAGACGGCGCATTGTCGTGTAACAAAATCACTTTGCCATGTCTTCTGGCCCATTCCGGTCGTCTTTCTATCAATGCGTGATTTAAATTAATCATTTGTTGGCGATAGTGTTGTGCATTAACGGTGTCGCCGGGCTTCAAGAGTTCAGAATACACAATACCGCTCTGGTCCCACCAGACACAAAGCATGGTCTTTTTCCCGAAGCGATTTGGCCTTGGTATTGAAGGACCGGCTTCGCCAGGTGACAGCCACGATTTTCTCCGCTTCGGGTTTTCAAAATAAATCCATTTTTCGTCACCCGTCACAATTCGGTGCTGAAATGATTTTCTTTCGTGGCGTTGAAGCAGCATTTCACAAGTGACTTTACGATTTTCCATTTGCCGTTCATTCAAATCGTGTGGGACCCATTTACCGAGTTTATTGATCTTCCCCATTGTTCGTAAACATCTGCTGATTGTTTCTTGTGACACATTTAATGCTTTTGCCAATTGCTGTTGTATTTGTATTGGGTCATCATCCAGTAACGCCTCTAATTCCTCGTCTTCGTACTTTTGTGGTTTACCAGAGCGCGCACTGTCTTTCACATTTAAATCACCCCGTTTAAATTGTCGAAACCATGTCTCACATGTTCTAATCGATGGAGCGTGTTCATCATATGTTTCTACCAGCAAACGCTGACTTTCCGCAGCATTTTTCTTTTGATTAAATAAGAAAAGCAATGCGTGCCGCAAATGTTCTTTTTCAGGCACAAAAGTCGACATGATCACTGAACGATACAATACAGACGCTAATGTTTGGCGGACTCAACTTGTGTATATTGGTTAGGTTAATGTCAGACGAACAAACTGACGTATCTATCAAATTCATACACTGCGTACTGTTCGCTGGTGCCATCTCTTAGTGAAACCGGCAAAAACTTATGCATACACCGGTATTTTTAGAGCAAAAAACGATTTCATATAAATTTTTCTTCTTCTAACCGAAGAACCCTGGATGGGTTTTAGCTGCAAGTACAACTTGTCTGCAATAATTTATATCCATTGTTTGTAAGTTCGATCTAACGTTGTCTCTTCACCTGCATTCTGGGCCTTTCTGGTATGTTGTTGGTCGGTTCTTCCTGCCATATAAATTAGGCCATAAAATTCAGCATTTTTTTTTTTATTATGGTCCTCTTTATGCCGATTATAAATTGCTGTCGTCCGATCTTATTACACGCTCAAATAACATAGAAACTCTGCCAATTATACCATCAAATAACATAAACGAATATGAAGTTTAGTTATTCTGCCTTTAATAATTTGTACCGTTTGTGTTAAAACTAAAAATAATTTAGAAATAACTAAATTTTAGATTTGTTGGCATCAAGAATCCTGAAAAGGACGTATAACATGATATATACGAAACGACCTTTCTTAGCTCCTCTCCCACCTCAATAACCCCTTATATGTTTGATTATCAGTTAGTAAAAATGAAAAAATAACACAATTTTCAAATTCCCCTATTCCAAGAATACCATATATGGGAAGCAGTTTCTATCTTCCAAACCGTATTAACCATTTACTAGGTGTACAAGTATGAAACACAGACAACAGATGGTGCACCAATGCAGTTTGTGCTATAAAGATTTGACACTGCGCCATTTTGTTGTGTCATCAACAAGTCAGACGCGCACGAGTGATAAATTGGAAAAGTATGTACATAGTGTTGTGTTGTTGTGTTTAATATGTCGAAATATATACCGAACAAAGAGCATTCGCGGACAGCATTAATTTTTTGTTTTCATTTAAAGAAAACTGCTGTTGAATCATACCGATTACTTCGAGAAGCTTATGGTGAACATGCTCCTTCACAAGATACGTGTGAACGATGGTTTCGGCGTTTCAAAAATGGTGACTTCGATATTGCAGACAAGGAACGTGGAAAACCTTTAAAAAAATACGAAGATGTGGAATTGCAAGCATTGTTGGACGAAGATGATTCGCAAACACAAAAACAACTTGCCGAGCAATTGGGCGTTAGTCAACAAGGTGTTTCCAATCGGCTACGCAAGATGGGAAAGATTCAGAAGACCGGTAGATGGGTACCACATAAGTTGAACGACAGGCAAATGGAAAAAGCGCAAAAACACGTGTGACATTTTGCTCGCTTGGTACAAAAGGAAGTCGTCTTTACATCGATCGCAAGACCGAATCGCTTTGGCAGAAAGACGATGTTCTGTGTTTGGTGGGACCAGAGGGGCGTGGTCTATTATGAGCTGTTAAAACCTGGGGAAACGGTTAATACTAAACGTTACCAACAACAATTGACCGATTTGAACCGTTCGCTGCTTGAAAAAAGGCCAGAATACCGAAAGAGGCAACAAAGTCATTTTTCTTCATGACATTGCTCCATCACATACGGCAAAACCAGTACGCGACACGTTGGAAGCACTCAGTTGGGAAGTTATACCCCATGCGGCTTACTCACCAGACTTGACTCCTTCCCATTACCACTTGTTTGCATCGATGGGTCACGTACTTGCTGAGTAGCGCTTTGGTTCGTACGAAGATGTGAAAAAATGGCTCGATGAATGGTTCGCAGCAAAAGGGGAAGATTTTTACTGGCGTGGTCTTCATAAATTATCCGAAAGATAAGAAAAATGTATAACAAGCGATGGTGCATACTTTGAATGAAGCACTTTTTATCATTCTAATTTAACATGTTTTTTTAGAAAAAAAATCCGCATTTCATACTTGTACACCTGGTATATGTCTGACCATAAATAATTGAAAAGAATAACACAAAATTTTCTGAAACGTAAGTAAAGTACTATATATATGAAGCAACTCAATAACAACAAAGAAAGTTTAACATAATTATAAAGAAAATATATAAAATTTCTCGACCACCACTCATTGGAGCCACCCCTCCCTACTAAAGAACAATTTTATTTTTATTCGGGGGTTTATGTGTACCAAATTTAAAATCTGTATTTCATTTCGTTCTAGAGTTATTGCCAACAGACTATATTTTTCGTGATCTAGGAACGAACATGAAAAAATATAGACTTCTCGGAAGGTTAAATTTCACTAATAAAATATTTTATATCAGTAAGGGATGTAAAAATAATTGAATGCATCTGCATAATTCCTATCTGCCAAAAATACTAAAACAGTGTGCATGTGTTAGATTACTAACGTAGCCGGGCATGTTTCCAAATTCGCCGACGAATAGTTATAACCTTTAATCTGATTAGGCACTTCAGAGCTTCAGTAAGCGTAAAATGTCACTGAAAAATATTGAGTGGTCGTTTAAACTAGAATCACCCTATACGATTGTTTGACTGCGAAGGTACAACAAAAAGTTTAATGAAGGCTCTATGTTAAACGTCCTGCACTTTGCCGTTCTGATCCACTGTGCGCCGACCTTAAATTTTCTCTCTCCTGAATATTCATTTTCCCAGTTTATATTGTATTCCTCTTCCGCGCCTGTTGCATCTGAAATTAACACCGAAATCCGGTATAATCGCAATTGGCATATCAGTTCTTGTGCATCTGATTTGGAAGTAGTCGCTGATATTTGTAGAAGACGAAGAGTTTTTCAATTTAGCTGCTTAATTTCGACCGGGATTTTGTAAGGTGTCATTTTTAATTGTTTATTCGTTTAATGTTTTATTTAATGTAGATATTTATTAGGCACTGAGAACATAAAACTCTGCTAGCTTTTATGGGGAATTTTTTACCAAAAGTAAATTCTTTCACTTCACTTTCGTAAGTATATTTATTTCTTTTTTTTTTTTAATTAAAATAAACTCTATATGTCTTTCCTTTAGTTAAAAAAGTGTTCATTTAAAATGCCACTCCTAAAATCAAATTCAAAAAACTACTTGCTCCTTTTAAATTTAAGTATTAGTAACGAAATATTCCAAGAAAATGTTCATTTACTGTTGCGGGCAAATGCATTTTATAGCATAATTTTTATTCTATTGAGAAAATACTAACTTTGATGCAACAAGTGTGAAAAATAACACTCTTTCATGAATGTGAATGCTATGAGCACAGAAAATATACACTATCGAGAAAATATACACTTACAGCCCCAAGTCAGAAAATATTATTTATTTTCCCACTTACTAGGAAAAAATATTTTTTCCAGGATTTTTCTCATCTATGTGACCTTCTTTATTTTTAATTACCGCTTTACAGAGTTTCGACATTCTGACCTGTAGTTTCTTCAGGTTAATTTTAACCCATTCTGCTTGTAAAAGTTCCCACAAGTGATTTTCTGATGTTGGATTGAGTTTTCGAACACACCTGTCCAAATGGTCCCACAGCAATTCGATGAGGTTCAAGTCGGGTGATTGTGGAGGCCAAGTCATCACTTCCAGGGCGTCATCGGATTTCCATTGGTCCAAAAGTTCTCTAATTTGTTTAGCAGAATATTTAGGGTCGTTGTCATGCTGAAAAATAAATTTCCCCTAAAAAAAATATCTCTTCCAGAAGCATTTGAGTTAGCAAAATTTCTTGATACTGTTCTTTTCGCATGATTCCTTCTATCCTAAAGCTTTTTCCAACTTTACCGTTGCCAAAACTACCCCAAACCATTACTGAACCTCCACTATGTTTTACTGTAGGCAACTGACAGGCTTCCAACATCCTCTCTCCAGCTGACTGCCGCACGTAAACTCGTCGATTTGAACCGAAAATTTCGAATTTAGATTCATCGCTCCAAAGGACGGAATTCCATTGTTCTGATGTCTAATTTTTATGTTCTCGGGCCCATTCTAATCGTTTACGTTTATTCACTTGCCTAAGAAGTAGTTTCCTCACCGCAACTCTCCCGTGTAGTCCACCTTCTGCTAACCTGTTCTTCACGGTTGTCACGCTGATGGGGATGGGCCGCTCCAGGTTTACTTGAGCCGTGATTTCTGATGCGGTTAGGCGGCGATTACGTCTGCTGGACATTGTTATAGCTCTGTCCTCAGCGGGAGTCGTTTTTAGAGGCCTTCCTGAACGTTTTTGGTTGGGAATTCTATATCTCGCAGAAAATTTGCCGACTCGAGTGACCATTTTGATGTCTCACAATTATCAGAGCCCGATTTTCAACGGAAACTTCTTTCGTTTTTGGCATTTTCACAAAACAATTGAGCCTGTATCAGTGACAAAGTACTGTTTGCGAATGGTTAATTTCCAAAAGGCAATGGTATTTATAGCATAGTTTTTATCATAAAATGTTACTAGGAATTTCCATAATCCCTAGAAACTTGAAATGAGTCCTTACTTCAACTGGAATTCTCAGAAATCGCCTCAAAACGAGTATCATGCAAAACTTGGAAATTTGTTCTAATTGGTTTTTAATTTGTAATTTCACCAAAAAGGCTTATCTAAACAATTTTATGATGGACACTTGTTAAGAACAATTACCTAATGTAATAAAGGGGTTTAATTAGGTATTAAATTTTGGCAGTTACATTGAAGCGCACTATAGTAGAAAAAGGTTTTTTAATATTAAAAAAAATCAAAAATTATCGAGAGTTATTTTATTGGGTATTCTTAGCCTTGTGCCTAATGCAGTTATACTGATTATTTTCGTAACTAAATTTTTTTTATTAATTATAATAACTTAGGATAAATAGATTGCACGCTAATTTTTGGTAATTTGGCTATAGCGTTAATGTTTTTGCAATACCTAATTTCAGCAAGCCGTTAATATTTCAGTGACAAAGCTCCGTTTGAAGTCAAGAATTTCATTCGGATTTCCAATAAAATATTTTGTTACTTAAAAATCCATACCGTTAAAGGTTATTTTTAGAGTTAATTAATAAGTAGTTTAAAGTATTCATGCGATTTCAGATTTACCTATTTTAAAAAACTAATCTTGCAGTGATTTATCTTATCATAAATACTGCGATCGTAAATGATCTGAAATTACGAAAACAATGTTGTTCGTCGGAAAAAACTATTTTTTTGTTTATCCGTTCAGATAAGGCTTTTAGTGTCTAATGGCAGCTTTTAATTTCACCTTCATATGGGAGAACTAAGTCCAAATTTACGGGATGCCAAATCAGGCTAATAAGAGGGGTGGGGGGTGAGACCCATGGAATTCTTCACCAAAAACTATAGCATATAAAACGAACTGTAGGCCGGTACATTGTCATGATGCAGAAGGAAACTTCTCGTTCTGTAACCAATAGATGGTTCGTCAGAAATGCTCAGAATTGTCTAACGATGTACTCTAAGGTCTTTGGGATCGCTCGTCGTCTTCCACTCCAAATTTGTGCTCTTTATGGTCAAGATACGTTATCAAATCCAACAAAACCGGCCAAAAGATAGTTGAGTCTTTTCGTTCTGGAAATTTCGATGTCAAAATTCCCCTCGCACTAGTCGGCCACTGACTGAAAAAGTTGATAGAATTTTAGCAAGCAGACATTGATATGTAAGTACCCATGACATCGCCGAGGAATTGAACATCCATCACCAAGCAATTTTAAACCATTTGGAGAAAGCTGGCTACAAAAAGATGCTCGAAATTTGGGTGCCACATGATTTGACACTAATAAATTTACTTGGTCGAATTTCTATCTGCGAATCTCTATAGAAGCGGGACAAAACGGGACGATTGCTGAAGCGGTTGCTCACGGATGATGAAAAGTGGATCACGTGAGATAATAATGTGCAAAAAAGATCGTGGTCGAAAAAGGATGAATTCTATAAACGATGGTAAAGTCCGAAACGCCAAAAAAGGTGATGCTGTGTGTTTGTGGAATTGGAAGTGAATCGGGCATCTGAGCTGTTGTAGCCTGGCTACAGAAAACTAATCAACAGAAATGTTATCGTCTTCCACTATAACAACGCTGGGTGTTTGATGGAATTGGCAGGGAGTCTTGCATTATAATCTGCTCGCAACCTGGCCAACCGATTGATTCTATATTCTACTGTCAGCAGTTGACAAGATTGGAGCAAGCGATTGAAAGAATCGGCCGCAATTAGTCAACGGAAAAGGTGTCGTCTTCCTCCATGACAACGCCAGAGTAAACATATCTTTGATGACTCGGCAGAAATTGCTTGACTGGGAAATTTTAATGCATCCACCGTATAGCCCGAGCCTTGCACCGCCAGACTACTACATACCGTTTGTTTCGGTCTTTACAGAATTCCCTGAATGGCATTTTGAAATAGGCCTGTGGAAACTACTTGTCACCGTTTTTGTCCAGAAACCACAAAAGTTCTACAGTGCCGAAATTATGGCGCATATTTGGTTTAATAAGTTCTTTTAAAATAAAAAATAGTTGTCTTAATTTGACTTTAAAAAGCTCAATACTGTTTCGACAACCTAATATATATTAGGGGTGAAAGAGGTGGTTAGACAGATTACTTCGTATCTATCGTGTTATACCAGGTGTACAAGTATGAAATGCGGATTTTTTTTTCTAAAAAAACATGTTAAATTCGAAAGAATGATAAAAAGTGCTTTATTCAAAGTATGTTCCATCGCTTGTTATACATTTTTCCCATCTTTCGGGCAATTTGTGAATACCACGCCAGTAAAAATCTTCCCCTTTTGCTGCGACCCATTCATCGAGCCATTTTTTCACATCTTCCTACGAACCAAAGCGCTGCTCAGCAAGTGCGTGACCCATCGATGCAAACAAGTGGTAATCGGAAGGAGCCAAGTCTGGTGAGTAAGCCGCATGGGGTAGAACTTCCCAGCTGAGTGCTTCCAATGTGTCGCAAACTGGATTGGCCGTATGTGATGGAGCATTGTCATGAAGAAAAATGACTTTGTGTTGCCTCTTTCGGTATTCTGGCCTTTTTTCAAGCAGCGAACGGTTCAAACCGGTCAATTGTTGTTGGTAACGTTTAGTATTAACCGTTTCCCCAGGTTTTAACAGCTCATAATAGAGCACGCCCCTCTGGTCCCACCAAACACAGAGCATCGTCTTTCTGCCAAAGCGATTCGGTCTTGCGGTCGATGTGGATGGTGCGCCTGGGTTTACCCATGATTTTTTGCGCTTGAGATTCTCAAAAAAATCCACTTTTCATCCCTGTAACTATACGATGCAAAAACGACTTCCTTTCGTACCGAGCGAGCAAAATGTTACACGTGTTTTTGCGCTTTTTCATTTTGCCTGTCGTTCAACTCATGTGGTACCCATCTACCGGTCCTCTGAATCTTTCCCATCTCTCGTAGCCGATTGGAAACAGCTTGTTGACTAACGCCCAATTTCTCGGCGAGTTGTTTTTGTGTTTGCTAATCATCTTCGTCCAACAATGCTTGCAATTCAACATCTTCGTGTTTTTTTAGCGGTTTTCCACGTTCCTTGTCTGCAACATCGAAGTCACCACTTTTGAAACGCCGAAACCATCGTTCACACGTATCTTGCGATGGAACATGTTCACCATAAGCTTTTCGAAGTAATCGGTATGATTCAACAGCAGTTTTCTTCAAATGAAAATAAAAAATTAATCCGCGAATGCTCTTTGTTCGGCATAAATTTCGACATATTGAATACAACAACACAACACTATGCATACACTTTTCCAATTTATCACTCGTGGGCGTCTGACACTTGTTGATGACACAACAAAATGGCGCAGTGTCAAATCTTTATAGTACAAACTGCATTGGTGCACCATCTGTTGTCTGAAATCCGCATTTCATACTTTTACACACTGGTACGTCCTTTTCGGGAGTCTTAGAGTCGATGAATCTGAAAATTTTGTTAATTTTTCATGGTCTTTAGTTATATATAATCTATATCTCACCACAATGTACCTATCAGTTAAAATGCTAAATTGTAATATTTTAATTAAGTCATTCTTGTGTTTTGAGAAAGTCAAATTCAGTATGTATTTTAGACCTACTTGTTTGCCCGGGAAGTATTGCATAAATTATTTTACCAATTTTCTTAATTTGCTACCATTTTATAGTTATGTGCTTTAAAAAATTCCAGTACAATCCAAGTCTCAACGAATTATTTTATATCTACAGATAGATATCGCGTCTTATTTTAACCGCTTGTTCACGACCTCTTAATGATTTCCTGCGAAGAAGTTTCATATAAAGATTTTACTACTTTCCCTAAAATGACACTTTAATTGCTGTTAAAATTATGTTTTTGTAGTAAAAGTTTTTACTACTAGATGAATTGCATACCGTGATCTAGATCGATAACGGAGTGTGTTTAGGAAAGGCTCCACGTAGACTATTTGAGATTTTCGTTTATATCATCGTATACGTTCAGGCATTTTTATATATTCCTTAGAGGGCGTTTTGTAAGCTTTTTGCATATATGTATGAGGTGATGAATGCAAGACACGTTTGTCCAGGGTGATGTTAATTTCAAAAAAAATATTTTCCCAGCACGCTTTTTACACATACAGTCTGTCAAGTAAGAACATGTCCGCGATAATTAATTTATGGTAGATGCGATTCTAGGGACTCAACAAAAAATCGGTGGAGGGAACCGTTATCTACGACGCATTTTAGTAACAATATCAGTCGATTTCGAACTTTCGTCGAAATCACATAAAATCCAAAATCCACTTGTTTGTGTGTCTTTCTTTGTTCACATCCAAAGGGGCTTAAAATCACACATTCCGCGGCCTCAAATATTTTAAAAACTCGGTATCGTTTGTGAAGAAGTGGTAAATCGTTTTAACGAGACGAAAATTGTCGCCGATTTGCCAACTCGTGGTTCGGCAGGCAAAGTCGAAAAACGAATCGTGTCTTTATTTCAGCGAGATCCGAAATTGACGCTCCGTCAAGGAGCGGCAAAATTAAGAAAATCGGGTTTGAATGTGACCCATGAGACCATTCGACAACATCTTCGTGCTCATGATATCAAATTCCGAAGCACGTTGAAGAAACCTTTGCTGCTGGGTGAAGATGCTTGCTTGGAGCCACTATAAGATACTAAAGTGGCCTTCACAATCGCCGGAAGCCGACCCTACTGAAAACGTTTGGTCCGTTGTAAAGGGAAAGGCCAGATGAAAGACTTTGAGGACTTTTTCAGTTGTCTCGCGAAATGCGAAAAATCATTGTAGTAATCTCCTCGACAACATGCCTCGAAGATGCCAGGCGATTATTGATGCAGGAGGCGATTGGACAAACTTACCAAGGTAATTGCGTCGTTGTTAGCGTACCAAAAATGTTCTCAAAACGCATTTTTTCAAGAATACGAGCGGTCACGTGCTTACCTGAAGGACTGTAGATAAGGTCAATATTTTTTTTTTGGGGTTACTCTATAAAAACATCTCATTACGTAGTATTTTTTTTTAAATATAAACACCTGAAAACGACTTGTAACTTGATAGATTCGAGGCAGCTCTTCTGGCCCCCCACCGCTTTATCTTCCCAGCACCTTACCCTCTTAATGTTTGATTACAATTTTTTTGCATACAATTTGCTTATCCCAAACAAAATAAAGAAATAACTTTTAAAAATACTATTGAAACTATACAAAATGTATCGAACTTTTTCACCCCCCCCCCCCCCCCCCCCGCTTAAACGATGTCGCTCAATTTTAAATACTACGCTTTCAACAACTATTATATACGTACGAAATTTGAAACGATATCTTATTTCATTCGGAAGTTACGGTGCTAACAATGGACCGACGGAAATTGGATTCTCGATTTTCGTGATCTAGGGAACCTCAAACTTGATAAAATGCAAAAATCTCGGAGTATGTTTTCGTTATTCTCAGCAAACCATAGTAAAGCTAGAAAAGCAACAGACACTTGTTTTATTATAATCTCAGTGTCAAAAAATCTTAGTTTTCATAACAAATTGACAATCTTCTTGACCGATACGGACGTAGGCAAACCTCTCGCCTTTGTCTGTAGTTGACGCTTTTTTAAGTATACCACAGACAAAGGCGATCTACAGGTTAATACTTTACTAGGATGATACTAATGGTGGTTTGCCATTGCCTTGCCACCGTCACGTTGTAAAGTTTTTTTTTTTTTTTTTAATTATTTTCCGAGCCGATATTTGAACTCGGATTTCCGGCGTAGAAAGCACACATTTTACCCACTACGCTATAGCCGCCTCTTTGACAATTGACAGTACATAACCTAATTTACTTTATACTATCCTATATTATTCAGAACTAGAAATATTCACTATGACTCCCACGACATAATCGGTTTCGAGTTGAGCCTGCCTGTGTTGGGTAATATATACATTAAGCTAATTTTGTTTTTAACTTAACGTCGACCGGTTCCAGTAAAACTTTTCTTGGCCATTAAAAATTCAAGTTTGCTGGTTAACTTAAAAGTCTACTTTACTTTATTATTTACTTCTGTATTGACGTTCTTGTTTAATATTTTAGCGAAAAAATAATTCTAAAAAACCCCATTCTTATAATTAGGTTCTAATTGGCATTCAGAGCTACGTTTTTAGAAGGAGAGGACCTTAACTTTGTTTATTCTGATATTAACAAAAACTCTAGCTTTATGATTAAGAGAAAGGAACGTCTTCTAAAATAGGTGTTCAGTGGCGCCTCTTAAAACTTACTTTGTTGGCCCTACAAAATGCAACAGCTAATTTTTTTAAAAATACTATAGTATCCAGATATAATCATGTTATTAGCAGATATGAAATTCTTAAAAACATGAATTATTACCATACTTGTTATCTTACTCCACTGGTGTGCCTTGTCAATCTAAACTTTAACTTGTGGAATAGTTAGTTGGGCTGCATTTTCAGCGTCTTAAGTTAGTTCTAGTTAGGTTATTCGTAATATGATACTCATTACCGAGTTGTTTTATAATTTTCATTAATATGACTATAAAGCAATATGCAGTGAAGAGCAAGTAGTATATTAGTCATGTAATATTTTTTTTAAAATGTTCTGGCCCTGAACGTTCCCGATTTCTAATGCGCATTTTTTTGGCCAAACTATTAAATACAGCGTGACCCAGGAAAACATTTCAGACGATTTTCTTTAAATAAAAACCTTTATTTTGGATTTTAGCTACTGTGCTATAATGTTTTGTTCTCATTTTTATTTAGTCAATATTTATTTTTACACATTGAATATAAAACTGTTTTTACAGGTTTTTTTCATCAAACATCCAGACCCTGTTCGGACGATTTTGTATCTATCAAATCTGGCTAATCCTTCCATATATAAAGAATATATATATATATATATATATATATATATATATATATATATATATATATATATATATATATACCAGGTGTATGCATAAGTTTTTGCCGGTTTTTGTGGTAAAGAAAACACGTAATTTTCATGGGAAATTTATTTTTTATTTATTCAAAATATTGGCCATTGGCTTCTACACACTTCGCCCATCTTTCAGGTAAATTATGAATACCATGCCAGAAAAACTGCTTGTCTTTTGCGGCAACCCATTCGTCGAACCATTTTCCAATTTCCTCGAAATTGCTGAAGTGCTGCTCTGCAAGCGCGTGCCCCATTGATGCGAAGAGGTGATAGTCAGTTGGCGCCAGATCGGGAGAGTACGGCGGGTGCGGAAGGATGTCCCATCCAAGCGATTTCAAGGTATCTTTCACTGGTTTTGCTGTGTGAGACGGCGCATTGTCGTGTAACAAAATCACTTTGCCATGTCTTCTGGCCTATTCCGGTTGTCTTTCGATCAATGCGTGATTTAAATTAATCATTTGTTGGGTTGTCATCCAGTAACGCCTGCAATTCCTCGTCTTCGTACTTTTGTGGTCTACCAGAGCGCGCACTGTTTTTCACATTGAAATCACCACGTTTAAATTGTCGAAACCATGTCTCACATGTTCTAATCGATGGAGCGTGTTCATCATATGTTTCTACCAGCAAACGATGACTTTCCGCAGCATTTTTCTTTTGATTAAATAAGAAAAGCAATGCGTGCCGCAAATGTTCTTTTTCAGGCACAAAAGTCGACATGATGACTGAATGATACAATACAGACGCTAATGTTTGGCGGACTCAACTTGTGTATGTTGGTTAGTTTAATGTCAGACAAACAAACTGACGTATCTATCAAATTCATACACTGCGTACTGTTCGCTGGTGCCATCTCTTAGTGAAATCGGCAAAAACTTATGCATACACCTGGTATATGACACTTAATTGCAGACCTGGTATATGACACTTAATTGCAGAAGCGCAGCTTCTCGAGCTTCCCGTTCGAAGGCATAGATTATCGTAGAATCATTAGGGGTTGATCGCACAACCATTTCCAAGCCCTTGCATGCACTGGGATGATTCAAAAGCAAGGAAAATGGGTGCCGTACGAATTGAAACCGAGAGACATTGAAAGGCGATTTTTCACCTGTGAACAACTGCTTTAACGGCACAATCGGAAAGGTTTATTGCATCGTATCGTAACTGGTGATGAAAATGGATATGCTATGCTAATCCATCGGTGAAACCCGGTGAACCATCAACATCCTCGCCAAAACCGGATATTCGTGGCTCCAAGCTTATGCTATGTATCTAGTGGGATCAGCTGGGTGTAGTATATTATAAGCTGCTCTAACCCAACAAAACTATTACTGGGGAACGTTACCGACAACAATGGATGTAATTGTACCGAGAGTTGAAAGAAAAACGACCGCAATATGCCAAAAGATACGACAAAGTTACTTTTCAACATGACAACGCTCGGCCACATGTTGCAAAACCCGTCAAGGAAATGCTAGAAGCGCTTGGATGGGATGTTCTACCTTACCTGCCGTACTTAGCAGGCGTTGCTCCTTCTGATTATCAATTATTCCAGTCGATGATCTGACACGGCCTGTCTGAACAGCGCTTCTATTCTTATGAGGATACCAAAAAATGGGTCGATTCGTAGATAGCCTCAAAAGATAAGTCGTTCTTTCAACGTGGTGTTCTTATGTTACCACAAAGATGGGAGAAAGTAGTGGCTAGCGAGAGCCAATACTTTGAATAATCAATTTTTAACCATTTTTTTACAATAAAGCGATATTTTTATCGAAAAATCCTTCAAAATTAATTCACACACCCAATATTTATAAAGTCCTCAAATTTATGTTTTTAAATTTGATTTCTGTGTCTAAAAATCTCTACCCGTGTTTTCTCGTTTGGCTTATTCACTGCTCGTTACCAACGTCATAAAAACAGGAAGAATTTTAAGAGAGTAAGAATTATGACCTACAGAATTACGAAGAAAAATAAAAAGTTGCTGAGTAAAGTTTAAACATATCGTAAAGAAAAATTTCTGCAATATTATTTGGAAAAAAAATTGAAGTGTTACTAATTACGTTGGAAGTAATCACCGTCGCAGAACATTTTTCAGTCCTATTAACTAACTTTAAACGTCTTGAGACGTGTATTTGTTTAGGTTGCCTTGCAGTCTTGATCAGTTACGGACTTTTGGTCTTATTCGATGGTATTCGATTCTTGTCAAACGTCACGTCCGATATTTCGCTCGTAGTGTCGTCTTGTCTAACTCATTTGTTCAGTATCACAAGTTTAAGTTTTTAGTGCACTTCACACCTCTGTTCGCGATAATTGGTTTAATACATATCCACATGTTTAAATACACAAAAAACGTAAAATCATAATAATATATTATATATATATATATATATATATATATATATATATATATATATATATATATATACATATATATATATATATATATATATATATATATATATATATATATACACACATATATATATATATATATATATATATATATATATATATATATATACACATATATATATATATATATATATATATATATATATATATATATATATATATACATATATATATATATATATATATATATATATATATATATATATACACACACACACATATATATATATATATATATATATATATATATATATATATATATATATATATATATATATATATCTGAAACATTTGTTGGGCAACCTCCCCTCTCCAAATTCTAATCAAGTTTTGTCGTAGTTCAAATTGAAGGTAAGATGTTTACTTTTATTTGACGAAATGCTAAATAAATAAAGGTTAGAATTTTTTTCAAATTTAAAATGATTTTTTTAAATTTAATATAGCAGATTCAATGTGGAAACTAAAATTTCAATTTCAATCTAAATTAGTGCTTGCGAGTTTTGCAACAGATCTATAATATTATAAATTCAAAATACTGGTTTTAATATGGCGAACTAAATGCTATAATTAACGACATTTTAGGATTATAACAAGCTTATCAATGTATTTCAAACTTAATTTTGAGGGGCTTTAAATATGCAGCGAGGACCAAAATTATTTGCCATCTAACAAAAACTTGAATAGTACAAAATGAAGAATGACTTACGTTAAATTGAACTGGTATATTTACTATAAAAATCAATATTTTGTATAATTTCCTTTTGCTTTTCGTACCGCTGCAATTCTTTGTGGTACTGAAACCAACTTTTGCATTCTTCTTCAGAAATAACGTTCTACCCTTCTTACAAGACGCGTTTGAGGGTATGTTTTGATGTGATTGAGTGTTCCTTGATTTTTCGCTTGAGGATCGACCACACATGTTCTATAGGGTTAAGATCTGGTGACTGTGGGGGCTAATCCAGAAGCTCCACCTTATTTTTCCGGAACTACTTCGTTGTGGCTGGAGCATTGTAACACGGTGCGTTATCTTGCTGCAACTTCGCCTTTTTTGCATTTAACCTGTAGCAAAAGCCACTAACTAAGTTGGAAATCTGGAATCTTTGGCACAATGACACTACTCAATATATATCACCACTATACCAAACATTTTATTTAGCTAACCATGTTAGCTTCATCAGGAGCGATGATTGACCGAGTCAATCATCGCTCCTGATGAAGCTAACATGGTTCGCGAAACGCGCGTCGAGTGCCAAAATAAAGTGTTTGGTGTAGTGGTGATATATATTGAGTAAAAGCCACTAAAATTAGGATTATTAAGTATGTGTACACTGCAACATCGCGAAGCCAACTAAAAAATTACAAGAATGGAGCAGGTCAGCCATTGTGGCATTCCAAGGATTTGCTCTTTTGTTTTTTCAGTGGAATTTATTGTTTTGGTTAGTTCACCTGATGTACCAATTCAGATAAAAAAACATAAATGCGTTGAGAAATAAGAAACATCTAGTTTCTCCGAACTGAAGAGGGTGACAAATACTTTTGACCTAAGCTGCCTTGAAGACGCCTCCTGCAATCTAGACGAAACCTCTTAAAGTTACTTCAAATTGACGCGGTGTAGTCACAAGACCCACGATTTTTTGACACCGAACCTGTCGACTTACTTAAATTAAACAGGAGTTCTGTTGCTCTCACATAATTACTTGCATGTAACTTATGACTATGCTCAACTGTAAAAAAACGACTAAAATTTAAGAATATTGAGATATCTTCGTTACTATATGTAAATATTTGTTTACTTATAAATAAATAAAATAAAATTATTTTCCATTGGTCACCAGTCATCATGATATTACTGACTTCACCGAATACGTGTTGATATTTCGTAGCTCTTAGTTCCGGTTTGAAAACCTTCACCATGGCATGGCAGAATGTCATGCCATATAGTTTTTTAATGCCAGAAAAATTATCAAACGTAATGCACGCTCAATCTACACTTTATGAAGAATATTCCAAAATTTTTTTTAAAATTTTTTGATCAGTACTTTTCGAGGTAAGGTAGGGGAACATCGATTTTTGTCAATTTATATAAAGAAAAGCGTGCGCAAGTATTACATCATATATATTTTTGGACTGGTCTTTTCACAAGCTTTTATTCGACACCTCAATGACCTGGTAAAATTTTCTTTTTTAGTTCCGATTTTAGCCCCCATATATCAGAAAAATTATCAAACATGATGCTCTCGTGATAATTTCCGCTCAATCTGCACTTTATAAAGAATATTCCAAAATTTTTTTCAAAATTTTTTGACCAGTTCTTCTCGATATAGGGTGATTTTTTTTTAATAATACAAAGGGAAGTGTGCGCAAGTATTTCATCATATATATTTTTTGAATTCGTGTTTTCACAAGCTTTCATTTGACACACCACTCGATGACCTTAGAAAAAAAATTCACTTCCCCCACAAGCTAATCCCTTAGGGCTAAATTTAACTACATAGCTTTGATTGGACTAGCAATTCTTATATTTGTGCCAAATTTCAACTTTCTATGTCAAATAACACGTAGGCTGAAAAGTTTTTGGTCTAGCAACTTAAAACCCATTTTTTTTTTTGCAAAATTCGACTTTATTCATCAATATAGTCTCCTTCAAGAGCGATACAATCAGTCCAATGCTTTTCTAACATTTCCATACCTTTCTTGTAGAAGGATTTGTCTTTGCCTCCAAAATAGGCCTCAGTTTCGGCGATAACTTTTTCATTGGAGCCAAATCTTTTTCCCGCAAGCATTTTTTTGAGGTCTGCGAAAAGATATAGTCCCTGGGGGCCAAATCTGGAGAATAGGGTGGATGAGGAAGCAATTCGAACTTCAGTTCATGCAATTTTTCCATCGTAACCATTGACTTGTGACACGGTGCATGATGAAACAGCACTTTTTTCTTTGCGATTTCTGCCTTCAAACGCACCAACAACTTTATATAATATTCGCTATTGATGGTTTTTCCTTTCTCAGCATAGTCGATGAAAATTATTCCATGCGCATCCCAAAATACAGAGGCCAAAACCTTCTCAGCCGACTGTTGTGTCTTTGGTCGCTTTGGGCGGCTTTCACCGACTGCTGTCCACTCAGCTGACTGCCGATTTGATTCCGTGTTTCGTCCATTGTCACATATCGCATGAAAAAATCCTTTCTATTGCGCTTAAACAGGTCCAAACAGCGCTCGGAATCATCAAGACGTTATTTTTGGTCCACTGTGAGCAAACGCGGTACCCATTTCGAATAGGGCTTTCTTATGCCCAAATGTTAATGCAAAGTATGACCAACACGTTCTTTTGATATCTTTAGGGTGTCAGCTGTCTCACACAATTTCACTTTACGGTCAACCACAACAATTTTGTGGATTTTTTTTTGTTTTCTGGTGTAACTACCTCATTTGGGCATCCAAAGCGTTTAGCATCTTCTGTACGACCGCGTTTAAATTCAGCATACCAGTAAATGGATGAGTGATTGTCAAGGGACAGAGTCCCCGTCACACGTATCAAGCCATTGCGTTACTTACACGAAATTTGGTTTTTTTCATTGTTTTGAAAATATCAAAAGTAGCATCACTAAAACGGCTGTAACTTGTCAATTAATCGTCGAAATATCGCGAAATTTTGACACGTATCGTTTGAAGGTTGGTACTTCCTAAAAATCAGACTAAAAACTTTTCAGCCTACGTGTTAGTTTCGGAGAAAATCAGGTGTGACAGACGGACATTGAAGTGATCCCAGAAGTGTTCCGTACGGAACACTAAAAATAGTAATTTCATTGTGACAGTTCTTTTGTATGGTATTTAAATTATATATTTACTGGCAGTTTGTTTTTAGATTTGCGACAACAGGTTACCAGTTAGTGAACAAGTTGTTTTAGAGTTTCTTTGATAATTTGGTTTTAAATATAGAATATCTTTCAAGCGATTGTCACATGACCCTTTCGAGTGCATTTTTTTTTGTTGCTAGTACCCTCGGTACAATCTCTAAAGTAGTGTTAACTGAAAGATGAGGATTAGTTAACAAATGGATCCGACTATTGCCTTACCATACACTTCGACATATGTATACGCTAAAAGTTTTTGATTTGTTTAGAATTATTGCAACAATTTATTAAGCGTTTTTTTTAAATAAAAATTTGTCAGTGCATTTTCCTGTATTGTTTAAACATTAGACCTTTGACATTTTTAGTTGGGATCAGTTTAGTTAGTTAAAAGTTAATATTTTTAGCCTACAGTGTAAATTTTCAATATTTTCAATGTTTTTTTTTAATTGGTGCTTGGCTAACAATTTTTTTGTGCTTTGCAATATGGCAGCTTGGTTAACAGAAGGGTGGAACAAAGACAAGAAAGGAGTGTAACGCACACAGAAATAACACAAAGGTAGGGGGTTACTTTTAGATTAGTAGCTTTATTGTTTTTAAGTAATAATTTTATAGCATGCAACAATAACACTTTTTAGTCACTGATATTAATTTATTTTGTAGTTGTTTAAAAAAAGTATCATCGATTTTAGACCTTTTGTTTATTTCTTTTCATACAATTACTAGAAATAATATGAATAAGCTTTTATTCCTGTGAAATGTTTTAATAATCATATATTTAAAAAATCTGATTCTTACCAGGTGTACAAGTATGAAATGTGGATTTTTTTTTCTAAAAAAACATGTTAAATTCGGAAGAATGATAAAAAGTACTTTATTCAAAGTATGCTCCATAGCTTGTTATACATTTTTCCCATCTTTCGGGCAATTTGTGAATACCACGCCAGTAAAAATCTTCCCCTTTGCTGCGAACCATTCATCAAACCATTTTTTCACATCTCCGTACCAACCAAAGCGCTGCTCAGCAAGTGCGTGACCCATCGATGCAAACAAGTGGTAATCGGAAGAAGCCAAGTCTGGTGAGTAAGCCACATGGGGTAGAATTTCCCAGCTGAGGGCTTCCAACGTGTCGCGAATTGGTTTTGCCGTATGTGGTGGAGCATTGTCATGAAGAAAAATGACTTTGTGTTGCCTCTCTTGGTATTCTGGCCTTTTTTCAAGCAACGAACGGTTCAAACCGGTCAATTGTTGTTGGTAACGTTTAGTATTAACCGTTTTCTCAGGTTTTAACAGCTCATAATAGACCACGCCCCTCTGGTTCAACCAAACACAGAGCATCGTCTTTCTGCCTAAGCGATTCGGTCTTGTGGTCGATGTGGATGGTGCGCCTGGGTCTACCCATGATTTTTTGCGCTTGGGATTCTCAAAATAAATCCACTTGTCATCCCCTGTAATTATACGATGCAAAAACGACTTCTTTTTGTACCGAGTGAGCAAAATATCACACGTGTTTTTGCGCCTTTCTTTCCATTTGCTTGTCGTTCAACTCATGTACCCGTCTTCTGAATCTTTTCCATCTCTCGTAGCCGATTGGAAACAGCTTGTTGACTTACGCCCAATTGCTCGGCGAGTTGTTTTTGTGTTTGCGAATCATCTTCGTCCTACAATGCTTGCAATTTCACATATCGTATTTTTTTAGCGGTTTTCCACGTTCCTTGTCTGCAAAATCGGTATCACCACTTTTGAAACGTCGAAACCATGGTTCACACGTATCTTGCGATGGAGCATGTTCACTATGCGCTTCTCGAAGTAATCGGTATGATTCAACAGCAGTTTTCTTCAAATGAAAACAAAAAATTAATGCTGTCCGCGAATGCTCTTCGTTCGGTATAAATTTCGACATATTGAACACAACACTATGCACACACTTTTCCAATTTATCATTCGTACTCGTCTCACACTTGTTGATGACGCAACAAAATGGCGCAGTGTCAAATCTTTATAGCACAAACTGCATTGGTGCACCATCTGTTGTCTGAAATCCGCATTTCATACTTGTACACCTGGTAAGTAAAGCTTTGTATTTCAGAATTTATTTACGTATCGTTTTGTTCTGTTTACTGAAATAAGTCCCCAAATACGAGGCGCGTTTTTTAAGTATAACGTTTTGAAATATGGCCACTACAGCGTCGCTGTTGGCTAGCTACAGACGCCATTACAAAAGCATTGATCTGAATTTAAATGTAGCGTGTTTAAAATGCCTAGACCATCGAAAATCCCGCGGATTGTGAAATACGCTCTGTAATCCGTTTTTAAATGCCAAAGACATGAAAGCGGCTGAAATTTATCGGCAGATTAGTGAAGTCTATAGTGAAAACATTATGAGCGATGATATGGTAAGAATGGGTTAGAGCATTTAAAGATGGCCATAATGAGGGATGAAGTGGGCGACCGTCCATCATTAATGACGACCTGTGTGGAAAGTTGATGAGAAATTCGAGAAAACAGACGCTTTACGAAGTGTTCTCTATGAAATTGTGGCAGAACACTTAAATTATCGGAAGTTGTGCTTTCGGCCATGCTACAGTGGTTAGCAAACTAGGCTGCAGATTTCTATAAGGATGGAATGGTCTTAGGATACAAGTGCCTTAACCACTTACTTACTTATCGGTTTGCTCGGCGTCTGCAGATTCCGAACTACCTCAAGGTGCGTATAGGGTGTCGGTAAGAATTCTACATCTGGAACGGCGCACGGCGAGCGTCTTCAGACTTGCGATGTTGATTTGCTGATATCGATTTTCAGGTAATGAGTTGATCTCCGACATCGCTGAGCGACGCCAGCTGGCCCTGGGTCGTCCTTTTTTCCTGCTTCCTTGCGGGTTGTAGAGCAGGACACGGTGACAAATTTCATTAGGAACCTTTTTTAGGGTGTGACCTATCTAGCCATACTTCCTCCTACGTATTTCGAGATTTATAGCACTTTAATCAGTTCTGACGCATAGGTCATTGTTGTAAATAGTGTTAGGCCAAAAGACACGCAGAATTCGGTGGAGGCAGCGGTTGACAAATACTTGTAATTTTCTCTTAATCACTTTCGTAACAAGCCAGGTCTCACAACCATACAGAAGGACAGAGATCACACAGGACTTAAAGATGTCGATTTTGCATCTGACTCTATACACTGTTCGGCGCCAGATTTTTGCAAGTAAGGTAAATGCACCTCCTGCTTTTCTTATCCTGATCTGCACACCTTTCAAGGCACGACCACGTTCATCAATCACGCTCCCCAAGTATTGAAACTCCTGTACTCGTTCAACTGGTTGACCACTGACAGTCAGGGAGGTATTTCATTCTGAATTAATGCGCATTTCCTTGGTCTTAGCGATGTTTATTTTAAACCCAACTTTTGCTGACTCAAAGACTAAATCATTCATTGTGCCTTAATACTGGTGGAAATTTGTTAAAGAGTAAATTAAGGACAGGGCGTTCGTGTAAAAATAAAATTGCTGAATATATAACGAGATGTTGATTCAGCCGATACTTGGTGGAGATCCATAACTAGAAGTTTTGCAAGAAGTAAACACTACTTAAATTTCCACTAAATTTTTATTTTTAACACCATGACATGTTTCGCTGTACGACAGCTTCGTACAGCGAAACATGTCATGGTGTTAAAAATAAAAATTTAGTGGAAATTTAAGTAGTGTTTACTTTTTGCAAAACTTTAAAATTGTTGAAAATAATGGCCTTGTGTTTTTTTTAATATTAGAATGGTACATGCAGTATGTCAAGTAACATGTTCACGATAACTCATTTTTGGTAGATACGATTCTGGCGATTCAACAAAAATTCTGTAAAGGAACCTTTGGCTACCATGCATTTTAGTAAAAGTATCAGTCGATTCCGAACTTTCGTCGAAATCACGTAAAGTCCAAAATGAACCACTTGTTTGCACGTCGGTTCGAGGCAGTCTTTCTTTGTTTCCATCCAAAGGGGCCTAAAATGACCCTTTCGGCGGCCGCTAAATATATTAAAAAGTCGGTGTCGTTTGTGAAGAAGTGGGTAAATCGGGACGAAAAATGTCGACAACTTGCCAAAACGTGGCTCGGTAGGCAAAGTCACTACGAAAGTCGATAAACGAAACGTAGCTTTGTTTTCACGGGACCCGAAATTGACGCTGCGTCTAAGAGCTGCAAAATTAAGAAAACCAGGTTTGAATGTATCCTATGAGATTATTCGACAACATCTTCGTGCTCATGATGTCCAATTTCGAAGTACGTTGAAGAAACCTTTTCTGGGTGAAAATCACGTCGCGAAGCGACTCCCTTGGGTCCACAATAAGATACTAGAGCGGCACCCACAATCGCCGAACGCCAACTCGATTGAAAATGTTTGTTCCTTTGTAAAGCGAAAGCTCAGAGGGACTCTGAGGATTTTGACTCAGGTGTCTCGCGAGATTCGAAAACGTTGCAGTGTATGCAGAAAATCTCGTCGACAGCATGCCTCGAAGATGCCAGGCGATTTTTGATGCAGGAGGTGATTGGAGAACGTACTAAGGTAATCGCGCCGTTGTTAACACACCAAAGAATACATTGATGGAGAAAAAAATGTTCTCGAAACACATTTTTTCAAGAATATGAGCTATCACGTTCTTACTTGACAGACTGTACTTTAAAAACGAATCTCGTATAACATAATAAGCTAAGTAATATTATCTGCTACTTTTAATATATAAATTTACAAACTACATTATTGGATTTTGCACCTTCATAATATATTGTCAGTACATTTTTATCAAGCCGAGAATATTGCCTATTGAATATCTACGGATTTGTAATGCCGGGATATATTGAAAATTTATCACATCTATATCGCTAAAATGCCTAGACTGAATTTAAAAATTTTTGAACGCACATCCGTAATAAACTAGGGTGTGAAAAACCGATAACTGTTCAAATAGTATATTCCAGTTTACTAATAAATAATTTTCAATTTTAAATGTTTGTTAGGCCTGCCTTTCTACTATAAGCGGGAATGATTTCTGGCTTTATAAGAAAAAAAAAACCGTAAAGTAATTTACTCAGTACTTCTCTAGTAAACACAGAAGTGTTTAAATTCTAAAATACCATAAATACTGAATTTAACATTTCCACACTAAAGTTTTAAAAACAATTATGCGTAAAAAACAAGGTTAAATTCTCATAATACACTGGATAGTATACGATATATCTCGTCCTCCGTCCCTTTGCTTCTTTTCCCGAAGTAATGTCATTAGAAAACCATAGGTTCCTTTTCTACTTTAAGTATTATATGTGTACCAAATTTGATTTCCATCTCATTTCGGTTGAAAGTTATCTTGCTAACAAGTAGACCAATAAACTAACGTAAACTGAAAAATGTGTTTTTTCTTTATCCAGGGAGCGTTCAAATGCAAACACCTCGGGAGGGTATTTTTCTCACAAATACAAAACATTTTTGTTAGCTCTTTTGTTTATTACAATTATAACGAGATGTTGAAAATTCTTAGGACTAGCCCAGCAGCTTCAGATAAAAACGTACACCGCTTAAACTTACCTGTTGCTATATTAATACGAGATAAAACACATTTTTTTGCAAAATTCGAATTTATTCATCAATATAGTCTCCTTCCAGAGCGATACAATCAATCCAACGCTTTTCAAACATTTCTATTTCTTTCTTGTAGAAGGATTTGTCTGTGCCTTCAAAATAGGCCTCAGTTTCGGCGATAACTTCTTCATTAGAGCCAAATCTCTTTCCCGCGAGTATTTTTTTAAGGTCTGCGAATAGATAATAGTCGCTGAGGGCCAAGTCTGGAGAATACGGTGGATGAGGAAGCAATTCATACTTTAATTCATGCAATTTTTGCCATCGTAACCATTTCTTGTTCATTTGGAGTCGATTCTTGCGATTTCTGCCTTCAAACGCACAAGTAACTTTATATAATATTCGCTATTAATGGTTTTTCCTTTCTCAGCATAGTCGATGGAAATTATTCCATGCGCATCCCAAAATACAGAGGTCAAAACCTTCCCAGCTGACTGTTGTGTCTTTGGTCGCTTAAGGCGGCTTTCACCGGCTGCTGTCCACTCAGCCGACTGTCGATTTGATTCCGATGTGTAGTAGTGGATCCAAGTTTCATCCATTGTCACATCGCATGAAATAAATCCTTTTTATTGCGCTTAAACTACTCCAAACAGCGCTCAGAATCATCAACACGTTGTTGTTTTTGGTCGACTCTGAGCAAACGTGGTACCCATTTCGAACAGAGCTTTCTCATGCCCAAATGTTCATGTAAAGTGTGACCAACACGTTCATTTGTTATCCTTAGGGTGCCAGCTATCTCACACAATTTCACTTTACGGTCATCCAAAATATTTTGTGGATTTTTTTGTATGTTTTCCGGTGTAATCACCTCATTTGGGCGTCCAGAGCGTTCAGCATCATTTGTATCTATACGATCGCGTTTAAATTTAGCATACCAGTAAATGATGAGTGATTTTCCAGGGGCAGAGTCCCCGTAACACTTATTTCCATTGCTTTGCTTGAACGATATTTTGTCCCATCAAAAAACAGTGTTTAATCAACACACGAAATTCGATTTTTTTCCATTGTTTTGAAAATATCAAAAGTAGCGTCACTAAAACCACTGTAATCGTCGAAATGTCATGAAATTTTGACCCGTATCGTTTGAAGGTTGGTACTTTCTACGTGTTAGTAAGGTAGTAGGTAGGACTTGATTTAGATGGTGAAAAGTTGTAAAAACTGTGAAAGCGAGTATTTGAAAACAGCAATCTGTTTTGCTGTTTTCTGTTTAAAACTACTTTACGAAACCTTGGAAAAATCCAGAACTCCTATTTTCTATATTTTTGTTTTATCTAATAAACTCTAAAATGGCAAAAAACAGGCAGCTTCTCGATTTCAGATCGATATTAGTAAGTAAAGTGTATGAGTACTTAACATATCCATTAATTCTCTCCTGTTTAAATGGCCTCAGCTGCTAAAGTATTTGGCCATTGTGTATAACTTGTACTTGTACTCTCACTTAAAATATGGATACATGTACTTGGTGTTTATGTTTTTATTGAAGAAATTTTTAAATATTTTATAAACTTTTCTAACGGTTATGAATCTAGTGGCTTTAGTAGAGTTATTACACAGTGGCAACTACCGAGTGGAGGAACCTTGCTACACCGTAGCTCCTTCTTTTTATTGTTTAACTAAAATAATAAATTTATGAACTTCCAATTTTGGTTTATCACAAGGAAAGTGGATTAGTGTAAATGTTTAGTACGTGTTGTCTGGAAAAAAGCCATTTGTCTTCAGTAATTTTATTTTTATCAGTTTCAAATTTTAACAGGCTAAATTTACCATTCTGGGACAAAAATAAATAAATAACGGATTGTAGTTGTCCCGATAAAAATATTATAAGTGTGTAATACATAAATGCATACGATTCCATTTAAAATTGATTATGTCGGCTGTTGTTGCCTCTGTTAAATATTACAAGTTTGTCGTTATCTTGCAAGCGATAACAAAGAACCGTTGTGAGTAAGCGATGATAATACTACAATAATATTTTTACGATTTTGTTCCTGGTCAAGAAATTTCTTTCTGCTTTTTATCCCATTAATACTTATTGGTTACGAGATACAAAATCAGCAATTTTAAATTATCCTTTTCAATTTGCTGTGGCAAAAGGAATTAAGAAACCTCTAACTAATAACAAAGAAGTTGTGAAAAATCGTTACAACTTAATTAATTTTGTGCCATTTCATGGAATTAATCGGCAGTTCAATTAAATATGTTTTATTATTGTATTTATTACTGGATATAACATTAACAAAGTCCTTTAGTAAAAACTTACACCGATTTCGTAACATCCCCTCGTGGCCCGAATACACAGCTGAAAATATCTTGTGATCCCTCTCCCAACACAGCGATTGCTTTAGCGACTCCAAAGTTTCGTTTGGTGAAGCACAGACCCTGGTCTCAAAAATCGACCATAGGCCATCAACTAGACGAATCCGGCGAAAACAACCACCAGCCAGCCTACAGATGTAATGAAACCCGGAAAATGTGCCATGCACAACTCCTGAGTTGTTTTTGTCTTATGAATCGGCACAGAATTCTGCTGGAGGGTCTATTGCTGGACGTCCAAGTGTTGGGCCTAGGCCACTACAGCCTCCAAAGTGTCACGTCGATACCCATCCTTGTTAATCTTGATTCACGAACACCAGAGTCGCATGTATTTCGCCCCAAATATGGCGGACCGTGGATTTTGGCAATGGTGGCCCGGGAGTCTGAGGTCCAAATCATGTTGAAAGTTTTAGGGCTTTTCTACCGTAAATAACTTCTTATTCGTGACAAGGATCTTATTCTAGTTTTGAGTGGTCTGCCGCTGCAGGAATTGACGAGTGCTATATTCTTATTCTCATCTCTGAGGCGCTAACCCTCGTGAAGCAGCGCACTGATTGGTCGCTAATGCGTATCTCACAAGATATTTTTTCATGGACACGTTCGAATTTCCGTCAAATCGATTTTTTATTTGACGTATTAGTTACATTTTATTCAGGACAGCTCAAAAATAGGGAACTGAACAGCGTTTAATAAATAGAACCTGCTGCTAAATAGAAAAAAATCAGCAAATTTTACGGTCAGTAATAGTCATTTTGTAGAAAGCAAAATGTAGATAAGAAAATATGTTTTGAATTACCCGTAAAAAAAATGAAGCATATGTTCAAATTTTCAGTATTTTAACTTGGAGCATTTGGATATCAAAAAAATCAGATAGTTTAACATCTTGTATCTGCATAACCAAAATGGCCAAATAACTGCAAAGTAAATAACAAAATTAAAGTTTTTCAGGCATTCCTAGGGGTAATTTTTAAATTTTGATACTCCTGTTTTTACAAAACTCATTATATCGACCAGAAACTTGTTTTCATTGGTAATAGCCCATGCATCTAAATGCCTAGAGGCATGTCATTTGTTTTCAGAAGTTCTGCACGTATTTTTAATATATATGTGGTAGGATAGGGACCTATAGTTTGTTAGTGATATTGTTTCAAGGAAAAGGGTGAAATGGATGGGGATCGTTAAATATTGTATAGTCCCAACATTATTTTCAGAATGTTTCCTGGTTTCTGGTTGCGATAATTTTTATAGTTAAACAAATAAAAGGTTAAGGGGGTACAGCAGAGGTTTAAAGCGGAAACGCACTTTAACAAGCTTAAAAAAAAATGATTTTTATCATTTTTAGTGTTCCGGGCGGAACACTTAAAAGATTATTTCGGTGTCTGTCTGTCTATCACACCTGATTTTCTCCGAGACTATTTGACATAGAAAGTTGAAATTTGGCACTAATATAGGAATTGATGGCCTCATCAGAGCCGTGTAGTTTTGAAAGTTAAGTTTTGACTTAAGGGGTTAGTTTTGGGGGATGAAATCGGAAGCGTAAAAAATTTTTTGTACCAGGTCATCGAATGGGGTGTCAAATGAAAACTTGTAAAAAGACGAATTCAAAAATATATATAATGTAATATTTGCGCTCAATTCTCTTTGTATTATTTTTTAAAAAGTGCGAAAAATCGTTGTCCTCCCATCTTATCTCGAAAAGTACTGATCAAAAAATTTTGAAAAAGTTCTGGAATATTCTCTACAGGGTGTAGATTGAACGAAAATTATCACGAGTGCATTACCTTTAATAATTTATCTGGTATATAAAAAAAAACAAACAAAAATTTCAAGGTCATCAGTTTTCACTACAAACCGGAAAAAACCTTGTTCAAAACTCATTTGGGATGTGTTTTGTGAAGTCGCTGTTCATTTTATACCGCCGTAACGAAAGTTTTTATTTTAAAAGCAATCAACGTACGGAACACTAATTCCTCAAGTCCAACTTGCACTTGACCGGTTATTTTTAATATAAGAAAAAAATCTGACACTTTTGTGATTTGGTAATCATTTTATTACATATCTGAGGATGGAAAAAAAGAGACAATAATTGTAATAATAATAAGGTTATCGAAAGAGGTGATCTGGGCCTCGTCCGCGGAGTCGCTTGTTTGTGTACAAAAAATAAAGAAAATTGTTATATAATTATTGTAAAATTCAATCCTAAATGAATCTAAAAAAATATACATATGTACAATTGATGGTACTTAAAAGAAAAAATTTTCACCGATTAATTTTTTTTTGTTTTTCCAAAAAAAGCACGAAAAATTTTTTTTATAAATTTGTTAGGTTCATTTAGGATTAAATTTTATAATAATTAAAAAATTTCTTTATTTTATGTACCTATTATAAAATTCAAGCTGGTACAATTATTATTATAATTATTGTCTATTTTTTTAGATACTCAGATATGTTATGTAATAAAATAAACAAAAATTAAAACCGTCCAAGTGCTAGCTGGACCTGCGCGATTAGTGTTCCATACGTCGATTGCTTTGAAAATAAAAATCTTTGCTATGGAGATATAAAATAATCAATGACTTCACAGAACACACCCCAAATAAGTTTTCAACAAAGTTTTTTTCCCATCTTTACTGAAAACTGATGATCTTAACATTTTTTTTTTATATACCAGATAAATTATTAAAGATAATGCACTCTTGATAATTTTCGTTCAATTTACACCCTGCGGAGAATATTCCAAAATTTTTTCAAAATTTTTTGAGAGATTTTTCGAGATAAGGGGGGGACAGCGATTTTTCGCATTTTTTAAAAAATAATACAAAGAAAAGTATGCGCAAATATAACATAATAAATATTTTTGAACTCGTGTTGCAGACTTTCATTTGACATCCCACTCGATGACCTGGTAAATTTTTTTTTTCACTTCCGATTTCACCTCCCGAAACTAATGTATCTTCTCGTTATGTTCCGTAAGTATCTGTATAAGGACTAGTAAATTCAGTTCTCTTGTTTGTTGGTCCTAGCAACGACTGATGAGTCGTGATAAGACAAAACGGGTCTCGGGATAGATTTGACGAATAAGAGAGCTGTGGGTCGACTGCTGAAATATGAGCCTTGTCGATTTTCAGTTTTTTTTTCATCAAACCAAACCAGATAATTACCATATCATAGTGTCAGATTTTTTCTTCTATTAAAAAAAAGAATCAAAATCACCTTTTTTTTAGCTCGTGAAAGCAGGTTCCTGCTTAAAGAGGTTTCTTCGTATCCATCATTGTATACATACTTTTTAGGTTTCTTAGACCTGAGAAATCTGAGAATATAATTTTTTCAATATTTTAAGAAGTATAGTATGTAGATAATAAGATTATGGCTTCAGTTTTGTTATAATAAATATCTCACCATAAATTATTTATACTTGAAATCTTTAGAATCTTCTTTAGTTTGAGAAGATCGAATGATTTATTTTAAAACTCTGTGTTTGCTGCTGAATACTGGGTAAATCAGTTTTCCATTTGTTTTTTTCATTTGTTTTAGCTCCAATTTTTCTTAATATACTTCGACGTTTGTATAATTTGCTCCTGCGTTTTCTTGCGTTTCCCTCGTACCGCTTTGTGGGTTTAAGGCCAAATATTTTAATACAAAAAAACACAGCTTTAAAAAAGCAATTTTGTTTTCTATTTAATAAAAAATATGTTGTATCAAACTGCAACAATGTTTGTTTAACAAATAAATATAGTTTTTTTGTTATTTATTTTTGAGGAATTTAATAATTTCAGTTTTGAAGTGACACAATAAAGTAAATTGCTTTTGGTTAATAATATATTGCTTAATTAAAACAGGTATTTTATTGTGTTTTATGTGACTCATTTAATGCAATTTTGAAAACATACAGGATGTGTGTAAGTATTTAGTTGTACTTATTTTTTGTTGTTCTAGGAGGGTTTTGCAAGAACAGGGTCCAGACATGCAGCATTATAAGTAAGTTGGTGTTTTGCATGACTTTTTTTCTTGTTATATTTCCGTAAATCCGTTTTTTTTAATTGAAAATAAAATAAATATCCAATAAGTAACATGTAAAAAACAGAACATCTTAGCAGGATGACGGTCTAGTTTTTTTTTTCAGTAATATTTGTAAGTCAAAGAAATAAAACGGTAAACTTGGGATAGGTAGAACGTAGGGCGAGAACGTGAATAACTTTCACAGTTACCTAATTTTGTTCCTATTGGGTCAGACTAAGTATATATGTTACCGGCAAACTGTATAACTCAGACATTCTATAGAATGCCGGGTCCGTTCAGGCAATGTACGAAATATTTTCTTTTTTCTTTACTAATAATATACTTTGCTTAGGTAACTTATAGAATGACTAGAAATTCTAGAGAATGCCGATAAGAGGTTAAGTAAAATATAAAACGAAAGATAAATTACCATAATTTCAAACGCCCAACTGGTAATGTGTATATTAGATATTGAAAACAATAAGCAGTAACTGTTACTCGTGTTTTGGATGGCGGGGGAGCGCGGTAGGGGTGAAATCAATGCGTTATAACATGAACTAACCTACACTAAACCTGAACTAACAGGAGCTTATGTCGTAAGAAGATTCTGTGTATTTTCAAGTGCCACAATAGTTCATCATGCAATAAATATAAAATGAAAGACAAATTACCATAAACATATCTTTTGTTTATCTACAATTAACAACATTAATATTATCAACTGTCTATAAAAAGAATGCGTAGGGAAATGAAAATAGAGACTTCGGTAATCTTTGAATAATCAGATGATGGTTTTATTTGTAAAAGAAAAAAATATTGTTTTTTTTTAACTTTAAAAAATATTAGTGCAGGTTAATTCAAGTTAGTTAATATCATAAGGTATTGACTCAGACCCCACCGCGCTCCCCCGCCACCCGCAACACGAGTAACAGTTACTGCTTATTGTTTTCAATACCCATTATACACATTGTCGACTGTACGTTACGCATTCTATATAATGCCTAGGCAAAGTATAAAATAAAGGATATTTTATACTTTTCCTGAACGTTTTAGGCATTCTATAGAATGCCGGATTATATAGTATACTTTGCCGGTAACATATGTTACATACTAGTAAAGCATTAGTTTATTCGCTGTCTCACTGTATATTACTATCTATCCCGGGTTTACTCTAATTACACAAACCATTCAAATATTAATAAGACAAGCAACCACTTATAAGTTAGCTTCGTCCTTCTACTTTGTAAATGTTTTCTCAGTATCACTAAAACTGAAGTGAAATATTATTGTTGTGGCATAAAGAGCCAGAAATAAAATGTCTTTGCAGTTTTGGTTGCTCAGATAGAATTAAATTATTTAGTAAAAAAGTTTTTGTTGTCATCCATTGTAATTTGTTATCAGCTACCTGTAATAAAGGTAAAGATAGAGAAGTATTCGCGTTTGATTTTTATCTTAGTTTTAGAAGTAATAACTTGAAGAGGAATTTAACACTTGCTTTTGATATTTTGGTGTATCATTATCACAGAAATAGATAGGTGGTGTTAGAAAAGCACATATGTAGACAGGAATGAAAATAATTTGGTAAAAATAAAAGTGATTTCAAAATAAAAGAAAATGCAAGGGCTATGCTTCTGTGAATGCCAAAGTAGCCACTCTTTAGGCAGTAGATTAATTTGATTATAAAAAGAGAAAATTTTGGAAAATATAAACGTCCGATATAGCAAATAAGTTAAAGTAAAAATTAATGTCAACGCAAAGATATAGGTACAGGATAAGCTTAAAGTAAAGAAAGCTAAGAACACTTTGTAGCCTATCTTTTATTAACAGTTTGTTACGACGCGAATGTGGTTTTCCAGTTTTCCCACGTTGCCCTTCGATCTTGCCGTGAAGTAAAGTTCTGGTATGAAATATCGAGCTTCACTCAATATATGTCCTAAGTATCTTACCGGGTTGTATAGTATTTGTAAGGTCTCTTTGCACTCTGAATCTTCGTAATACTGCATTATCTCTAAAGGAGGAAATTCTAAATTTGGTTGATGTTTTTTCAGTCTGCTCTCTACCATTAACATTCGCTTTACAGTAAACCATGTTGGTTTATTTCTGTCTCTCAGAATCATCTCTCATCGTATTGCTTGACTCTGTTCAGTACTTTACTTACGTGTCTTTTATCATTCCTCTGCAACACTGTCCTTTTCATCGGTGGGTAAAATACATTCTACCGTCAGATGTCGAAGTTGCCTCCTTAAATGTCCATGTTCCATAGATTTTAAGATTATTCCCTGGACTGATAACTCTGTTGAGTGTTTCAGTTCCACTGATAAGATAACGAAACAGTAAAAAGGCTTGTAGGGAGAGAATGCTCGCCTTATTCATAGATAATTCTGATCTTGTACCGATTTTCAGACGCAATAACTTTTCAGAGCAGTCAGTATAAAGTACTAAAATAAAAGAAATTCCTTATTTCAGTAGATTTTCACTGTTTTCTCATTCTTTCATCCACAGCAGCTAGAGTTGCCCTAAGTGTTGTTCTTTTCTCAGTCGATACCAGCTCGGTTGATGAACTGTAATAGTACGAAACGCAATCCGAAAGGGATTAACAGGTGAAAAATTCCTGAAATATGGACTACTTTAAATGTTAGTATTTTAAATTGACTTTTATATATGTGGAGTAGAACCCTAAAAAGCGCTTCCTGGCTGTAACTGTTAGAAACACTCTGAACAATTCCTATATCGCTCTGTGACTTTAACCAGCCCCCCCCCCCCCGATAAAGGGCAAGCATGCCTTCAAAACTACGCCAGAGATGGAAATTATTGTATCTTACTGTTTTTTTTTTAAAAAATATCGTAGTCTTGAATTTTGTATTTCTTCTTTTACTTAGGCGTTGTTCACAGAAAGCGTATTAGTTTCAATGAGGAAAAAATGAACCCTTTTATACTTCACGCTTTGTTCAGAATGAGAGATTTTACATGACGCTGTAGCGCATCTACCAAAAATGAATTATCGCGGACACGTTCTTACTTGACAGACTACGTACAGCTTATCCCTTTTTTTTAACTTATCCATTTTTTAATAATTTGTTCTTATTCAATTCAGTTTATTCCTTTGATGTATTTGGGGGAAATTGAAACCCTTTGTATCAAAGGAACGGTGAAATTTTGACGCGAAAATTGCAATATCTAATAGTGTCTAAAACGAAGTACGATTTAAGCCATTTCAATCTCTGCCTTATTTTGTAAAAATCAAACTAAATTGAATTATGACAGTCTTTGTCGTCAAACATCCAGAAACACTGTATTTTCTTTTACTTTTTTTTTTTAATTAAATATGTATTAAACTAATCGTGTTCAAGCTGCCAATTTTGGAAGAAATTCAATATTGTCCTGTTGGTTTATTATATTTTTCATTAAATAAACTCTCTTTTAGTTTTTTAATTTCAAATGTAATCATTAAAGTTAAAAAATAAAAATGAAAATCGATATTGTTGTTTATTGTAAATATTTTTTGTATTCAATTATTTCCTGTTTTGGTCATAATAATAAAAAAATATATATTGCTTTTACTAACATTTCATTTTTACTTCCACCAACGTAAGCATTTGTAAATATTGACTGGAATGTATACAGTGACATTTTTGTTTAAATATTGTTCTTACGGACCTCATGCCGTCTAGACGTTTTAGATTATTGTCGACCGAAAACTCAGTAACAAGAATTGCTTACGTATTGGATATTTGCCGAATTACGTCTTCAGTTTTATGCTCGACGTTACCTTAAAATTAAAATTTCATTTCTAACTAACTGCTCTCTATATAATTTTTCGATTTAAAACATCAATTTTGCGAGTTTGAAGATTTTGTCGCCGATGAAATTCAATTTCTTATTGAATTTAGGTAGTAATCTAAAATTATTAATTTACCAATTTCTTAAAGTAGGTTTTCTCTAATTTGCTTTGCCCTTATTTTTAGTTTGATTGGGACTTTTCTAATATCTATCATTAATTGTTATTTAGATAACAATTAGTATTACATACTAGGACGTCTTTTATTTTCTGAACTTGATATTCTCCCCAAAAACTTCCTGATGTGCTTGATTTTTTCCTTGCGAAAAATATCCACAACTGCAAGCTCGCTAGGTTTAAATCTTTTTTTAAAGATCTTCTGTACAATAATAAAAACGCATTAAAGATTAGACAAAAATTGACTTGGGCTCTTAACTTAAATATTTTTTATATGTATATTTGTTTCTAAAGGGAATATTTACCAAATATTTATAAAAATACAAAGGACCCTTCAAAAATTTGATGGGAAATTGGCTTAAACTTGCTTGTGTTGTACATTTTGGTGTACTGATCAAAACTTCCATGGGCATGAAGCTTAAAAACCCTCCCTGAGGACTGCTGCAGCCTAAAAAAGACTAAAACCCGTATTTTTCTGATCCAGTCTGATTATTATTATGAATATATATAGTGTTTGGCATTCGTGTGAATCAAGGAAGTCGAGTAATTTTCAAGAAATGGACGAAAAAGAATTTCGTGTGGTGATTAAACATTACTTTATGAAAGGCAAAACGCCTCAGGAGACTAAAGAGAAGCTTGATAAACATTATGGTGACTCTGCACATTCGATTAGAACAGTTTATAAGTGGTTTCAAAATTTTCGGACTGGCCATATGGGCACAAGTGACGCTGAACGTTCTGGACGGCCTGTGGAGGTTACGACTCCAGAAATCATTGATCAAATCCATGATATGGTGATGGATGACCGAAGAGTTAAGGTGCGTGAGATTGCTAGTGCTGTGGGCATCTCGACTGAACGGGTACATAATATTTTGCATAAACATTTGGACATGAGCTAGCTATCCGCAAGATGGGTGCCGCGATTGCTCACGCTTGACCAAAAACGGAATCGTGTGAAGTGTTGCAAGGATGGTTTGCAGCTGTTCCAGAAGAATCCGGAGGACTTTAAGCGTCGTTTCGTCACTGTGGATGAAACATGGATACATTACTATACTCCTGAGACCAAACAACAATCTAAACAATGGGTTACCAAGGGGGAATCTGCACCAAAAAAGGCGAAGACCGTTCCTTCGGCCGGAAAGGTTATGGCGACTGTCTTTTGGGATTCGCAAGGGATAATCCTCATCGACTATCTGGAAAAGGGTAAAACTATTACAGGTGAATATTGTTCATCGTTATTGGACCGTTTGAAAACCGAGCTGCAAGAAAAACGCCCGCGATTGGCCCACAAGAAAGTCCTTTTCCATCACGACAACGCACCAGCACACACCTCAGCAGTTGTGGTCGCAAAATTAATGGAAACAGGATTCCAATTCGTTTCACATACCCCCTATTCTCCAGACTTGGCTCCCTCGGACTACTATTTGTTCCCCAATTTGAAGAAATGGCTGGCGGGACAAAGATTTTATTCAAACGAGGAGGTGATTGCAGACACTAATGGATATTTTGCAGACTTGGACAAATCCTATTATTCGGAAGGGATCAACAAACTAGAACATCGTTGGACGAAGTGTATAAGCCTAAAAGGAGACTATGTCGAAAAATAAAAAAGGTTTACCCCAAACACATAAGTAGTTTTTATTTTTGCACGGACTTTTCAAACCAGCCTTGTATATATATATATATATATATATATATATATATATATATATATATATATATATATATATATATTTACAGGGTGTCAGGGGCCAAAAGCGCAGGAGAGGAAAGGTGAAATCAGCCTGGATCAGAAAATACGGGTTTTAATCCTTTTCAGGCTGCTACAGCCCTCAGGAAAGGTTTTCAAGCTTCATGCCCGTGGAAGCTTTTGATCAGGACATCGAAATGTACAAAATATGCAAATTTGAGCCAATTTCCTATGGGATTTGTAAGGGGTCCTTTGTACCTTATTCGATGGCATGCCAGGTGTATTTTTAAGGGGGAATCTACTTTAACGAGCTAAAAAAAGTTAATTTTTATCATTTTTTTTTAATAGAAGAAAAAATCTGACACTTTCGTAATTTGGTATTATTTTATTACATATCTAAGAAAAATAAATAAGACAATAATTATAAGACTAACGTTATCATAAGGGATGATCTACTGCGCCTCTTCCGCGGAACCCCTGATTTGTGTACCAAGTAGAAGCTTGAATTTTATATCAACACCAAAAATTAAAGAAAATTTTTAATTAGTATGAAATTTAATTCTAAATGAACCTAAGAAAATTATTTAAAATATATAAATACGCAAATCTGATGTTGCTCGAGAGAAAAAGTTAACAAAAAAATGGTTAATTTTTATTATAAATTTTGTAGGTTCATTTAGAATTAAATTTGATAATATTTAAAAATTTTATTTATTTTTTGTTGTAGATAAAGCGACTCCGTGGATGAGGCCCAGCAGAAGATGATCTCTTATGATACCACTTTTAGTATAATTAATATCTAATTTTTTTTACATCCTCAGATATGTAATGAAATAATTACCAAATCACAGATGTGTCAGATTTTTTTTTCTGTTAAAAAAAAATGATACAAGTTAACTTTTTTAGCTCTTTAAAGTAGGTTCCCGCCTTAAATAGTTTCATTCTTTGGTCACTTCTGGATACAACTCATGTATCATATCTTACACCTAAATTGAATAGTCCGTATTCACAGTCTATAGTATCTGTTAGTCCAGAGAAATAATATTTACTGTCAGTAAACTGAAAATTATAATTTTCGTATAGAGAATGAAACGCTAAAGTAGGAACAATCTTTATGATACTATAAAGAAACTATAGATAGTTAAAGTTAACGTATATTGCCCTTTCTTGCTTGCTTAAGGCAGAACAGATTTTTAATTTTTATCTTTTTAACATCTTCCAAATATGTCAAAGAATTATACTTTAAGTAGACATTTTGGCTAGTAAAGGCACAATCTACCACTAATTATTAAGCTCCTTTACTGTTTTGATGAATTTGTAGTTTAGATCCTTGCTTGGAAGTTCTTGTGAGAAACATAAACAAACAGAAATAATGGCAATACAAGTCGAAAACCTAATTTTAATGAGTCTTCTAATCTTACTATCTTGTTTTCTAATAAGCTTATTTTATTAGGGGCCCCGATGTGTCCACTCTAAACGACGGAGCCTACCACACTCACAGTAATGGTCACTCAGAGCATTCCCCCAACTCAAGTCATATGTCCGTTCACAGTGACGAACCTTTAGTACGAACTCAGAAACAGCAGACGACCCAGCAGGTGACTACCGTAACCAAAGTGGTACGAGAGGTTCAGCAAATTGGAGAACAGACAGGAGAGTACATTCCAGTACCGCTTGGATCCTACCCTCATAGTTCTCATTACGCCGATTATATAGAACAACCTCCTCATCACATGTATTCTCAGTATCATCAACACCCTCATTACCAGGTAAATCATATCATAGTATCGCAGCTGAATTTGTTCCAGTGCTAAAAAGCGTGTCTTTTGTTTGGCAAGACTTTCGTTCTGCGATTTTTTATGTGGCATTTAGCCTTTAAGTTACTAGTACTTCGTAAGAATGTATTGATTTCGTTTACTTTGCAATAAATGTTCTAGAACCGTCTAAAACTTGTGGATTTTGGCTAATTTCCACATATAATACCATAAAAATCTGTAATTATGTGTTGATTTCCTCTGATTTGTGATTGGGATGTTCATAAAAATGATTTATTTGAACTAATTTGCACATAAACTCTTTCTTCTTAACACTCTAGTCATAAATTTCACCACGACTGCAGGGGAAAAATGCGCGGGAGATATTTTTTTGTTAAAATTGACACCAAAAAATTTGTATATTGAAAGGTGTCAAGAAACGCTTGACGTTATTGATAGACTGCGACAATGCTGCCTTCGCTCTTTATGAACAAAAGTAGTTATCAGAGTAGTGTGTTTCCGTATCGATAGAAATTTCCTGAGAGAACCCCCTTACTGTGTCAGGCGTTTTGACAATTTCACCGAACATTGGTATGTAATTGTGTATCAGTAATACAAAATGAATTTTCAGTAAAAAATATCGTTAATCCTCAAGCCTCAAGTGCTGACACTTTTCTTATGTTACCCTCTATGTACTTCTACCTCAAATTGGAAACCAATGTAAACTTGTTGCATATTGCTGTAAGAAATGCCCAATTTTTCCCTCATGTCGACGGAATTGCGAAGTTTTTTTATGAGCTTGTTTGTAAACGGTAGCGAGCTGAAAGTTTGCAATGAAAGGAAACTTGTAGCTTCAAGACAGAATAACATTAAAATTTGAGGAGAATTTATCGATCCTCAAATTTCTAATTTGTGTTATTTTAAGATAACCCGATAGAAGTTGTTCTAAATAGAAGAACTAATATATAATTTAAATTGAGTGTAGTAGTAAAAAGTGTACAAACGATTCTGGTTGAATCTACAAACGCTGTTTTATTATACATCAAAGTTTCCAATTTGTAATACATATTCAGATAGGACTCAGGAATGTGTGAAAAATAAGTAATCGAGAATTATTTGCTGCACTTGGTAGTGGAGATTGAAGAATAGGTCCTCGCGGAATAAGCTTGAAATCATCGGAGATTCTCGGTATCTGACATAGAACGAAAATGAATAACTTGTAACATTGAAACTATACTTTAAACTTTTTACATGTAGTTAACATGGTTTCTCTTCCAATTATTTGATTTTGGTTTTTGCACTTATCTAACTACAATACTATTTGATGCTATTATTCCTGCAGTCGTTTATACAGAGTATCGCATTCGTAAGTTTAAATTTCTTTGGTTTTTTGTGCTAATGCAACAGGTGGAAGGGCTCAGGTGGGGGCACAGAGCAGAACCCGGGTCCTT
>CM032450.1:19970666-19978166 GCA_019049505.1 Pachyrhynchus sulphureomaculatus
TGTTCTGGAGATGTGTTGCCACCGTGCTGCTACGATTTAGTACCGTTAGACCTTTTTTATGGGGAAATGTTAACGATCGTTGTTACTTTAACAATCCACAACCAATTCGCGTACTTAGAAAGAATATCCATCGAGCTATTCGTGAAATAGAGCCATAAACTATCGAAAATGTGTTTAAAAATTGTGTTGACAGGATGGGTTACCGCCAAGGGAGCCGTGGCAGTCATTTGAATGAAATTATGTTTCATAATTAATTGGAAGATTGCCTCTTTTCAATAAAGAAGAAACTTTAAAAAAATATTAAACTGCTTTTAGTGTTCCGTATGGAACACTTATAAGATCACTTCGGTGTCCGTCCGTCCGTCCGTCCGTCCGTCTGCCACACCCGATTTTCTTCGAAACTATTTGACATAGAAAGTTGAAATTTGGTACTAATATAAGAATTGATGGCCTCATCAGAGCCGTGTAGTTAAATTTTGACTTAAAGGGTTAGTTATGGGGGACGAAATTCTCCACGAGGTGTAGATTGAATAAACATTATCACGAGTGCATTACCTTTAATAATTTATCTGGTATATAAAATACAAAGATTTCAAGGTCATCAGTTTTCAGTAAATATCGGAAACAAACTTTGTTGAAAACTCATTTGGGGTGTGTTTTGTGACGTCACTGATCATTTTATACTTCCATAACAAAATTTTTTATCTTAAAAGCAATCAACGTACGGAACACTAATTGCGCAAGTTCAACTTGCACTTGACCGGTTATTTTTTCGTTCGACCTACCCTTAATAAGCTCTTTTTAATAAATTGAAAATAATGAAGGAATAACTTAATTTTCAAATTCCTCGACTCCGAGAATCCTGAGAGGACATATCACAGGATATATACGAAGTAACCTCTCTAACCCTTACTCCACCCCTTTAAAATTTTATAAATTTTACTATAAATCATTATACATACACTAGGAATGAAAATTTAAACAACTATTTGAGATCACCACTTATGTTTCATTGTTTTAGAGCTGACAATTGTTTCGACACACTGTGTCTTGCTCCAGAAGAAGACACAGTGCAATTATCAGCTCTAATACAATAAACATAAGCGGTGACCTTAAATAATTGTTTAAATTTTCTTCGTTCCTAGCTGTTATGGATCTCCATCAAGTAACGGCTAAGTCAGCGCAGTATTATACATAAAATTTGTTACCTTAATAAAAACCAGGCAGAAAACCCATAATTCAATTAAGAACCATACCAAGGTTTATCGAAACCCACCCCTTTCATCCCCTTTCCCTGAAAACTATAAGTTTTATCCCTGTTTCAAGTATTAAATATATACCAAATTTGAAACTTTTAGCAAGGGAGATAAAAAATATATTAGGCTTTGTTTTTATTCTGGAGGGTTTTATTTCTGTTGTCTAGAAAATGTAAATGAATCAGGTATTTTTGATTTTATTTGATCACATTTTCTTATTTTTTGCACAACACTTTCAGGAGTCTTCAAGGTCAAAAAAGTTTACCTTAATACGTGAAGATTCTTTGACAATTAGTGTTACGAAAAATATTATTAAAAAAAATTGTTATATGTGGTATCCAACGTTGAGAATAAATCTTGTACAGTATTCTTTAAAATTGTATGTAAATAATTTTTAGAAATGCAGCTAACTGCATAGTTATGCCAGGACTTTTAAATAATATATGAACAATATAAATGCATATTTGTTTTAAAATTTCTTACATTTCTGTAACTGTCTAGCCAGTTAAGCAGCAAATACCATTTAGTTCTTTAGTTTGAGAAAATTTGCAATTTTAAAATTTCTCTAAAAGTAATAAAAAGTATTTTAAGAATAACAACTACTTCCGACTTTTTGTTTTTTTAATTTTTAAACTTAAAACCTTGTAATGCCAGTAATGCTTTCACCTGTAGTTTTATTTTCTTTTGAAATATTTTAGGGAAGTAGGTAAAATTTGATGTTTTTTGTAGTTTATGACTTCCGAGTGCTGAAAATTAGAAAAAGTTTTTATACTTGGAGTATTGCAGGAATTGATAATATATTTTTTATTTTAGGGTACATATTTCGTCTCCCGGTAGTGTGGTGGGAGATGAAGATTCTAGAGGAATGCGCTGGCGGGATCCTAATTTGCCAGAGGTTATAGGGTTCCTGAATAATCCTAATAATGTGATTAAAGCCAACGCGGCAGCTTACTTGCAACATTTATGTTATATGCATGACCCCAATAAACAAAAAACTAGGGCTTTAGGTAAAAAATAGGTTTTTTAGATGAATTCACTGCATATTTTAAAAATTGACGCTTATTCAAATATCAATATTTTTTTTTGGATAGACAATAAAATAAAGTCTTGTGTTTACATACGTGATTTTGCTAGATTAGTTCAACAAATGAAAAGCATTTTTTTGTAAGATGCTTAACTAAGCGGTTTTTTTAATTCAAATTCTAATGTATTCAAAATATTGAAACCTCTTTTGTATTGCTCGTTAGTTACGCCGTCTTAATAATATTACTTTCAAGTATTTTTTACTAGGTTTCCCATTTTCTGCAGAGTAATGACTGATCTGTATAAGAAAATATATACTTTTCAGGTGGTATTCCTCCTTTGGTTAAATTATTAAGCCATGAAAGCATAGAAGTTTACCGAAATGCCTGTGGCGCCTTAAGAAACCTTTCGTTTGGACGTCAAAATGACGAGAACAAAAGAGCGATCAAAAACGCTGGTGGAATTCCGGCACTAATAAACTTACTTAGAAGATCCAGTGAGGCTGAAATTAAGGAACTTGTAACTGGAGTTATATGGAATTTATCTTCGTGTGAAGACCTTAAAAGAAACATTATAGATGATGGTGTTTTAACTATCGTCACCTTTATTATCATTCCGCACTCTGGTTGGGATCCACAAGGAAACCACGGAGAAACCTGCTGGTCTACGGTCTTCAGAAACGCCTCAGGTGTTCTGAGAAACGTCAGTTCGGCAGGGGAATATGCTAGAAAGAAGCTTAGAGAATGCGAAGGTTTGGTGGACTCCTTATTGTTTGTCGTTCGTTGTGCCATAGAAAAATCTAACATAGGCAATAAAATTGTTGAAAACTGTGTCTGTATATTAAGGAATTTGTCATATAGATGTCAGGAAGTTGAAGATCCTAATTATGACAAAAACCCTTTGCCTACCCAAAGTAGGGTGGCAGCTAACAATTCTAAAGGTAATTATACTTGTGTAATTGTCTTGGTTCTTATTTTGTGGTGTTATATATTGTTTTTCACTATAGCTATTTTAAATAGAGCTGGTCAATTTACTTTCATTACGTTGGGCAGCTTAATATTGAACTTTTATAACAGGAGGAAGAAATCGACACTACCTTAGTGCTTTAATATCTTTAAAATTCTCAAAAAGAATAGAACTTTTTGTAACCATATTAGTGCTAGCTTGTTGATATGTTTTAAAATTACGATCTTAGTTACGGTTGTTGGCAATAGGCATTTCTCTTAACCTCCTCTTTCCATTCCTCCCTTTCTTCCTTCCTATCTTTCTTTTTCTCCATATATTCTCTCCTCCATCCCTCTCCATATCCTCCATCTTCCCTTTTCCCGTCCTCCCTTGGTATATCATCCCCCTCCCTCTCCGTTTTTCCTCTCCCGCCCTATTTTTTACCATTTTAAAAAGTATACAAAAAAATTACTGAGAAACGAGTTTTGGTCACAATAATATCTATAATATCCATTCTTTTTAATTAATCTTTTAGAGGGGTCTGTCACGATCAAGTAGTTTCCTTGTTCGGTAGCAGAAATTTCTTTACCAAATAGGAAACTTTCTAAAGTGATATCGCTAAAGATAATTTTTTAATAGTTATACTATTTTAGGTGAAAATTTGGGTTGTTTTGGAGGCAGCAAAAAGAAAAAAGAAGGCAATTCATCAGAAAATAAAGATAGTAATTTCGCATCTACTAATTCCGGTAGTTCTGCGAGCGCGGCAGCTAGAGGGGAACCAGTTAAAGGGATGGAGCTTCTCTGGCAACCTGAAGTGGTGCAATCGTACTTAGCCCTATTACAAAGTTGTTCGAATCCAGAAACTTTGGAGGCAGCGGCCGGTGCGCTTCAGAACTTGGCGGCTTGTTATTGGCAGCCTAGTATAGAAATAAGGGCAGCTGTGCGTAAAGAAAAAGGCCTACCAATTTTGGTCGAATTACTCCGCATGGAGGTAGATAGGGTAGTATGTGCAGTAGCGACGGCACTTAGAAACTTAGCAATTGATCAGCGAAACAAGGAACTTATAGGGAAATACGCCATGAGGGATCTTGTTCAAAAATTACCCTCTGGAAACCCGCAGCATGATCAGGGTACTTCAGATGATACAATAGCCGCTGTGTTAGCAACTTTAAATGAGGTAATGTATACAGTATCATCAAATAACTCTTCACATCAGAAAATATTCACTGTAGAATAGTATCAGAGTGTAACGGGTAAAATGCAAACGTTCTTTTGGGAAACAGTTTTTTTAAGCTTGAGATTCTTAAGGAATAGTTCTGGTTTTTGAACTTCTAGAAAATTTGGTTTTTCCAAATTTGGTTTTCCAAATTTTCAAGATTTTGCTAACACATTACAGAAACAATACTTCGTTAAAAAAAAGATTTCGTTATTTGAGATTATACACAATTTCCACCCCACACTACCGTCCACTGTTCACCGACACGCTGAAATTTTTCTAGAAATACAAGTTTGTGTGTGTTGTTTAAAACCTCTGACAGATCATTAGATGTGTACTAACTAACACGGTCTTAACCATTGGGGACTAATAAAAATTTCTATATCCAGATCCGGACTAGTGATTGTAATCTATTTTTTTAGCTAAAAACACGCATTGTTTGACTTAAAATTTCGGTTACAGTTTGGAGAATTTGATGTAGTCGCGTGCGGAGAAACGTTCTTTTTTCGAATCGTCTTCTAGAAATTCGCTACCATTTTTAAAATGCTCATACTACTTAGACATCTTACTATGAATTACACGATCATCTACCTACTCAGTTTGCATCATAGAAATTCCATCGGTTGCAATTGTTCCATGTTGAAAACAAAATTTGTGTTTCACGTGACTTCGTTACGAATCGTCACGATAACAAAACCCTGTTAAATTTAAAGCACTCACTGGCATATCAAGCAATACATAGAACAACTTTTCAATATACATAGATTAGAAAACTTACATCTAAACAGGAATAATGAGATAGGGCCAGAAATAACAAGAAGAGAAGTTATTCATGCTATACAACTACAGAACGATGGAAAAGCAGTTGGTCCAGACGAGATAAAACGGAGGAATCCTCAAATATTTGTGGATGAAAGTCCATCGACTGGTAATATTATTTAAGAAGATCTATGAAACTGGGCAAATCCCTCTTGATTGGCTAAAATCGACTTTCATCTCAATTCCTAAAAAGTCAAAATCAGTGAGATGTGACGATTATCACTTAATAATTTTAATGTTTCGCGTTCTCAAGATATTCCTTAGAATCATCCATACCAGAATATATAGAAAATGTGAAGCAGAAATAAATAACACATAATTCGGGTTCCTAAAAGGCATGGGTACACGCGAAACTTTATTCTCATTAAATGCACTGGCCCAGCGTTGTAAAGTTATGAATGTAGATGTATGCATGTTTTATAGATTACAATAAAGCTTTTGACGGTGTGATGCACGAGAAATTAATAAGAATTCTAGAGACAACAAATATAGACAAAAGAGATCTAAATATTATTAAAAATCTTTACTGGAATCGGTCAATGGAAGTCCGAAAGCATAAAAATAACCCAAGGTGTAAGACAGGGATGCGTTCTCTCACCACTTTTGTTCAATCTTTATTCTGATGCTGTGTTTAATGAGACCATCTATGAATCCATTGAAGGAATAACAGGTAATGGAAATACACTAAACAACATACGGTGTGCTGATAATACTGTTCTATTAGCAAATAATATCAAACATCTCCAGTAACTGATCAATCGAGTCCTAACAGCCAGCAAAATATTTGGATTAACTATGAATGTAAGAAAAACAAAGTGGATGGAAATAATAAAGAAAAATGTACCATCAGAATTCGTCGAAATCAGGAACAACACCGTAGAAGAGGTCTCCACATTTAAATATTTGGAGACCAATATAAATAACAAGTGGGACCCAAGAAAGGAAATATTATATTCTCGAATCGAACAGACCCAAGCAACAAAGATGAATAAATTTTTCCATCTCGCAAGTTTCAGTCTCGAATTCCGAATGAGAATGGTATATATTCTCCGTGCTATTGTATGGATGTGAGTGCGAGACCTTTGACCCTGGCTCAGAGAAACGATTGGAATCTTTTGAAATGTACATTTATAGACACCTTCTTCGCATCTTCTGGGTACAGAAAGTAAAAAACCCAGAAGTACTGAAAAGAATGAACAAAATGAAGGAATTACTAACAACCATAAAAATAATAAAAACTCAATACTCCGGACATATAATGAGAGGATCAAAGTACGTTTGCTACGTGTAATTATTGAAGGCAAAATAAACGGAAAACGTCGGAAGACGACAGAATTCTTGGCTGAAGGACCTGAGGAGGTTGGTTTGGAAGAGCTTCGAGTGATATTTTTCTAGCAGCAGTTTCTAAAGTTTGTTCAGCTATATGGATCGCCAGCCTTCGTGAGGAGACGGCGTCGTAAGAAGAAGATATAGAAAACTCGTAAGAAATTTTGGAGGAATGAAATTAAATAGTTCCGTTGGTCGCAGATAGACAGCACCCCTGGTTCCTTTTATATAGCTACAGTTGTCGGAACTTTTTCAATATACTGTATGGATATCCAATCACGCATTAGTATTTTTACCCTGGTCTGCGGCAAAATGTGGAACTCTTAGGAGAAAACTGCTTAAACCACTGGACGGAACTTAATGTAGTTTTTATTGTTTTTGAGCATTTTTTCGAGTAGGTTTTAGGGCAAAAAATAAGAAGTTTAGCGATGTTAGTGCAAGGTCGGCAAAGGAAAATAGTCTTGGAATTTAAGGGCTTGTTTTTATTTCTGTCATTCATAGATTTCTAACATTATGTTAAGTTGTATGTTCAATACGAGAGCCCCCTTTTAACTGACAGGGTGGACGTATGACTTTGACGAGTGAGTGGAGTTAGTGAGTAGTTCTGTTTTATTTACTGACTTTGCTCCCTTGTTTTACAGGGTCTAAGCCTTGAAGATGGCCCATTGATTAGGGTTGAAAGCGCTAGGCTGATTTTCAATAATAATAAAAAAAAATATAAAATACACCAACATAAAAATTTCTTCTTATTTCTTATGTTGTCTATGGTGTACAACCTGAGATTGCTTAACCCCCTTTTAAGTTTTTACAAATGACCACTAGATACCGCTATTGAGATGTGACATTGCCATTGTTGTAAAATTTGACATTTGTTATTGTAAAATAGCTCAGAAGTTGACCGAGTAGTTTGTTTAC
>CM032450.1:19991997-20006997 GCA_019049505.1 Pachyrhynchus sulphureomaculatus
ATTTAAAATTATATCACAAAAAATGATACTAAATATGATGCGCATTTAAAGAATTTTTTGTCTGTTACTATTGGCTTTTTTTGTAACTTCGGCAACGGTGCTTGAAATGACGTACTTGTCAATGATGGCGTTTATTTAGTTTCTTCGCATCAAAGTAGTCTAGTTTAAAATTGTGAACAAAGAAACAAAGTTTCGTGTAATGTTTGTTAAAAAGAAGAGTAAATTTTGTGATGAAATCGAAAAATTAGGTAAAACTTTATTAGTGTAAGTGGGAAAATTTAAAATAAGTGATAAACCGGCTTCGAAGAAGATAGAAGTAAAGCAATTTTTTTGGAATATCTTGAAAGGTAAATCTTGTCGCCATAATCTAAAAAAAAAATTAAAAATTATTGAAGCACAGTATAACTATAAAATTACCAAATGTTTGTTAAAGTTCATATTTTATGCCATTAAAAACACAGTATAATTAAGTTTTTTTAAACATTGTAGAAAATATTGGTAAAAAGGCGTAATTAATAGATAAACTCTGACGTTGACAAAATAATCCTTTTTTTTACTTCATCACACGTATTTTTCCATACAAATGTGATGAGATGACAGATTGACCATTCATAACCTATTCGATCGGCCAAATTTCACAAATATTTCTATTGGACGTATAGTGGTAATATACGAATCGACAGTTTGTATTCTTTATAGTTATAGAAGGATATGCAGATTGAACGTACTATCGGCACCAATAACTGAACGTCATTATTTTAGATGGGAAGTAAGGAGTTTAACCTTCTTAAAAATAATAGAATTTTTCTATGTACCTCTACTAGTAGTTAATATTCAGGGGGATTTTATACATGGCCTATATAAATGAAAGAATAACTGCCTCATTGACAAAAGTAGATTTGTAATGTCACTTAGGAACTTATACATATATTATGTATTACATAAAATATATACAAAATATAATCTTATAGGATGGGATGGTGCAATGATAACACTGTTGTAGTTTTCATACAGAGTAATTAATGATTTAACTTTGCAACGGATAAAATTGAGAATTAAAAAGTTGCTATAATTTTATTGTGTACGGACTTCTTTTGAAAACTAATTTTAAAGATTTTAACATTTTAAGGCAGGTTTACAAGTAACTACGTTTTTTCTGACGATAGTAATTTCAGTAGAATGTTTGTTTAACAACTGTTCGTTGCCTGCGAAAAGATTTCTTGTACTCTCTAGAGTCGGTGGGTGTAATGGCTGATCTTGTGCACCAAAAAATAATACTTTCGAGTTAATACATTTTACAATTATAGAATTTGAAAATTGACATTTTAACTGTTGTTTAGTTTATATGAGGCATTCCTTATTATTAATATTAGGGTGCTAATAGGTAACTAACCAGAGCTAAAAATACTTTAATGTTTAGCTGTTTTCATAGAATATATTATAATCTAGGCTATTGTTTAATACATTTTAAGTATATTTAAGTAATAAGTAAAATACACCTGACTAATTATACATAACGTTTTTTTCTTGTAAGATATTTTAAAACGTTCATTGTATCTTCCCATGAGCCGTATGTACCAAGTTGTTGATTGTTTTTTTATATTTTACAGTTGGTTTTTTATTTATTAAATGCTGTATTTATATTAATATATTAATTTTTGGCTTGTAGAAATATGCAGCCACATACCCTATCAACTTAAGTAAAAACCTTGAAACTACATTAAGCTAAGTACATTTCATTTCATACACTGTATGGGTTAATAAAATAAAAAAAATAATAAAAACGTACATGGTGTTCAAAATCATATAGATTCGCATTATAGGTTGAAATTTATAAAAAATTTATGTTTTTTGGTCTTCAATTAAAGATTATATTATATACAGATATCAAATTTTGTCGTAGTGCTCTATAAACATGTTTGATTGCAATATATAGAATCAATTAGGGGACGTAATACATTGAGGCAGGTGAAAATATGTCAGTTTTTTAGGGCATTTTTTTATGTAAACGTTTTTTATGTAACGTTAATGGACTTTTATTTGTTACTTAAGTCTAAAATTGAAAAAATGGCAGAGTTAAGCCACTGTCTTCCGACAAGGTTGTGCGGCGAGTGGTAAAATGGCGTAATCTCTCTCTAGCTTCTGCTGTATTGAATTGAAATAAACAATTGTTTTTTTTTTTTAATTATTATATGTATACGGTGTGCGTGAAAGGTCAAAAAAATTAAAAATGCAGAAATGGCGTGCTTTAAAAAAAGTTTATTTTGCCACAAAGAATTCCTTTTTTTTTTTGTGAATGATTTTTTAACATATTTAGGTTCAAGTATAAGGTTATTTAGATGTTTGCAGAATTTCAACGCAAAAATATTTGATTTCGTTTATTGAAATTTTTGCACACATCTAAATAACAGTATTAATTTGTACTTGAACCTAAATATTTTTAAAAATCATTAAAAGAGTTTTTTATGGCAAAAGTTTATGAAAAATTCTTTTTTTAAAAAAAAGCATGCCATTTCTTTAATTTTTAAATTTTTTAGATTTTTTGAATTTTGCGGTAACCAATGTTGGTAATAAATTTTAAAGAAACTTATTTGTTTCAGATCAGTTCAGCAGAAGCTGGAGGTTATGCCATTTTACCACTCGTTACACTATCTTGTTGTACGACAGTGGCTCAATCTACCATTTTTTAATATTTACAAAAATATATATTAAGTGTAAATATTAAGTAACAACAAATGATACTTAAAATTCCATTAATGTTACATAAAACGTTCACATAAAAATTGATCTATTTTCATGTGCCTAAATACATTTCAAATTATAAGAACTGTACAAAAGAATGCTCATTGGGGGCCACTTTTCACTCTTATGGCTTCAAATTTGAACAGTTACGTGATGATTTCCTTTAAACACTATTATGAGGTCAGGTACCTGTTCAATTTTAGAGCAAGAAGAATGAAAAGGGTTCCTGTTCCGAACTCGCCGTATATTAATAATTATTTTTCACATTAATTTCAGTTGATGAGGTATGTGACTATAAAGATCAAAGTCATCATAAGTTCGAATCATTAAGTAGTAAGTATTAAGACAAAAGAGCATTCCACAGTGTCTTTATTGATGTTAATAAACATAACTATAAGCAAACCTTGTATAATTCTTCGTAACTTGAACTGTTGATGATTTTTGTCTTTTTTTTTATTCTGGTGTATTTAATTAATATAGGCTATTTACTCTGCTTGCATACCTCTGTTGTGGTGTTTGAATTTTTCTATAGTTATTTTTAAATCATAAAAATATATTTGTGCATACATAAAAAATGTGCAGGCTAGATAATATAAAATTAAACACAGTAAACCAAAATAATAACCTATCTAACCTATTGGTGTAGCAGCAAGAAGAAATCTCTTCCTTTTTTACCTATTAGTTATCATTCTTCCACTCATAATATGATTAGTGTAGAATTTTAGAACTCTATAAGATGGCAAGTTGACATATGAACGACAAAATGGCGCACATCAGCATAGTTCTACAAGGTCGACGAACACCGAAGGCTTCGGGCGGCGCGCCAGGTAAGGCTGCATTTACAGAGCACTCCCGTGCCGACTTACGTGCCGGCACGACCAGTAGAAATTCACATTCCCAAGCTGCACACAAAATAGTTGAATGAATGTTAAATGTCAACATGTAATGAATTTTCAAGTCCAAATGTCCGAAGCTCGGTAGCTAGTTTCCCGTTAATATAAAACATATTTTTGTCTAGAGAATGAACCACAAATGTCAACGTTAGAGTAGTATACTGTATACAAATTAAATCGGTGATTTAAGACAAGTTTATTTTCTTCGGATGTCATGACATGGAGGTAGTAGCAAGATTCTGTCAATTAGCATTGTTTCGGGTGCTTTCCACTGTAGAAATTTGTTTTCAGAGATGCTATTGACAAACAAAACCTCTGCTCTTTTCGATATTTCCTGGATATTTTTGTAATCGTTAGGTTGGAGCATGAATTTGATTCTCACTTCTAACACCTAACTTGAAAATATGTGTTTTTGTTAAGAACGATACTATTTCTTATTTTGCTGTCGCAAATTTTTCATGAGTTTGGAATTCGACAGTAAGGGATTGCCATTAAAATGCTAATGATTCAGTAGTTCGTCCAGTCTCCATCAGCGTCGATGATCGCCTGGAATCTTCGGGGCATACTTTCGACGATATTTTCCTCATATTCTTGGGGCAAAAATTTCCAAATTGCCTGAATTTGCCGTGTCAACTGCTTCACTCTTTACACCTTTTTACTACAAAGCTTCTGCTTGATGTATGACCCTGTTCTCAATTGGGTTTGTATCAGGATGGCCAACCTATTGCCACGATACCGGATTCCCCTTTTCACTGGCTACATCCTCAAACATGGATCATCACAGGGAGTTTCGCAGTGCGCTGAACCAATCGGTTAGTGAAAATTGACTAGGCTCGTGGGGTGATAATATAACCCCCAACAGAGCATCTTTACTAAGTAGTCCGCATTCGACTTCTAATTTTTTCCAGGAAAAAGTTTCACCATACATGCTCTTGTCAAACTGACTCTGTCAGAGAAAAATAAATTACGTTTTTCTCGTACTAGCGTACAATACGACACGTCCCTGCCCTTCGCTAAAAGTCTTCCGCTTTTATCAAAACGAAGCGATTTTAAGCGCATACAGAGTATCAGCGATATGTAGGAAACAGTCGATTACGTATTGAGTTTTATAATGGATAGTGTTCTGCTGTCGATATAAACCAAAGTAGAGATTCGTGTCACTTTGGTATTATTTACTGATTTGAAAGTCGTTAATTAAATATCTACGCTGAAATCCTTAATTAAACGATTTCAGCGTGGATATTTCGTTTTTTATTACATGTTGACAATGAATGTTTATTTTGTGTTGCTTGGGTTATACGCATTGAAGCTTATTCGCGTGCATCTGTCAGTTCACACATATGCTTCAGTGACGTGTACGTTTGACATTGTTAGATAATATTTTGTGCATGTTATTTATCGTGCTGGCACTATAGTCTGCCCGTGAAGTTGATTGTAAATGGGCCCTTAGGCTTGTCGGCAGCTGCCCAGGGCCTTTGGTTTGTCTCGCCCAACAACATGAAGGCCCTGGCCAGCTTCTGACGTAGCTTGGGTCAGGGTAGGAAGAAAAATCTTAGTCAATATCGTAGGTACTGTTTGGGCAATATTTTGAATTGAGTTGGCTTTGTTGAACGTGCTGTTTTTTAAGAACAGGCGTAAAAGTTTTATTCTGCTATGTTAATTTATCTTGTTGTTATTACTAATGCTTTCTAAAAGCCAAGAACAAATTTTTACTAAAGAAATAATAGAACTGTTTTTAAATTTGAAAACCATGTATTTAATAAATTTTAGTTTTTCGACTTTTACAGTTTATCAAGTAAGAACGTGACCGCTGGTATTTTTGAAAAAATGTGTTTCGAGAACATTTTTTGCCATCAATGTATTTAGTGTGCTAACAACGGCGCAATTACCTTAGTAAGTTGTCCAATCGTCTCCGGCATCAATAATCGCGTAACATCTTCGAGGTATGCGGTCGACGAGGTTTTTCTGTATACTCTGCAAATTTTTCAAACCTCGCGAAACAACTGAGTCAAACTCCTCAGAGTTTTTCCTTTTTCTTTACGGGAGACCAAAAATTCAATAGAGTTGGCGTCCGGCGATTGTGAGGGCCACTCTAGTATCTTATCGTGGGCCCAAGCGAGGCGCTTCGCGACGTGATTTTTGCCCAGCAAAGGTTTTCTTCAACGTGCTTCGGAATTTGATAGCATGGTCTCATGGGACACATTCAAACCCGATTTTTCTTAATTTTACTGCTCCTTGACGCAGCGTCAATTTCTGGTTCCTTGAAAATAAAGATATGATTCGTTTTTCGACTTTCCGAGTGACTTTGCCTAATTAGCGACGTTTTGGAAAGTCGTCGACATTTTTCGGCTTGTTCTTCACAAACGATACCGACTTTTTAGTATATTTAGTGGCCACGGAATGTGTCATTTTAAGTCCCTTTGGATGGGAAACGCGCAAACAAGTGACTCATCGTGGATTTTACGTGATTTCGACGAGAGTACGCAATCGATTGATTCTTTTTGATCGCTAGAATCGCATCTACGAAAACTGGATTATCCCTGACACGTTCTTACTTGACAGACTAGCGTTTATTGATTTACAAATTGGTTTTTTAAATCTGTAAAAACTTACAAAGTCAGTGGGTGCTTTTGACGAAATATTAAAAATGATTATTGTACAGTATTATTGCAGAAGAAAAATAGCGAATGTAATACTGATATTTACTTTTAATCGAGACTTTTTCTGTAGCGTACTCTAAAAGTTCCTCCTGTGAAAATATTTCTCTTCCTATTCTATAAAAAATATAATCCACATTTTACCGTACAGACGGTTAAGGAAGAACGTGTCGTGCATTTAAACATGTATTTATTTAAAAGGTTTTTACATTATTCGACAGTAAAGGATTTCCATTAAAATGCTAATTATTCAGTAGTTTGTTCAGTCCCCATCAGCGTCGATGATCGCCTGGCATCTTCGGGGCATACTTTTGACGACATTCGCGTATTCTCGGGACAAGGATTCCCAAATTTTCCGTGATAGCTACTTCACTCTGTGCACCTTTTTACTACGAAGGTGCTGCTTGGTATATGACCATACGTTCTCGATTGGGTTTGCATCGGGCGATTAGGATCTAGTGTAGCGATACCGGACCCCCCTTTCCACTGGCTACACGTTTTACTCCCGATGTTTGGGGTCCTTATAGTCTTGAAGAATACACTTCTCATTTTTACCGACAAACCACCGTTTAGCAGTCGATATTAATGCCCTCTTGTAAAATGTAGGTAAAAGTAAATAGTCTCTCAAAATTTTTTTCCAAAAGACATCCCCAAACATGGATCTTCACAGGGTGTTCAAGGTGCGCTGACCCAATCGGTTAGTGGAAATTTACCAGGCTCGTGATAACATAAGCCCAAAATGAAGCTTCATCGGAAAAAAATTACATTCCTCCAGTAACGATCTATGTTTTCCTCTGCCGACGCGATCCTTCTCTTCGTGTTTGTCGCTCAGCAATGGTTTGTTAATTGTACTCCGCTACTTTAAATCGTTAGCCCAGAGGTGAGTACGAATCATTTTATACGATATATCTAAACCATTCTGCTTTATTATTTGCGCCCTCCGGCGCAAAGTTACTGGAGGATTTCAGGAAAACATTTTAATAATCATATTTCTTCTTTGTCAAACACTTTTCCGCTTAGAGCCACGTTCTGGTAGATTATCAACATTTTTGAACTGAGAGTATCGTTTCACCCACTCGCTAACGAATGCCTTCGACTTTCCCATATACTTAGCAGCCGCTGTAGGCGTCATTTTCGGACCTTTTCGATGATCATATAGAAACACAGCCTCGAAGCGTGAGCGTATGTAGCATTCATGTTTAATAAGGTACTATTTAACCATAAATAAGGTAAGAAATGAATCTTTCCACAAAGCATTGTTTGCAGGGGTGCCAACAATAACCTCAAAAAAAGTATTTCTTTTACCAACTACAAGTTATAGGCAACACGTTCTTACTTGACCGACTGTAGTTCTTGGAATTAGTATTTTGAGACTGATATACTTTAGATGCCTTCATAGCAAAGTTGGTAGAGAAGTGGCTTGAAAGTATGAAGCCCTGGGTTCAAATTCCGGTGGAGGTAAACTAAAATATATCTGTTAATTTTTCAAGCATTGCAATCAATATAGAACAAACCCTATAATCAGTATTTTGTTTTTCGTTTTCTAACATACATTGTGTTTCACTTATTATTCTATTTACAAAGATTATACTTGAGAAGTACCAGAAATAGCTGGTACTCGGCTCATTTTGAGCTACAACTCAGAACGCTAATTGAAGAAATAGTTGTCAACAAACTGTCCGATAAACGGATATTAATTAAAATTTTTGAAGTTATTTTGTTTTATTATAAACAGTTTTAGTAGTGGTGGGCGATATACATATATATATATATATATTATATATATATATATATATATATATATATATATATATATATATATATATAAATATATATAAATATATATAAATATATATAAATATATACATGTATATATATATATATATATATATATATATATATATATATATATATATATATATATATATATAATGTATACATGTATACATACAGTGTAATACATGGTCGTATTTAGTTTAACATTTAAATTCTCTGATTTCAGTTACAAAAAAAGTGTTCCTAATTGATATATTGACTTTTCAGCCCGAACCCCTCTACGCGCAAGTTAATATGGAGAAGAAGCGTAATAGACAGCCTAGCCTAGGTAATGCCAACGCAGATGCGCAAGCGCAGACAACACATAGTACGCAAACGACAGGCCAGGTCCAGCCTCCATCGCTGAGTGTACCACCTGGAAGGGACTCCTGGGTTTAAATAATGTTCCAGTATAAATTTTTGTGAAGTCTGGTCTAAAAGGTTTTTATGAAAATTCTGTCCGTTCTTAGAAGCAATAAAAATGCGTGGAAAGTGGAGGGTTTTAAGTTGAACAAAAAACATCATTTCTTAAATATTTGTATATGTTGAAACTGAACCTGAAATAGTAAAAAGACGTAATATGTATATAATGGAATTTTGAGCACGAGACATCTTACTTTTAAAATTTATTATGTTATTGAATAAAAAGTAAACATTTTCTTTTATAACATCAAATAGTAGTAGTTAGAATATTACTGCAATTTAAAATGACAATAACTACAGAAAAGTGAAAAAAAATTTGCTCACTTTGTGTATTTTTACTTCTAGGTAATGCTTTTGCTTATTTTTAAATATCTACATACTATATCATAAACGTTACTTTTTTGAGGTAAAGTTGTGTACAGAGTGACAGTTTTGCAGTTTTTATGTTAGTATGCTATTTTAATTATTGCAAGTACCAAAATTGCGGATTGTTTAAAGTTATGATGAAGAAACACGTTTAAATTTTAATGCGAAAAATTGTGAAAATTAGCAACAACGTTAAATACAGATTTTCAATCTCTTTTCCTTGGGCGATTATTTTCCGCTTAGATTTAACAAAACAACATTTTGAAATTTTACCTATAAGGTGATAGCATCGTAGGTTAAAATTTGTAAAACTTGCTGTTTCTCCATGCTGTAAATCGTGAGTAATATGTTCGTTAGTCCTGTTACTATATTTAGGTTTGATTTTCTCAGAAACCTCACGTAAGACTGTGATTCTAAGGTCAAATTACATAGCTAACCTGGTTGACCCAACGAAGCAGTAATGATGGACGGCTTTGTGATTAAAACCAAATATCCACGTGATACCTGTCATTTCTGTTATCCTTCGTCAACATGTTTAGTAATAGTACGTTGTGACTGTAGAATATTTGGTACAATGACACTTTACAACAGTTACCACCACCGAACCAAACACTTTATTTTTGCAGTCCACGTGCCTTTTGCTAACCATATTAATATCATCAGGAGCGACAATGGACTATTAATCATTGCTCCTGATGATGCTAACATGGTTAGCGAAATGCGCATCTTGTGCAAAAATAAAGTGTTTTGTGTAGTGGTGATAACTGTTGTGTAGTAGTAGTTAACCGAACCCTAGTTTTGTGCAAGTCGACGACAAGAGAATTGAATGAATTATTTCTGGGCTTAAAATGCTTTATTTTTTTCATATGTCTTTATAAAATTTAAGTTTCAATTACAGAATGCCCGACAGAGATGGATACGAATTCACTCACTCTCTGCAAAGCCATTCTATAATCGAGGTGTTTTAGCCAAACTTTATTGAGTCTGTTAAGACTACAATATTTTGATTTTTCATTTTCCTGATTTTTACCTTTAAATATAAAATCTGTTGTTTCTTAAAAAGCTATACTTAAGCAATACAATCGGAAACCTTTTTTCTCTCAATGTAAGACACATTATGAGCTTTTAAATTTTAGTTAAAGTTTTTTTTTTCTGTTTTGTTAGTCCCACGAACTTGGCGTATTAGCCACTAGCTTGTATATATATATATATATATATATATATATATATATATATATATATATATATATGTATGTATGTATGTATATATATATATATATATATATATATATATATGTATGTATGTATGTATGTATGTATGTATGTATGTATGTATGTATGTATGTATGTATGTATGTATGTATGTATGTATGTATGTATGTATGTATGTATGTATGTATGTATGTATGTTGTATGTATGTATGTATGTATGTATGTATGTATGTATGTATGTATGTATGTATGTATGTATGTATGTATGTATGTATGTATGTATGTATGTATGTATGTATGTATGTATGTATGTATGTATGTATGTATGTATGTATGTATGTATGTATGTATGTATGTATGTATGTATGTATGTATGTATGTATGTATGTATGTATGTATGTATGTATGTATGTATGTATGTATGTATGTATGTATGTATGTATGTATGTATGTATGTATGTATGTATGTATGTATGTATGTATGTATGTATGTATGTATGTATGTATGTATGTATGTATGTATGTATGTATGTATGTATGTATGTATGTATGTATGTATGTATGTATGTATGTATGTATGTATGTATGTATGTTGTATGTATGTATGTATGTATGTATGTATGTATGTATGTATGTATGTATGTATGTATGTATGTATGTATGTATGTATGTATGTATGTATGTATGTATGTATGTATGTATGTATGTATGTATGTATGTATGTATGTATGTATGTATGTATGTATGTATGTATGTATGTATGTATGTATGTATATATATATATATATATATATATATATATATATATATATATATATATATATATATATATATATATATGTATGTATGTATGTATGTATATATATATATATATATATATATATATATATATATATATATATATATATATATATATATATATATATATATATATATGTATGTATATATATATATATATATATATATATATATATATATATATATATATATATATATTTAAAATCTGAGACGTCATAACAGCCAGCTGCTAGCGCTGGATTCGAACCAGCGACCATAGAGTCATTTGGCATACCCACCGCGATACCGAGGCCGGCCTAATTTTAAAATAATAGTGAAAACGTGTTATTTCCGTCCCTTCTCCACGCCTGAAATGAGCTCTTCCTCTTACGCAATATAACTTTAGTTATATCAGAGTGAGTAAAGCTTGTTAAGTGGTTATCTTTTTTACTAACATGATTTTTTTTTTACAAAAAAGGTTTTTCTGTTCAATATAAAAAAAAAAACACTGAAACTTTATTTATTTATTTTTGTATATTGAAGCAGAACTTCGAACTTGTTTATAAATAAAAAGAAATCATATCAGAAAAAAAATGCAACGCTTCACACTAGATAATGTAGGTTGATGTCCAGCTGCGAATATTTGACAGGGTGATTTTGCTGTTTATATTAATAATAACTACGCCATCGTGTTTGTTTTAAACACTGCATTGATGGTAGAAGAAATGCCAATGTGCATAATTAAAAAAAAAATCCATTTTATGGTAACAATATGGTATGAATAAGTGTGTTCCTGCGAAAACTCGAGAAATAAGTGAGATTAGTTTTATTACCTTTTGTTGTTTAACAATCAGCAAACATAAAAGTTATTTCTCACGACGACAGTTTTTAACGTAGAAAATTTTATCAGTTATGATTAAAAACCAATACGAGTTAGTTTATGTAATATTTCAATAAAATTGTGATCTTTTTTGTGACAAAGTACGTGTTTCCTAGAGTAGTGGTGCAATGTAAGTTAGATTTAATAATTTTAAAAATATTTTGACAGTCAAAAATATTAATTTAGTTATTCAGATTTAAGGGGTGGGAAGAATTTATTTCCTATTACGTAAACCATTTGATGGCTTAAATATATTTTTTAATTTTGTGTAGAACCAGAGATTGGCCGAGTTTTTTACTTATTTTCTCTTACTTTTAGATCAGACTCAGACACTCTGTATAGAATTATTCGGTCATATGCTGAGATATATAATGCACTGATTCATATTAAATATGTACTATGTAAGTTTATGGTTTACTGTGATTAAGCTTCAAGTAAAAAAAATTGCCTGTACATATTACTTTTACATCAAATTTGATTTTATGACTTTTTTTTTCATTTTTTGTTAGACACTTTATTTAAAAATAGAAATGAGTTTCTATATACTTAAATAATAATCATATAAACACATTATAGGTATAATAAATACATTGTTTTTTTCTTTAAATTATATTTTATTTCTATTTGACATTTTTTTTTTATTATAAACATTTAAACAAAATGTCTTTAATATTTGAAATATTCAACATTACCATAGTCAATTTTAATATTGTTTATAATAAAATAAACCTATTGTAATTTAACCACAGTTTCATTTATATAGGATATAATTTCTGACAAAACTGTGGCCCAAATACAAACCTTAGAATTTTTAGAGTGATGTAATGTAAAAAATACGAAAATTGAAGTTGAGCAACAGAAAATAAATGTAAATAAATAAATAAATAATGAAAAGAAATGGTAGTTCCCTAGGGTTCTGATAACACTAGACAACAAGTTTTTTTTTTTCAACAGGGTACCACGGGCGTCGATATATAAAAATTGCTTTATTAATCGAACACTAACATGATAGTGTTGTTATTTGTTTGAAATGATTTCATTATTAGAATAATAAATCTAAAAATGACTTAGGGGCAAGCGACCCTACTTGGGGGGACGGATGCCCGTGCCTCCTCCAAACGGACGCCTATGATTGTTGCGGAGAAAGAAACTCACTTGTTGCGAAGTGATAATTTTTGTACTAATTCTACGAACCCAAGGACCACTTTTGATACCTAATTTAATATCTGTTAAATAAAAATCTTGATGGGGTTACCTTAACTAAAACTTAAAAATAAGGGAAATAATCCAAACCTAAAATAATCTTAAAATTAACACTTATTTGGTAACGATTTAAAAGTTAAATTCCTTTTTTTTTTAAATTAAGAATCGTTATTTTATTTTACCGTCTGTTTAGTTTAGATAACAAAAAAAGGGAAAAATAATAGAGGTTCAAAATTCCTAATTTGGTCACCTGTCTTATGAAATTAAAGCTACCGAAATATTTTTAAAAAATCAATATTAAGTTCCAAAATTTAATTATTGCAGTACTTTATTTTCAGCTCTATTCTCCATAGATCCTAGCTCGGCTGATTAGTTGTGATATGATGAAATGCGTACCGAGATGGTCGAACGGAAAACGGTAAATAACTGCTGAAATATGGACTTTGTTTAATTCTGGCAATTAATACTGATTTTTATATATATGGGTTGACCGACTCTTAGGGATTGCGCTGCTTAGCAGTGATTTTTGGCAAACTGTAACTCTGTTCTAACTAAGACTTCTCTGCCAGTCTGTGTCTTGAACTGTAACCGCTAGAGAGCAGGTATGCAGCCAGAGGTACAGATTGTTGCATCTTATTGAAATATATTTTTATTACACTTGAAAAACAAAAGTATTTATTTTCGATAGATGTAATAACGATGTTTTATGCAATCTGGAAAAAATGTCCTTCATTTGACGACGTGTATTTCAAATTTTATTATGTAATTGAGATCCAAATTTAGAACTTTGTCTAATCCTTTACGAAATCGGCGGAAAAATAAAACAACTAAAGTCTATAAGAAAATATTTACAGTTATGACTGACTTATCTTTTTAATCATAAAAAAACTAACATGCCGATAAAAGAATATATTCTGTAGTCATATGGTTAAAAAACATCAATGACTTTAGTCCTTCTCTTAAAAGATCTAAAACAACTTTCCAATTTTTGGTTCCGAGAAAATATAAAGGCGATAAAATTTTACAAATTGTTGACACTTATAATCTGGTTAATCCAACCAATGAAAGACGAAACTTTGACGTACACTCCTGGAACATCAACTCGACCACAACCAAAACCCCAGGACACCAGGCCTGCCAGCTCGTAAAATCCATCGTCTTGACATACTAAAGGTCCGCCTCCATCTCCCTAACAGAATATAAGAGAATATTTTAGTAAATATTCCAAAATATTTAGAGAGATTTGGCAATGCTTATTTCCCACATGCTTTTATCCTCATCGTTATCTTAAACATGCGCAATATTAATGCGAAGGAATTGCAAGGTTAGTTTAGTATTTATCTTTTATAAACTTAGGGGATTTTTTTCATTCATTTCATGGTTAAGCACATCGGTTATTACTGTTACATGGGTTTCCAAATTAAAGCTGTGTCTAGCAGGATTCTATCACTTCCTTCAATATCTCCAAGGAAATACGAATGTGCGATAAATAAAATTTCATTTGAAATTAGTACCATACGCTGCAATGCCATTGTGACAAAGATTGCAAAATCCCAACATAATCTGAACACTATTATTTGCAATAAAAGATTATAATTTCAATTTTACTGTATTTTCTTAGTGGTTTGTATACCTAAGTAGAAAAAAAAAACAGGCCCTCTCATTAATAGCGATAAGAATAACGAACTTCAAATAACCCCTCTTATAAGTTCCTAAATAAGGTAAAACGTTGTTCTTAATAAAGGTTTCTCTTATTTTGTTTCAATACTGCGCGAGCTTCAAATGGTGGGCGCATGCTTCAAATAACAACAGCCGAGTCCTTATATTTAATTTCTTCCCTTTACTACTGTGTAAGTTCCAAGCGTTGCAAAATCTCTCCATTATGTCAAAGTCTTGCGATTCTCTAGTTTTGAAGTGGTTAAATGAAAAACCATTTGTGCAACTGGAGATAAAAATAGCTAAGAACTTTTCACCCTCCGAGTATCAGAAAAATTAAAACTTCCTGTTGTTCTCGCTTCAGCGAGCGTAATTT
>CM032450.1:20011997-20049497 GCA_019049505.1 Pachyrhynchus sulphureomaculatus
TTTTAATTTTTTTTCTTACATATGATGTTAAAAGAATCACTACTGGATTTAATAAGTTGACCATTATGATATATTGCTAGATTGTATTTTTAATATATCATTGTGTTCATTTCCATACAACTGGGAGGAAAAATATTTAATATTATTTGTAATAATTCTAGAAACTCTTACCCTATACTTTAAGATACTTGGTCACTTTAGAATCAGATTTTTGGTTACGCTAAATGAGTTTTTAAAGGCAATGGTCATAGAAAGTTGTCCTAATTATAAGTACTAAGTTGTCGGTGTTTAGGAGGTTTAAATGGTTAGTTAGAAGGTCAAAGATTAAATAAAACTTCTTGCTTCGTTTCGACTATAATTTACGTTTTTATCAAGGCTAACTGCCATGCAAAAATTTCAGGACATAACAATCTTTAAAAGAAAACGATATACAATAAAAATACATATAAATTACACACACACATACTCATGGTAACTAGACGAACAGATTTTAAGTTGTAAATCAACAGAAACTTGTGCAGTATAAATCACCCTGCAAAAACTTGGTGTCAATAATTTTGAAAATAATTACTAATATATTTTACAAAATCAATTGAATATCTTGATTGGTAAATTAGGGCTATTTCTATTTTTTAATTAAAAATCATCATCCAAAATTTTTAATGATTTTCGTCGTTTGAAATTACAAGGTGTTGAGTTTGATTTGAAGTATTTTTCTAAATAAAATATAATGACATTCTCATCTGCGAAAGTAAAAGATATAGCAATTTTTTAAGACAAATATAAATAAGGTGAAGACCCAATTAAAACTTACTGGTTGGCATCGTTACAGGTTGTACAGTATAAGCTGCAGGTACTGGTAATGATGTTGTAGTATCTCTAACATTTGGTTCCTCTTTTTGGAAAATTGCTTCCTTAATTAAAGATTTCGGTGCACAACATTTAGTCCCTGCTTTTCTGCATTTGAATATTTCTGTCATTTCCGCGTTTCCTAAAAAATCACAAGCAATTTTTTTTTAATTAAAATGTAATATCTAGCTAAAAAAAAATTCGTAGTTAACCACGTCAGCTGCACGATACCTTTTCCAGTCGAGGCCTTTTTTTATCGGCCAGAGTACCCACTTCACCAAATATCTCCCGTTATTGAATAGAGTTAGCAGCTTAACAGCATGATGTCATTGCCGTAATTGACTAACAAAAATCTGATCGAACCAAATCACCTCATGATCTTCCAGTATTATTTTATCTATTTCTATTACCAATTAGTTTCGATCGAATTTTGTATTTTCGAGAATTTTTATTGAAAAAAGAAATATATACAATTCGTAGAGCGAAGCCTCTCGCAATACCAACTTTTAAAGAAGCTAGCATTAGAGTTTTTTCAGGACCGTACTTGATGATTTAAGTAATAATATCCAAAGGTACCTGTAATTATTATGATTTGATGTGAAGTTAGCCAGATCTTTTCCTGTAAAAAAAAAAACTAGACTATAACTTACTTAATAATATTACTATTTATGGTGGCAGCACCTTGCTCTTTGTACTATTATATATTTAACATTCAAACTATATGAATATGTCTGTATAGGTTTAATTGCTGTTAAATTGCCTTTCTGTGAAATATAGAGAATTTCTAAGCTCTAATTGAAAAAAGAGAGGCTTGTTAGTAGAACTTTATATCTCGATTAAAAACCAGTTTTATTCGTTTCTTATTCACAAGGAAAATTAGTGGTTCTTTTTCTTGCCAGAGTAACACATATATCTTTTAAATTTCCTTATCCTTGTGATAGGTCACTCCGCTGGGGTGATGGATAGAATACACCCCTGGTACGTTCTACCTGTCGTAGAAGGCGTCTAAAAGTCTGGTGCGATGTTATCGGATCAGACTCAGCCTGCGTCAAGTTGCTGCTAGGAGCTAACGTCTCGTGCTTACGTTGTCGAGAACATGAGTCAAGATTTCACCAAATTGCCTGTACCACCGCTTACACGATCAGCCAATACTATTGTAACTATGTTTGGCTCTCGATTTTTTTTTTGGAGATCGTACTTTGGTCAACGTGTATCCCAGGATTCCATACTTAATAATATGTTGGAAAAGACCAAAAATTAGATGATGTCAGTACGCTTGTGTTTATTTACATTACACTCTCGAACAGCAGTTACCCAGTATAAAGTTGTACAACTTCACAAGGACTTGTAGACCAAGAGGACGACCCGAAATTTTGACCTGTCGACTAACCATTCATTCTATCGGGCGAGTCCAATAAAAGCTTTTAACGTTACGGTACGAATTTTATGTAGAAGCGAGCCGTCTGCCCTCGTGATATTTTAATAATTAAGGCCTAAATTTTCCAAAAATAACTTGGGCAGACGCGTAGGACCCAAAACCTGGTACTTACGGTTTTATTTATTTAAAAACTCGAAAAACGACCGTGTTTGGCTAGAAAAAAGCAGGTCCAACTTCGTCCTCCGGTTTTGGTGGCTTCTGCCTTTTGCAAGTTCCCTCTTATTTTATCAAGAACACATTAAATTTATTGATTTTATATGGTTAAACGACAGTCCATTCTTGGAACGACGTTTTTTGGGCCCTAAAGCTGGGTCCGGTCTCGGCGGCCTCTGTCATTTGGGGTGCTCGACTCGTTGGCCTCAATTATTGTTGCAACTTTTTAGTATCTCTTCATGATTCGGAACTTTAAGGGATTTCTTCATCTGTAATATTACGTCGACTGAATAACTAGGCTGACGGTTAGTCGACAGGTCAAAATTTCGGGTCGCCCTCTTGGTCTATTGGAAGAAGTTCTGCCTTGGGGTCGTAGAGTAGTAGTTATTACAACTTGATCTGCTTTTACAGAAATGGCTTGATTTGGATATTTTAATATACTAATTATATTTCTTTAGATAACCATTTTTATAAATACCCTTTATTGCTGGCGCCTATAATAACAGTAAAGTAGTTTATAACTTTGCCAAAGCTTCTATTTTTCATAATAAATTTAAAATAATACTCACTAAAACAAGTAAAGCTTAAGTATGATACAATACATGAGCCCGGGCAATCTGGCCTAGGATCGACAGTTGTTGTAGTCGTAGTAGTAGGCGGTGGGTAATGAGGCTTTTGAGGTCTAGGCTTAGGTGAGTAAGTACTACTTCTGGTATTGTCGCAACATACAGAACCTCTTTTGCAATTAGAAGTATGAGGTATCAGCACTGAGGGACGTTCACAGAATGCAGCCATGATATTTAGAAGACAGAATCCTGGGCAAGTTGGACCTGGATCTCTGGTAGTTGGTTGCGGAGTGGTGGTTGTTCGAACAGGTTGAGCTTTTTCCGTGATTGGTTCTTCATTCAGCTGCAAAAATTAATTTTGTTACTAAAAATAGTGAAGGTATTTTAACTTCACCGTCAGATCGTTAGTTAATAAACTCTGTCCACTCTGTACGGATATCCTGATAGCAGAGTTGCCTTCATCGAAATTAATATTTTTAGCTGCTAAATGATTTATAAAGAGCTATTAATATTTATTTTTTCTTAATATTACAACACGCAAAACTGAATTTAACCATCTGTAAAAAGTAGACTTTAACTACCTGTTCAGGTTTTATCATCATATGAGTACAGTTAATACATAATATAAAGAAAGTGGCTTCTATGTGGCCTGATGTCCTGAAAAACATGTTTTCTTAAGTTTTGGGGGCCACCCGTATGCTTCTTCTTTCGATAAGGGCAAATGGTATCATTCTGTAGCTTAAAAATTGTGCAAAGCCTTTGTTAGTGATTGAAGCCTGAATTATACAACTTCATTGTATAATTCGACATCTCCATATTTACTTTGGCTTAAAATGGTTGCAAATTTTCGGGTGGAATTCCCACAGAACTTTTTTGATTAACTTGACCTATTAATACACTTGTTTATGACTTTTGTAAGTGTATCAAAATTTATATTTCTTGTTAGGTAAAATAAGTTACCATTTTTTCTTTATGGGAGCCCGTTTAAGAACAATACAATTATATTTAAGAACGCCTATAAATATGTTTTAATTAAAAACAAATCCTGCATTGATTCACTAAGTAATGACACGATCAAGTAAGTTAGACCAACTTGGCTTGTCAAGCCAGTTGGTCAAGTAAGTTTGGTGGAGTGGGATGGTTTGATGATGAGTTGGACCGTTTTCTGGATTTGTCAGAAAAGTTGTTGGAAGACAAGTACCCACCAACTTGTAGTTCTCGCTACGTAATGTTTATTTATTTTTGGCGAAACAAGTGAGAGCAATAATAAGTAAGTATCTTCGTCTATCCTCATATAGTTAGGCCAATTTGGGGCTCACATCAATTCGTTCAATAAATTAAGTCACTCTTTGCTCCACTTGGATCTGTTTGATTTCATTTTAATCTTCTTCTCTTTCAGTAACAGTCCATACAAACATGATAAGTGGTTTATATCCATCATGGAAATGCAACAAAAACAACAAAAATAATACAACAATAAATCACAATGTCCGTCTGTCCATTTTATTCGAACGCGTGGGCTCGACTTGTACCCTCATACTATTTGACCAACTTGCATGACAAACTGGTTGGATCAACTTCCTTGATCGTATGTAGGCGGCTTTAGGGTAAGGGATATACGAAGTATAGGTTAATTTTACAGCAAAATAATTAGCGAAGTGCCGACCGTAGCATTATATTGACGTCGTTGAATTTACGGTGAGATTTCTTAGTAAATGCAGCTCGATAATATGGCATAAGCATGGCAAACTCTCTGCGAATATTTTGTAGCATTCTTTTCTTTTATTTATTCCAGGGGACTGCTATATTATAACATACTTAAATGTACACTATAAAAAGTAGATTCAAGAGTTAATATTTATGTTTAAAATAAACACGATTATATCCAGAACAGAAACTTACAAGACTAAGTATAATATATCGACTGACGACCCCATTGCTATTATACGGAGAACCGTTATCTGCTTTAATTTTGTTTACACTCTACTTTCCATAAAATAAAAATGTTGTAGTTATAATATAAGCAAATTTAGTTTTAAACTAAAATACTGGTACAACCCGTATAGTCGGCGAAAACTTTTCTCAACTTTCGGTGTTATCTTATCTATAAAAAAGTTTTTATACTATTTTGTGTAATGCATATTAAAACTAGCTCATAACTTTTTAGTTTACTCCTAATGGATTACTCTCCTTTTATTAACTAAAGATAACTAGAAATTAAAATTTGAAAGGAACTTCTAAAATTTAAAATTCTGTTTAAAATTTAATTTATGGGTAGAATTTTTATAACCAGAAAATAAATATTTTTATTTTTTTTTTATTTATTTATTTATTTTTATTTATTAAGTATTAAGAAACTCTGGCAAACTCTGGAACTATCAATATCAATAAACAATACAGCATTTACATCAATAAAACAATTATACAATCAGTCATATTCAAGAATAAAACTAGAAAATACATTATCTGATGCATTCCTCATAACGAAGGGACTTCGGCAAGGTTGCTGCTTATCTCCCACCCATTTTAAAATTTACTTGATTGAAGCCTTAAAGAGTTAGACAAGAGCATGTAGTAGAATGGGAGTACAGTTGAATGATGAAACAACGCTTTACACTCTTCACTTTGCAGACGACCAGGGCGAAGAAGACTTAGAACGTAGGACATGAAAGCTTTTCGAAAAGTTATGAAAGATGGGGATTAACAGTAAACTATACAAAAAGTAAATATCTGTGTATCGGTGGAGAGCAGGGAAGTTTTACTTTAAATGATGGTTAGGTTAGTGCGTGTAATTATTATATTTATCTAGGAAGAGGAATAGATAGGAAATGCAAAACAAACCAAAAAATAGAAGATAGAATCAGTAAAGGAAAACGGGTCATACAACACTCAACCCATTCTTTGGTCAAAAAACACTTCAAAAGAAAAGAATGCGATTTTTAAAAACATACTCTACGGATGCGCAGCGTGGCGTTTAGAACAGAAACTTCCTTCTCTCGAAATGGACTACTGTTGAAGATCGGTTGGTATATCCAGAATGGATAGAATCAGAAATGAAAGAATAAGAGAAACCATGAAGATAACAAGAACAATAATAGACGATATCCAATAAAAACAATTAGTCTGGTACTGGCACATAGATACCTCTAGAAAGAAGAAAAAGGGGAAGGCCGAAGACAACCTGGATTAGCGGAATCCAGAAAGCTATGTCGGAGAGAAACTTAAAACCAGGAGATCGGGAAGATAGAAGAGGTTGGCGACTGGGAACAGGAAGGCGTATAACGCTATGAAACCGGATATGATGATGATTGTTATTTGTCCTGCTAACGGGAAGTATTGTATTGATGAATCGCACTCCGTTTTAGAATCCTTATATCACTCTTCACTTCTGTCGTTCTGTCTTGTTGGCACGATAACTTTTAAACGAAATTAGATAGCGATTTCAAATTTGGTATACACATAATACTTGAGGTAAGAATGGACCTATAGTTTTGGGCGGGTCGCATTAAGGGAAATAGATGAAAGGGTTGTAAATCAATAAATTTTGTATATTTTTTCAATAGGTATTCGAAATTGTCTTGATTTTCAGTTGAAATAATGAACAAATTATTTATTTAAATATATAAAAGGCTAAAAAGAAGGGATGATGTTAGAGGGGTTGCTTTGTATATATGATGTTTTGCCATTTTCAAGGTTCTTGGACACGGAAATCTGAAAATTGTGGCATTTTTTATTATTTCCAATTATATTAATGGTCAAACATGTAAGGGGTTAATGACGTGCGGTGGGGGAATTAGAGGGAAGCTTAGTATATTCTGAATATTGTGCTAATTTTTCATGATTTTCAGTTATTATAGTAATAGTTTGAAGCTCGTCCTATGCTCAATTTTGTTGTAAATATCTTATTATTTTAATTCTAATTTTTTAAATGTGAACCTCAGATATGTCTAAACTGTTTTTACCTATTTTCACTTTCATCGCTATTTTATGTACTATGTATTGTAAAAAGAATCACTGTTTCTATAATTTACAAAAAAAAAATTGTTAATTTACTTCGGTATTTACCGAACGAGACAAGATATTGAAGTAGGAAGGACACCTAGAGTTTTTGCTTAAAATCACTGGGGTGAAAGTCGAAATTTTTTTGAACCAATCGTAATGGAATTAGTACGTAGAGGAGGCTGTAATGTGAGTATGAGTGACCTTAAAAAAATCAAAAGAATTATTCCACTTTTTAGTTATAATTAAATAAAAAAAAAATACTTACTGGAGTAGTAATACAGCAACTTCCTTCATTAGGACATACGGCTTTTGAGTCTATATCATCACAAAATAATGCAAAAAGTCCACTAACACACTCACCACTACACTGTTTCAATATCTGAGGTCTGCTTGTTGTAGGTGGGTTTAATTTAACCATATACATTGTAGTCGCTGGCGTTGTACTCGTAGAACTTATTAAAGTACTCTTTGGTGTAGTTCGTGTCTCTATTTTGGTAAAGTTCGATTTGGTCTTGTTGGGAAAAAATAAGTCAGGAGGAGGTGTGTCGCCGTAGGCATCACTGGAAACACAACATCTTAAGCCAGGTTTGCATAGACTAGACGTGTTGAGAATGGCCTCACAGTAGTCGGCCACACGCTCAGCAACGCAAACTCCTCGTTTTTCTGCACATGCGTTTGTACCTGTAAAATATAAACTACTTATAGAACTAGATATTGTATCCCGTAAGGGTGCGGGACAGAATATCACCCCCGGTATGTTCTGCCTGTCGTAGAAGGCGACTGAAAGCACAACTTAGATGGTAGATACCCAGATCCTACCAGGCATCGCCCGGTGTGATACCATCGTATCGATTTAGGCTGCGTGAAGTTGCTTCACATTTCGTCGCTGCGCCTATATCCTCGGACTGTGGGATCAAATAGCATGATGAAGCTCCTAGGATCAAAAATTTCTGGAGGTAAAATAGCCTCCCGTTCGGATCTCCGGGTGGGAGCTGGTCCGGGCGCGTCAACATGCAGAGATCACAATTTTAAAATAAATTTTGCAACATTCGAGGTTTAAACTCGATCATAAATTCAGTGTACCAACACTGCAATCAAATAAATCTCATGTACTGGCTTTCTGTGAAACCAAGGTCAGTTCATCGACCAGCACTGTCAACCTTCCCTATCCTGGATACGAATTCTATTCCCGGTTTAGGCGGAACTTTGGAATCTGTCTTTTTGTCAGAAGTGACATTTCTTGCAACGAGAGGAAGCTCTGGAGTCCCGATACTTTGACACCAGACACCATCGATCATTTACAGAGTAATTATCTAAATGCCCAAGGGTTGCCATTCTGGACGACTTTAATGTTCATGACATGACCTGGCTTAAGTATCCAATTACGACCCACGAACAAGTTGAATCATTCTCCGTCAGTTTTCAGTGGCTTTACTCAGCTTACCGATGCACCAATACAGATCCCTGGTCGCGACGAAGAGTTCACCAATGTTCTTGACCGGTTTTTAACTACCAATCTCGATATTCACACTATCAGTGTAAATCTGCCGTTAGGTTCTTCCGACCATAAACTGCTTTCGACATCAAGTATCCTACCGGTCAGTGACAAAGAAGCACCTAAGCTGAGCAAGATTTAGCGTACAAATCTGCTAAATGGGAAGAACTAATGGACTATTTTCAAACTTCCCTTGGCTAGATGTTTATTTTAGATTCGAGAACCCATCTGATTGCTCTAAGGAGGTTTCCGATGTCATTTTGAGCTGGCATGGAAACTTGCATCCTTTTTTCGAAGAAATGCCCTTTCAACGGCAAGCCTTCATTCGACCGACAATGCAAACAAGTTGTTTCTTGTAAACATCTTGCCTACAGATAATGGCGTGGAAATCTTAACGTTCATTGCACACTTCATATCTGTATGAAGTTCAGCTTGTCACCCCCTTGTATAACCCTTTTCAAGCAGCCTTTTTAAGGGAAAACCTTATCGCTTTGGAATGACTACAAAATACAGCGATTCACGACCAACGTAATTCGCGTTTTCCAGACGCGCACTGCTCCTGTAGCGCTTTGGGGATTTCCTTGCTGCCCGGGTCATATGTCCATAAAAAAAATTGAGAGGAACTAACTGGAGAATTAGAGACATTGGATAATGAATGATATTAGTATTTACTTTTTATATATTATTTTTCTCTTACACAAAACGGCAAAAAGTAAACGAAATCAAATTTTATTTTTAAATGTTTACTTCAAATAGCCGCCTTATTTAAGGAACAATGTGATTCCGGGTAATCTTACGACAGCATTTCAAAAAAAAACTCAAAAAGAAATTTGTTTTTTTCTTTGAATATTTTATGCTTTTTCTATGTTACAATCCTTCACATTTGGTTGAAAAAAAATTGTCAAGAATTGTAACGTTTGTGGAGGATTTTCTCGAAAATAAAATAGAGAGAAATTTCACGGATAATATAGACTTCATTATATGTTTAACACATTTGTATGTGCAAATTGTTTAAAATAATTGTCACTTCCAATACTTACTTGAAAGTGGTGTGAAGTGCTACGCCATCCTCAGCGTAAAATTTTGAAACATTTAGAATAAGAAATGGAATCTGATATGAAGAGATAGTTTTAACCCAACACCTTGTACGATATGCCGCTGACTTAGGCAATTAAAAAAGTAAGATAAAACAACTTACCATCGTCTTTTTCTGTAGTATTGGAACCTTTGTCTGATGCTATCTAAAACATATAATATTTACATAATTTGGAAAATATGATTCGTAAAAAACTTCTTTTGAACATCGGAATTATTGCTACCGCGAAAAATCACATCTTTTTGTTTATATTCACACCTTTTTACAGTCATCAATCTAACCTGATTGAAGGTTCCTCCAAAGAAATTTTAATTAGTTGCTATCGAATACTAGTAGAAAGTACCATACTATCTGAAATGAGTTCTTTCCTTTATAACTCAACATAGAAATAAGGTTATGGTTCAGTTATCAACTAAAGCCAAAGAAACCTTAATTTCATTTCAATTTATGCTGACAGGGTCAGAGATATTTTTTATCATGTTCAAGCATTGTAACAATAAAAAAAATCATTTCGTTGACTTGGTAACTAAAGTCTAAATTATGCATATCATATTAACGTGTAAAATGTAATTATGGAAATTATGTGGGTGTTAATATTAATTAATAATAATTAATATAAATTTGTAATTTTACTGATCCTCTCCTAGTTTCCTCAGGGTGAAGGCTCTAGAGATTTTTTCTCTTCAGGTCTTCGTTTGGTTTTCCCGGTTTTCTTCGTTTTAACAATATCCATTTCAGAACTCTCGTAAGGCGATCTAGTTTCCTCCATTCTCCATACGTGATAGTACCATCCCAGTTGCTTTGTTTGTCATTAGAGACCATCCACTTATTTTAAATTCTTTCCTTTCTAGATATTTCCAATCATCATTGAAATACAGCCATTTCTGTCGAACTAGGATTTCTTTGATCGTTGGTTATCCTCCATGTCGCCGCACCATAAAGTACCTGTATACTCCTTTTTGTTTCTTCAGCTTCCTGGATTGATGCATCCCTTTGTTTATTATTCAGAAAAGGACATACAATTTGTGCTGATATGGAATAGAAGCGTTTATAGTTTTGGTTAGATTAGAAATGGTGGTTCCTGGTTAAATTTTCAAAAAAAATGGTGTTTTGTCATGAGTGACTCGTCGCCATATATTCCTTAACATCAAATATTGTTATAGACTTATGATGACGTGGACATGTATTATATTTTCATCTACTGCTATACGAAGATCTGCGATCTTATGCCTGTACTTTTGGTGCAGTAATATAGGGAGCCCCTCTTTGTTCGTTAATGTCTTTTCACGCCACTATTAGAAAGCGGAAATGAAACAAGACGAATTAATGAGTCGAAATACATTTATTCTTCAATATAATCTCCCTTAAGCTCAACACATCTTTTCCAGCGATTTTGCAATTCATTTACCCCATCTCTGAAGTGATTTTCTGGAAGACCTTCAAATTACCCATCTACGGATGCTTTCACCTCATCATTTGTTGAAAAACGCTTCCCACGTAGAAATCTTATGAGGTTTGGGAACAGATGGAAGTCAGACGGAGCCAGATCTGGTAAATAAAGTTGATGTTCAAACAATTCGTACTTTAATCCGACCAGTTTTGCCGTTGCCAAAGCACCTCCGTGAGCAGGTGCATTATCATGATGAAAGATGATTTTTTTTCTTTTGCAAAGCGGGCCTTTTCTCACGAATTTTCTCATCCAGCTGGTCCAAAAGGTTGCAGTAATACTCTCCTGGGATTGTTTTACCGGTTTGAAAGGTAATCAATTAACAATATTCTTTTTGCATCCCAGAAAACTCATGCCATAATTTTTTTTGACCATTTTGGCTGCTTTGGAGCTTAACTTTACAGGGCTCAGTCCACTGTGCGGTTTATTGTCGCAGTTCAGGATCATACCAGTAAACCCAAGTCTCATCCATAGTTACAAATTGATGCACAAAATCTGTTTTATTCTTTGTGAAACGAGCCAAATGTTGTTTAGAAAGTTTCTCTCAAGTGCGTTTTTGTTTCGATGTTAGCAAATGCGACACCCATCTTGTGAATAGTTCTCTTATACCCAAAACATTAGTTAAGGTCTCATGTACTTATCCACGTGAGATGCCTATAGCCTTAGCTAAATCATCCACGGTTAATGGACAGTCTTCCATTACCATATCTTGTACTTGCACAATAGTTTCTTCAGTTGTTGCAGTTTTTGAATGCCCTGAACGTGGATCACCATTGACGCTTGTACGACCATGTTTAAACTGTCAGAGTCCATCTATCAACAGTTGGAAATGAAGGAGCAGGCTCCTCTAATACTTTGACTAACTTTGCATGGATTTCAATTGCCGATAAACCCTCCAAAACAAAGAATTTTATCACTGCACGATTCCATTTTAAAAAAATACTCGAACACTTCTGTTTTAATCAGCTGATAAAACAATGAATGATTTGACAGGTCGACTTGAAATTTAAGGTGTGTTCATATAACAGATGAAGCTTGAAAATGGTGTTCAATATTTGGTTCAAGTGATGCTCTATGGGTGTCGCTCTCAGAACTTATTGACTTACCTTAACATTGGCGAGTTGTTAATAGTAATTTTAGATTATGGCAGGTAGGATTGTATCCTTGGTATATAGAGGTTCTTTCGATAATCCAACAATACAGACTTGCAATGCTAATTTTATAAGCGTATTCCTAGATATAAATTCAAAAATTAGGTTTACGCCTGGGCTAACACTATCCACCAAACTTTATGTTGTTTGGTTTGGGCCGGTGCGTATAAAATTGCATATTTCTTCACATAATACAAACCTATTTTTACGTCAGACCTATTCGTAAATATAGGAAATATCCCTGTTACCTATATACAAGCGGGATTTTGTAGGCTTCCGTATACGTGTTTGAGATTGTTTTAACCGTTTAATAATAGAGAAATCAAACAAGTCGTGATATGTGAATGCATAGGTGGATGTAATAATGGAAAAATCTACGTTACATCACCAGTTTTAAAGCTACAGTTTAAATAAACGAATTACGTACGTCCAGTTTTATACTCTACAAAACCTAAAACAGGCTAGTTTACTCTTAAAAAATAATTGTGTGCGTGTGTGCATTCATAACAAGGTCTTCAAGAATTGAGTTATGCAAGCAAACATACTTAACATCTACAATCATAAACGTACCATTTTTAAATGTTTTTATGTTAGTCTTCCCCCCCCCCAGGCGAAAGATTCTGGAACCATCACAGAATGAATATATATAAATACGAAATGGTGGGACTTTAATATTGTCTTGGCATTCAAACCATGGCAAACTAAACATAAATTCCTTTTGAATGGTCTGCGTCATCTGTCCATTTTACACCTCGTTCGTATCTTGCCACTTTGCCGAGAAAATCGTTCGAAAGTAGTGATTCATTCCTATTTAAATTACATTACACATCATATCTAGACCTCCTAACTAATTAACGAGAATAACTAATGCAAGACCTAAACTTGCTGACGATGTCTCATCTTCTCGCAAGCCAATACTAGAAAAAATGTTATTACCTGACTTGTTGTACTATAAACTGTTGTCGTCTTTACTGTCGTACTACTAGTAGTACTAACTGTCGTGCTGGTGGTGGTAGTAGGAACAGTTGTTGTTTCATATTTTGCCGTACTATTTGTACTTGATCCGGTTTCAGTTGCATTTGGGCCAGGAGGTTCCACGCAGCATTTCATGGAGGATGAAGGACACGCGACGTCCTCCAACACATCATAGCAAATAATTGTCGCCAGTGCATGGACACATACTCCCGGGCAATCTTTGGAATCGGCTGTACTGGTTATGGTATCTAGCAGACCTGAAAAAAAAATAACCGATTTCAAAAAAAGGAAGTTTTAGAATTACCGGTACGGCTCAAATTTTACCAAAAACTGTACTGAACAACTGAAAAATATTGGTAATTTTTATAATTTCTAAATCTGTTTTTAGTGTCCCGTACGGAACACTTATAAGATCACTTCGGTTTCTGTCCGTCTGTCTGTCTCTCTGTCCGTCTAGGCAAGACTCACCCTCCAAGGCACCAAACTCCGATGGTCAAACAACATCAAGTACATGGGCTTCCATTACCCCAAGCAGCGAGTCTGGAAGGACCAGGTCGTCACCTCTGCCAAGAAAGCCAACTGACTCCTCGGCAAGTTATACCTACTCCTTAGTCCAGTAAATTGTCAACTTTCAACAAGTTGATAATTTACAAGATGATCATCAGAGCCGGATTGAAATACCCTAGTCCAGCCTGGTACAAAATATCACGTACACATAAATCCATCCCTCAGACCGTCCAAGACGAGGCTCTCCGCATCATCGACAAAGGTTCATGGTTCGTATGGAACACACAGCTTCACAGAGACCTCCAGATGCCGGCAATTCTGGGGTTCATTAGCAACACCGAGCTCAAATTCTTGGACAACGCCTCACAACACCCCAACCCCACTCAGGAACACTTACCGCCCCTACTGCACCATGCCCGACGCTGACCTCCAAGTCCCTCGGACCTCCCGTCCCAGGATTGGCTTAAGTTAACCTTAATTAATTTTAAGTTTAATTTTAGTTTTATGTTCATGAAATATCTTAAATTCGAATATATTAAGTTCTCTCAACACATTTTTATGAAATCCTTACCTAGGCTAAGTTAGTTAGGACAATGACATGTACGTATTTTAAGATCCAATATTTTAACACACTCTTTAATCAATCATTGGTAGCGGGTAGATTCTCCTTTATGATCCCGGTAGAGGCGAGATCTACTTCAGGGACGCGGCCCTGCCAACGCGAGCCTTGATTCTCTCCCGATACCTACCCCCAGGGAGAAATCATGTCCAACCCTCGTTCTCCACTACACATCTATCTATCCCCCATCCTCATATCCTGACATGATGGAGGGCAGCAGTATCCAAACATTACTGGCCTGAAGCGATGACGACATATTCTTTTAACCGGTTCAGAACCAGGTTTTCATGGGCGTGAGGAATATATTTCCAAAATGGCTGTGGAACGGCGATGTAGAAGGACAGGGAGACCACTACATTATAACATCCCACGACCACTGCTGTGATGATTATTGTCATTGGTAGTCACCACAGCTCTGCTAAGAGGTTTGGACTGCGGAAGAGAAGTAAGCTAGTAGTAGCCAATAAATGTCGTTATTACATTATTATTACTGTATATCCCTCTAGTATCACCGGTCCCTTATTTCTCCATACTATTGATACCCCAAAAGATCTAGAGCCATTGTTAAATTCTTTTTTAAGTTATATTTAAACACCAGACACAGAAATATTATCAGGATATCCTACTCTTAATTGTATCAGATCACTGATAAATTCCAAATTTTAACAAGACTAATATTCTACTCAGAGTATATCACCACTACACCAAACACTATTATTGCGCTCTATACGCGTTTCGCTAACCATGTTAGCTTCATCAGGAGCTATCATTGCCTATAAAATAAAGTGTTTGGTATAGTGGTGATATATACTGAGTATTATCATTGTGCCAAAGATTCCACATTCCCAACAAAGAATAATTATTAGTAAACTAGTAGAATACTTTGTAGCATTCAAAATTGTTCAAATTGACATGGTATATTAAACAAATTCAGCTTTTTTCGTGGCTATTGAAAGTAGTCATAATATTTTGAGGACACAACCTATTTTTATCTGTTATTATTGATATGATATATGTAGCACTGTGTAGAGAGAACACAAATATTACATTACGTAATGGCATTGGCGTTAAATCATACATTTTTCGAAAGTTTAAGGAATATCTCCTTCTCGATAATATTTTTAAAATAAGGACACTTGGGATTTATTAACTTGGCTAAAGGAGAGAAATCGTCTACTGCTCAGGAAATTTATAACTTCTGTGGTATTAACTCTAAATTATAGGAAGAAATAAAGAAGTAGAAGCCCGGCTAACAAGTTCGAGAAAATATTTTAAAAATTATCTTTTGTTATACTATTTATCACGTGAAAATTTAACGTTGACTTTTTTTTATCGTTTACCTCCCCGCCTGAATAGGGATTTTTACCCTTTTTCATATCTTAAGGATATCGGCGAGGATGTTCTAATACCCGTCAACGTTATCCAAATGTTTAAACATACATTTTTGTATGTTTAGATAGCACCTTTTAGATAACACAGTAGTGCTGCCGCAGACGTTATTGCATTTCTGCTAAGAACTGCTATCTATGTACGTGGCCAGGCCAAATATACTTAAATAAATTAATAAATAAGTATACCGATCTGCGGTATTGAATGATCGATCTTCTGCACCTAACTAACCTGACTGACATCGCATCTGTCATATTTTGTTTTCCATCGAATATCTTTAAAAACTAGAAACATATTTTGAGAGATAATTAGACTCTTAACGTAAAATTTGTAGTTTTGAATTTTATATATTCCGTAATAAAAAAATATTCAGTGTACTATTTTTAGTGTTCCGTGCAGAACCCTTATAAGATCACTTCGGTGTCTGTCTGTCTGTCTGTCTGTCCGTCCGTCCGTCCGCCACACCCGATTTTCTCCGAAACTATTTGATGTAGAAAGTTGAAATTTGGTACTAAAATAGAAATTGATGGCCTCATCAGAGCCGTGTAGTTTGGAAGTTAAATTTTAACTTTTAGTTGTGGGGGGTGAAAGCGGAAGTGAAAAAAAGTTTTTTTTGCTAGGTCATCGAGTGGGGTGTCAAATGAAAGCTTGTAAAAACACGAGTTCAAAAATATATGTCTTACATGCGCACACTTTCCTTTGTATTATTTTGAAAAAATCGCGAAAAATCGCTGCTCCCCCTCTATTTCGAAAAGTACTGATTCAAAAATTTTGTAAAAATTCTGGAATATTCTCTACAGGTGTAGATTGAACGAAAATTATCACGAGTGCATTACCTTTAATAATTTATCTGGTATATAAAAAAAAACAAAAATTTCAAGGTCATCATTTTTCAGTAAAGATCGGAAGCAAACTTTGTTGAAAACTCATTTGGGGTGTGTTTTGTGAACTAACTGATAATTTTATACCTCCGTAACAAAAATTTTTATTTCAGAAGCATTCAACTTACGGAACACTAATTGCGCAAGTTCAACTTGCACTTGACCGGTTTTTTAAATTTCCAAATGTGTTCATCGAAAAAATACTTAGTGTGTTATGGTTCATATCGCTTGTGGGGTAGTCTAGATTTTCCGTTAATGGCAAGGGTTTATTTGGTGAGTATTTAAACATGGAAAAGTCTTATGGTGGTGGACTACTCAAAGTCGTGCACCAGCTGTATAACTGCTCTGTTGCGGAATTTTATTGCAGCATATCTTTAGGATACGGCTCGTCATCTTCCTCAGCGATGTATCGCCTGGCATAGAGATCATCCTCTCTGAATAAGTAATGGCTGATAGCCAAGGCCTTATGCACCATTAAAATGTGCCTCTCTCGTAGCCAATGGGTTCCTGCAAGTGGCAAATTTCATCATTAAATTTCCATGTGATTCATTACCATAGATTCTGTATTTACTATATGGTATCTGAGTGAGGAGTCTATGAGTGAAAATTTGATCAAAAATCTGATCAAAAATCTTGGATCGCGCTGGCAATTTTTTAATTTGTGTAAAGCGAAGTAAGAACAGTAAAATCTAGTTTTTTTGGTTGTCTAGATTTTACTGTTTTTTAGGTTAGAACGAGTTTAATGAGACGTGCAGCGTTTTTTGGAAAAATGGAAAAAAAACTTCGCGTGGGTCAATTGGCCTTGAGGCAACTTAATTGGTCTTATACCACTGTGAAAAAATGGGTTGCAGAAATTTTAAAAGTGGAGCAAAGCATCGAAGATGACCCTCCCTCCGGCCGGCCCACGAGTCTACGACAAAACGCCGTAGATTAACTCCCAGCGTTGCACACGTCTGTATGAGTCTATGGTTCAAGATTCGTGAGATTGCTTTCAGTGGAATTCGAATTGCGCGGCTGCCCCATCCGTAAGATTTTCTTAACAGGTTTGTGACGATGGACGAAATTTCATTCTCCTGATTTGGCACCCCGAAGAAAGCGAAGGCAATTCAGTCGGACTTTCATCTGTTTTATTATGGTGGATTTCCAAAAGGCGAAAACCTCAAAAAAACGTCCTCGGTGGCCAGAAAAGAAAAGTTTTGTTGAGTCATTCAAAATGAAGTGCGAAGCTTTTGGCAGTTTCAAAACCAGTATTTTCGAAGACGAAGCTTGAGTAAATCTCTTTTTTAAACAGGTGTGAAAGCTTTGGAAAGCAGGTGGAAGAAGTGCATAGAGCTAGGTGGAGATTACGTGGAAAAATAAAAATATTTTTGTACGTTATTTTATTTTGTTTTTTTTGACTAGGCCGCGAACTTTTCAATCCATCCTCGTATTATCGATTTGCGGGTACACATTCCTATGTCTGACATTGCTCTCATAGGGCGCCAAGATTGCCACCATAATTTAAACACTCGAGTAATAATTACGTTTTATTGTAGAAACCTGATTGCGTTTAAGCTTTTTTGGATTTTGCTAATTATACAATTAAAAAAATAATTTACGACATGCGTGAGGGTCTATCAACACATTTAGTTCATGGTCTACTTGATGCAACTTATAATAACAGGGCTTTCTTAATAAGAATGTCCAAACACACAAATTTGAAATCTTTCATGAATTTTGTAAATATGAGTCGTCCTTCTGTTTTACGGATATTTCCCTAACGTATTGGTTCTATTTTTGCCTTGCTTTCTATTTTTGAGAATTTCATCTAATATAACTTTTATTATGGGCACGGCAGGCAGCTGTACAGTGTGGCGGCCCGCGGCTATGTAGCGTAGTACTTGCTTGCGTTGCAGAAGGTCTCGGGTTCAATCCCGGAAGGTCGGTATACTTTATTTAAGTATACGTGACCTGGTCACTTACGAGGCTGGTTTGAAAAGTCCGTGCAAAGTCCGAGAGATGGCACCATCGGCGCGTATCGAGGTCATGTTTAGTTAGTAGCATCTCTTGAATGAAACGCACACCAAGTTTCAGCCATATTGGTCTATTTCTTTGTGTTTGGCATTCGTGTGAATCAAGGAAGTCGAGTGATTTTCAAGAAATGGACGAAAAAGAATTTCGTGTGGTGATTAAAAAACATTACTTTATGAAAGGCAAAACGCCTCAGGAGACTAAAGAGAAGCTTGATAAACATTATGGTGACTCTGCACCTTCGATTAGAACAGTTTATAAGTGGTTTCAAAATTTTCGGACTGGCCATATGGGCACAAGTGACGCTGAACGTTCTGGACGGCCTGTGGAGGTTACGACTCCAGAAATCATTGATCAAATCCATGATATGGTGATGGATGACAGAAGAGTTAAGGTGCGTGAGATTGCTAGTGCTGTGGGCATCTCGACTGAACGGTACATAATATTTTGCATTAACATTTGGACATGAGAAAGCTATCCGCAAGATGGGTGCCGCGATTGCTCACACTTGACCAAAAACGGAATCGTGTGAAGTGTTGCAAGGATGGTTTGCAGCTGTTCCAGAAGAATCCGGAGGACCCTAAGCGTCGTTTCGTCACTGTGGATGAAACATGGATACATTACTATACTCCTGAGACCAAACAACAATCTAAACAATGGGTTACCAAGGGGGAATCTGCACCAAAAAAGGCGAAGACCGTTCCTTCGGCCGGAAAGGTTATGGCGACTGTCTTTTGGGATTCGCAAGGGATAATCCTCATCGACTATCTGGAAAAGGGTAAAACTATTACAGGTGAATATTATTCATCGTTATTGGACCGTTTGAAAACCGAGCTGCAAGAAAAAACGCCCGCGATTGGCCCACAAGAAAGTCCTTTACCATCACGACAACGCACCAGCACACACCTCAGCAGTTGTGGTCGCAAAATTAATGGAAATAGGATTCCAATTCGTTTCACATACCCCCTATTCTCCAGACTTGGCTCCCTCGGACTACTATTTGTTCCCCAATTTGAAGAAATGGCTGGCGGGACAAAGATTTTATTCAAACGAGGAGGTGATTGCAGACACTAATGGATATTTTGCAGACTTGGACAAATCCTATTATTCGGAAGGGATCAACAAACTAGAACATCGTTGGACGAAGTGTATAAGCCTAAAAGGAGACTATGTCGAAAATTAAAAAAGGTTTACCCCAAACATAAGTAGTTTTTATTTTTGCACGGACTTTTCAAACCAGCCTCGTACATAGGTAGTAGTTGCTTGCAAAAATGCAATAACATCCGTGGCAGCACTATCGCGTTGTCCAAAAGGTGCCGTGAAATACAAAAATTTATATTTCGGCACTTGGACAACATTGACGGGTATTACGACCTCCCCGCCGATATCCTCAGGATATGAAGAAGGGTAAAATCCCTATTCAGGCAGGGAGGTGAACGATAAAAAAAAACGCGTGTGCGGAAAAAGCGATCACGTTGGTCATACTGTCCTCGGTGGGAAACACCGTCCGCTCAAATCATTTCAAAAAAATAGGGTTCGCTATATAAAAGAATTCTGGCAAAGGATGATGAGATTAACTTCATACGGATGTCATGTGTATTTTTAGTGTCCACTGCTCTGGCAAGAATTAAGCGGGTTACATTCATCAAATACATTCCATGAAAATGCTTTTAGAATGGACTGAAGTCGCCAACCACTCTTTGATGTTCTAAGGAAACAAAGTTGATTATTTGGGAGCAGAGCCCTAAACATGTTTGGGAGCAGAGAGGTATGTTTGGGAGCAGAGCCCCAAACATGGGAGCAGTAATTCATCACTGATCAAACTTGTGCTAAAGCTCAAGATCCTAAATATGAGATACAGTAATGTCTTCATATTTTGAAGAGCTTTCTATTTTTTGTTAATTCTCAGCAAGTTGAAAGATTATACTAGAGGTTTGGAGTGTTCCGACCTAACTATGTTAGATTTTGTAACGTTAACAATTTTAGACAAATTTGCCGGCTGGGAATTTGCAGCCATTTGGTTACATCACCACCTGTCAGAATTTCTTTCAAGCCTTTTTAAGTTTAAAAAACCTCCTACTGTCTGCCTATATTGGAATTATTAGTTGATATTCGAGCATTCAAATTAGGAAATAAGCGTACTATTATGGGTAGAGTTATAGATTAAATTCCTGGTCCATTCTAGTAGATCATTGATGTAAAAGAAAAAGAGAGTACAACATAGTATGGAGCTTTAGGGTACACATACTATAAGTCGCAACTTAGCTAACAATCCGTCATGCTAAATAAGGTCGAATGCCTTGAATATATCACGTGCAACCGCTCGAGATTCTCTAAAATGTTCAATTGTGTGACATGCTGGTGTTATATTAAGTTTTACCTAGAATTTATCCCCCTCTTTCTCTTTGGTCTACTATACGAGAGTCCTTGCCTAAGTTTAGACATAATAAGAAATTCCACACCAAAATTTTCTAAGCAGAATATACAAATTACCACTATATATTGTTCTAAAAGCAACTTGAACGAGCTTTTGGTAGCGAACGCTAACGTTATTATTAATACATTTAATGTGGATTCATTTACCTTACTTAACATTTTATGAATGAGGCGAAATTACTCGATGATTGACAGCTGTAAAATTTTATGTAAGTAAAAGTGTTTCTTTAAGTAAACTTTCATCTTCTTTATAGATTTATTGTGTTTCTCAAAGAAGATTTATTTTCTGTGACATTAGCTTCTTTTGTTCTTTCATTGTATTTTATTTATGGGTACTTGAAATCAAAAGGATCTTCTCATTGTGCGTGTATTACAACGAATTTTCATTGGTATACGAGAAAGTTCTTTACGTAGAATTTTAATATTTAGAAAAAAAAGTGTTTCGCAATGCTAATTTTAGTAGGTAATATGTTTTACCACTTTAGATTAGGGTTTTTTAAGTGGAGCATCTAGTATATTTACAGATATTCGTATTTTAAAAGCCTTTTAGAGCGCAACCTATAGCCAAGGATTGACCATTTACAGGATCATTGACACTTGGATATAATTAACAAAGAGTTAAATGATGGAAATGACTTTGGACATTTGCATTTTAATATAGTCGGTGCATGTTGCAAAGATAAATCAATAAACCAGAAAAACTAAAAGAATGAAAATATTTTACTTAAAATTTCCTTCGAAAAATCAGTAAAAACTCAGTACTTTCCTCGCAAACACGCAGTTTTAAAATAGATATAAAAATTACACTAAAACTTAAGGCGTAAGGCCACTCCAGGTCCCAGGAAAAAAAGGCTAATTTCGGGAATTTTTTCACGAGTATATTAAAAGCAGTTGAAAATTTTTTTAAAGTACTTTATTAAACAAATATTTAAGTATACGAAAATATTTTTTTTTACCTTTTTTATTCAAAATGGCCGCTTCAGAATCCAAAATGACAAGGCACATTTTTCAAATTGACAGCTGCTACAAATCTTTATCGATTCGTTTGAAATTTTAAGAGTAACTTTTCAGGCACATTATCTAAGGGAAAGCATACGGAATGTGTCATGAGTTATGTACTTACTTTTTTATAAACAATTTTTCTTGAAATTTCCGTACGTTATCCACTGGTTTTTGACATATATTAACGACAATTTTTTGTTTTTTTTTTAGTGTTCCGTACGGAACACTTATAAGATCACTTCGGTGTCCGTCCGGTTCATAGAAAGTTGAAATTTGATATTAATACAGGAATTGATGGCCTCATCAGAGCCGAGTAGTTTTGAAAGTTAAATTTTGTCTTAAGGGGTTAATTTTGGGAGTGAAATCGGAAGAGATTGGAATTTGTTTTTTTACCAGGTCATCGTGTGGGGTGGGGTGTCAAATGAAAGCTTGTAAAAAGACGAGTTCAAAAATATACATAACGTAATACTTGCGCAAAATTCTCTTTGTATTATTTTTAAAAAAGTGCGAGAAAACGGAAAGTACTGACCAAAAAATTTTGAAAAAATTCTGGAATATTCTCTACAGGGTGTAGATTGAATAAAAATTATCATGAGTTCATTACTTTTAATAATTTATCTGGTATATAAAAAAAAACAAAAATTTCAAGGTCTTCAGTTTTCACTAAAAATCGGAAAAATATTGTTTTGAAAACTCATTTGGGATGAGTTTTGTGAAGTCACTGATCATTTTATACTTACGTAACAAAAATTTTTATTTTAAAAGCAATCAACGTACGGAACACTAATTGCGCCAGTTCAACTTGCACTTAACGTCTTTAGTTTTAGAATGAAATCTAGGAGAGTTTCGCCCGTTTTAAGCCTCGCATAAAAGGTGCATTATCGTCTTTGGAATTAAAAAGAAAAAAATATTTTTGTACACTTAAATATTTGTTTAATAAAGTACTTCAAATAAATGTTCGACTACTTTTATTATAATTGCCGAGATTAGTCTTTTTTTCCTGGGACCTGGAGTAGCCTTATAACTTAAGTCAAGCATTACAACCCAATATTTTATTTAAGAACTACTTTATGGTAGTATTTTAATCATAAAACAATTATCAAGTTCTGTAACTGTAAGATCCCTGTAAAGGACCTATACCACGATATATTCTGAAACAACCTTCCTAACCTTCTCGATCATCCTATAAATCTTTACAAATAATTATGCTGGAAATTTTTTGTCATTCTCTCGTTCAAAAAGCCTAAAAAAATTCTCATGGAACTATAAATTATTCAATATATATCCAACCCTACCCCTTTTACCCCCTCGGAATCCATATCGATGAAAAATTTTAATTCCTTTCCGATTTCAAGTATTGTATGTGTGCCAAATTTGGAATTGATAAGATTATTTCGTTTGAGTTATGGTGTTACAGACCGACATAAAAATGCTTTGTGTTTTTGTTATTCGTGATATCTGAAAAGGAAATAAATGCAAATATAATGGAGGGTGAGTTTTTAGCAAAGGAAGTAGAAACATATCCTCTAAGTAAAAACGTTTTTACTTCTTCATAAACTGTTAATCAAACTTAGTTGTTGTGCACCCTGTATATTCTTATTATATAGGCACATCTTAACAAAAGATACTTAAAAGGGTGCTAGTCAGACCAAATCTAAAAATTGCATGACTCTATTTTTGCGATAATAGATAGATTCCTGAATTCCTTGAGTATAACACTAAAAGCCAATAATACATTTTGAGTATGTTTATTAAGATTTCCATAGATGTCGCTAGTAGAATCATTCAAAAGCAACGGATTTGAGGATCCATCCATATAATAATATCGTAGAAGCAGTGTTTACTATTTGTTTAAAAAAGTGATTGATATGGAGATAAAAAAAAACACAATTTGCATACTTTTTCTCAGTTTATCTTTTTCTGTTTTACATAAAAACTTCTAAGTGGATCTTAGTAGAATTGTCAATAAAGAAAAAGTAGATTTTATTCTAGATTACACCGTACATTTTATCCCAAATATTAACGGGAAAGATTCAAGAAATGTCTTCACGAATAGCAAACTATTACTTATTTGAATGACCATCATGTGGCCGCTGGTTTTCACTCAATTGCATTAGCGAAGTACTACGTCTTGAGCAATAATACGAATGAAACATGTAATACCACTCCGGTAAATGTTTATCAATCGTAATACAGTAATACAGTATATATATATATATATATATATATATATATATATATATATATATATATATATATATATATATATATATATATATATATATATATATATATAATGTATATATATATATATATATATATATATATATATATATATATAATAATTGTTTTATATATATATATATTTATATGTAAAAAATTGTTTTGTATATTTTAAAAGAACTTCAGTAAACCAAATATATGTCATTTTAATGGATGACTTTCGGCCATTTTTCGGGCAACACTATAATCCTGTTACTGTAAAACCTCTATGGTTTCTAAGCAAACAATCGTGACAAGTGGTTTTTACAGGCCTCTTTTGAAATTAATTTAACACCATTTAGGGAGTTGTATAGATACCGAAACAAGTGGTAGTTTGACGGCGCAAGGCCCAGGCCATACGACACCCTTTCTGTTGACTGGTTCTGGGCGATTTTTTCGCTTGCTTTAATCTTATCAATTACTAAAAGTGCATCAGCTCATGATGCACGATTCCTTCAAATTCTACCAAACACACAGCGTCACCTTTTTTGGCGTCAATTCGGGTTTTACCTTTTTCAGTCACGATCTTTTTTCGGACATTACTGTCATACGTGATCCACTTTTCATCGCTCGGGATCAACGGGTTCATAAATGGCTCGATTTCGTTACGTTTTTGTAGATCTTTGCAGATGGAAATTCTACCAAGTAAATTTTTTAGCATCATATCTTGTGACACCCAAACATCAAGCTCCTTTTTGTAGCCAGCTTTCTCCAAATGGTTTAAAACTGTTTGATGATAGATGTTTAGTTCCTTTATAATGTCATGGTTACTTACGTGCCGGTCGTTCTCAACTTTTGCCAAAATCATATCAAATTTTTTTGCCATTGGTGGACCCGTGCGAGAAGCATCTTGGACTTCGAAAATTTCCAGAACGAAAACGACTGAACCGTCTTTTGACTGCTGGTTTTGACGACGCATCTTGGCGGTAAACATCACAAATTTCTTCATATGCCTGTGCAGCATTTGTGCCTTTATCGAAATAAACGTGTAAAATGTAACGAACTTTTTCAGAAATTTCACTCATCTGCCAGGCGCTTTAAATTAAGTCTACTTAAACGAATTCCAACAGATTTTGCACCTCTACTACTGCCAAATGTCAGCTTTCAACTGACACTAAGTGTTTATGTTACCTGATATGTATGATACTTTTTACGAGAAATATATATATATATATATATATATATATATATATATATATATATATATATATATATAATATATATATATATATATATATATATATATATATATATATATATATATATATATATATATATATATATATATATATATATATATATATATATATATATATATATATAATGGCTCATGGACGGATCCATAAAAAAATAATTGAATATTTAAAAGTAATAAAACATCGTCTGCATTGCTATGTGACGTTAAAGTTAGAGATATTTAAAAAGTTGCCGTTTAAAATAAACAATTTTTGTCAACATTACGGATGGCAAGCAATAAAAGGCGAAACCAGTAGATTTCCATTTGCTGCTAATATTAATATGCAAAATTATATAAACCCGAAAGAAATATAGTAAGTCAGCATTGTTTTCAGGTTTCTATCAAAATTAAAATTCTTATAGCAAAGCTCTATTCATCGGCAATGAGCACAACCACAGAAAATATAGCTATCGCTACAGCAAGACAAATACGTAGAATAAAACGTCGCCGCATTACAGTAGTTTCCTCGTCTTCCATTTTTTTATATTTCATTACGAACCTTTTTTAGTATAGAGGCTTGATCATAACATAATTTTAATACGATACTGAATTATAAAACTAATTAATAGAAAAGTATTATTCTCGACATTCACACTTGTATTAATTAAAATTAACAACAAAATAGTTCTTTCATTGGTTGGTAATTCATATTTAAAACCGTCTGGCGTCGAATTGTCTCTGCTTGGCAACAAACCAAGAAGGATGTTTAGTAATGTCGGTCGCCGTTACTAGCCATATGATTTACAAGGTGACTCAGAAACACATCACAACTAATGGTTCGCTTTCTTATTCCATTAACGAACTTGCGCTATTTTTCTGTTAGTGTTTAAGTTATGTACGAGACGAGTTTTTAAAGTAAGTACCGTTTCGAAATGTGTTGGCCTTACGGTCGCCGTTGAAAATCCCGCGGATGGTGAAATACGCGCTGTAATTCGTTTCTCAAATTCAAGGGACTTAAAAGCGGCCGAAATTCATTGACAGATTAGTGAAATGTATGGCGAAAACGCAGTGAGCGATGGACTGATAAGAAGATGGGTTAGAGCATTTTTTAAAGATGGCCGTACAAACGAACATGATGAGGGACGGAGTAGGCGACCGTCCATCATTAATGATGACCTGGTGCGGGAAGTTGATGAGTAAGTTCGAGAAAACAGACGCTTGATGATTTCATCATTATCTAATGTGTTTCTTCAAGATTCAAGAAGTGTTCTGTACAAAATTATCGGAAGTTGTGTTCACGATGGTTTCTCGCGTTACACCGGAATCAAAACAACAATCCATGGAATGAAGGCATTCAACATCACCTGAGAAAGTTCAAGCAAATAATTTCATCCCGCAAAATGATGTACACTGTTTGGGGATAGGCAGGGAGTGTTGGTTTTGGATTGTACACAGTAAATGCTAAGACATATTGTGATACCTTAAAAAAAAGTCGTGCGATCTAAAACAAAAGGCGTGGCATGCTCAGGAGAGGAATCGTTTTGCTTCACAACAATGCTGGTACACACGTGGCTTATCGAACCCAAGGCCACATCGCGTCATATGGCCGAGAATAACTTGATTACCCTTCGTATGGCCCTAACCTAACGCCCAGTGACTATCATTTGTTCCTGCTCTTAAACAATCACCTTGGCGGTCAGCGCTACGACACCGAGGATATAAAATATGTCAAAAAATAAAATTGTTAAAAAAAAAATTGGCTTTGTTTTTAGTGTTCCGTACGGAACACTTATAAGATCACTTCGGTGTCTGTCCGTCTGTCACACCCGATTTTCTCCGAAACTATTTGACGTAGAAAGTTGAAATTTGGTAATAATATAGAAATTGATGGCCTCATCAGGTGGGTGTCAAATGAAAGCTTGTAAAAACACGAAATTCAAAAATATATATAATGTCTTACATGTGCACACTTTTCTTTATATTATTTTTAAAAAATCGCTGTCCTCCCCTCTATCTCGAAAAGTGCTGATCCAAAAATTTTGAAAAAATTCTGGAATATTCTCCACGAGGTATAGATTGAACGAAAATTATCACGAGTGCATTACCTTTAATAATTTAAGTGGTATATAAAAAAAAACAAAAATTTCAAGGTCATCAGTTTTCAGTAAAGATCGGAAACAAACTGTGTTGAAAACTCATTTGGGGTGTGTTTCGTGAAGTTACTGATAATTTTTTACCTCCGTAACAAAAATTTTTTATTTCAGAATCAATCAACGTACGAAACACTAATTGCGCAAGTTCAACTTGCACTTGACCGATTATTTTAACATTGAAATGGTTCTTACTTTAACGAGCTTCGCACTACCGTATTACATTGAAAACAAAAAAAATTGTCGAACTGTATTAACGGATCAAAGAGTAGCTCACAGAGTTACCCGTGGGGTTGCGGGAATAGTATTTCACCCCCGGTAGGTTCTACCTGTGCTAGAAGGCGATTAAAAGAACAAATTAGATGGTAAATGCCCGAATTTCACCCGGCATCGCTCGGTCTGATACCATCGCGTTGGCTTAGGTTGCGTGAAGTTGCTTAACTTTTCGTGGCTGGGCCGATGTTCCCGGGCCGAAATTGCCATCCTGGGCGACATTATGTCCACAATATCAATACTGGCTTAAGTATTGAAATACCATGACAAACAAGGTCGTGAAGCTGAATCATTCGCATTCAGTTGTGGCTTTACTGAGCTTATCGATGAACCAACGTGAGTCCTTAATCGAGACGGAAAGTTCGCCAGTCTTCTTGACCTGGTTTTAACCACCAATCCAGAGATTTGTACTGTCACCGTAGATCCGCCGTTAGGTTCTTCCGACCATAAACTGCGTATCCTACCGATCAGTGACAAACTGCGCAAGATTTGGCACTACAAATATGCTGAATGGGAAGAACTCATGGAATATTTTCGAACTTTCCCTTGGTTAGACGTTTGTTTTAGATCCAACCACCCATATGACTGCGGTGGTAAGAAGGTTTCCGATGTCATTTCGGGGGGGGGGGGGGGGGGGGGGAGTCGAAACTTACATCCTTTTTTTCGAAGAAATGCTCTTACAACGACAAGCCTTTATTACACAGGAAAAGCAGGAAGTCGTTCAGCTTAATAAAGACCTAGAAGAAATTCTTTCTTGGGGCGACAGCAACCAACGAGAATTTAACGCTAGAAAAATCAGTTTTTTCTAACAAAGTCAGGGCACTCCATTCGTCTAGCATCGTCGCTTAATTTGTTAGTCGTTAATTTTCACAAGTTTTACAAGTATTTTTATGGAAAGTGTTCGATGGATGGACGTAGCCCGCTTTATTCCTCCCAAAGCGGTGCATGCTATGACTACACGTCGCGCTAATAGTTCACATCCGCCATCTTTTATATGGAGAGGCCCATCCCTATGGAATAATTTGCCTACGACAGTTTTTCCCACCGATTACAATTTACAGCAATTCAAGACCAATGCGAATCGCTTTAGGGATTCCCCTGCAGCACGTGTACTATTCCCCTGAAAAAAAAAAATAGGCTCGGCATTGTGTTAGTAGATAAAACTTAAAGCACGTAACATTACAAGTAAGAGTAACCTGCAGGGGAAATGCAACAAAAAGATTAGCAAATACAAAGATTTAAAAGCACGAATAGGATGACAATGGGAAATAACAGCAGTTTGGCAAACATGAAAACAAGTCTTTTACTCTGGCCCGCAGTTCCATGACTCTAAAAAAATATTTTTCAGTAGTCACAGGATTGGATATTATTAATGTCAGTGTTACGAATTTTTTCCTAGAATTGACATTTGATTGTTGTCTGTTAACATCAGCTGTTAAATAAGGATATTCTATTTTTTTGAGCTTGTAGCCGTTGCGTGTTTTCAAGTGTTTTATGAAAGAATATGACTTTCTGTAGAACGATCAATAGTGTAGATAGTCAAACGGGATATGTAGCAGTTTCTTCGTGGCATTATCAATCTGTTGAGGTTATGGAAGAGGGAAACACTAATAAATTGGACAAACAAGTCGGTAAAAAAATTATCTCTCTCTTTCTCTTGCAAAATTTTAAAATATCGATATTATTGGTAGTCATAATTGATAGAAGTGAAAGAGATAACTTGGTTTTTTAATATCATATTACTACTCAAATAAATTACTTCACCAACAAAAGGTTATGTTTGTATAGGTCTGTTATTATTGAAAGCTATACATTTATAACACTGGTCAACAAAAAAAAAGAAAAATTGCTTGTTTCCTGTGATTTTTTTTTTGTTTCTATCTCAAATTGACGCGTATTTTTTAAATATGGCAACAATTTTTCTCTAACAGCTTTTGTTTTTGAGTTATAGCTAACTACCCTCATTTACTATTTTTACTTAGATTTTCGTTTTTTATTGGACACTAAAATATATTTTTTGTTGTTGTTTTAGATATGGCTTCGTCAAGAAGATGTTGTGTGCTTAATCCCGATTGTTTTTGTTATATTTGTGGTGAATATATATTTGCAAAATATCGAAAACCTATATCGGACTTTGTGAAAACTGCGTCTCATCAATACTTTAAAATAAAATTGTGTAATCAGGACAAGCCATGGGTTCCTCATATTGTATGCCAGAAATGTGTGGTATGTCTACGGTTATGGTCCAGTGGAAAAAGAGATGCAATAATGTTCGTAACACCCATGATTTGGCGAGAACCTCGAAACCATCATGACGATTGCTACTTCTGCGTTGTGAAAATAAACGGAATTAACCCTGGAAATCGAAGTAAGTGGTCATATCCCAACTTATCTTCTGCTCAACGACCTCAATTAAAATCTCAAGAGGTACAACCCAGCACATTTAAATCTTCTGATGATCCAAATCTCTGTGAACCCGAACGAAATACATCAAGTGAAGACTCTGATTCAGCCTACAAATGTAGCCTTTCAGAACCTCAACCATTTAATCAGAAAGAACTAAATGACTTAGTAAGAGATCTGAACTTACCAAAAGAAGCTTCTGAAATTTTAGCATCTCGTTTAAAAGAAAAAAAATTTGGTTACTCCGGAAACCAACATTACATTTTATCGTACCCGAGAAAAAAATCTGTTACCGTATTTTTCTCAAGAGAAGGATTTAGTTTTTTGTAAGGATGTTGGTGGTATTTTGCAGCAGATGGCATTAAAACAGTACCAACCTAGTGATTGGCGTCTTTTCATAGACAGCAGCAAAAGAAGTTTAAAGTGTGTTTTGCTTCATAACGGTAACAACTACGGATCTATACCTATTGCACATTCGACGACTTTAAAAGAAGAATACGTAAATATTTCTAAGGTTATGGAAAAAATTAAGTATCAAGACCACAAACGGGTCATTTGTGTTGATCTGAAAATGGTTAACTTTCTTTTAGGTCAACAAGGGGGGTACACAAAGTTCCCTTGTTTCATGTGTCTCTGGGATAGTCGTGACAAACAACACCATTGGTCACAAAAAGTTTGGCCAGTGCGGGAAGAGCTAAAACTTGGTACAAAAAATGTTATAATTTGCCTTTAGTTAGCCGAGACCGCATCATACTTCCACCACTTCATATTAAACTGGGCATAATGAAACAGTTTGTGAAGACGCTTGACAAAAGTGGCGAATGTTTTTAATTTTCTTTCACGCAAGTTTCCAGGATTAAGTTCAGAAAAATTGAAAGCTGGTATTTTTGATGGGCCGCAGATTAGGCAACTCGTGAAAGATCCTAATTTTGTCAAATCAATGACTGAAGTCGAATCCAAAGCTTGGAATTCATTTGTTTTGGGTATGAGTAGCTTCCTAGGCAAAAAGAAATCTGACGACCATGTCGAGCTTGTTGAGTGCATGCTATCGAACTTGCAAGAGCTAGGGTGCAACATGAGCATAAAAATCCACTTCCTGCACTCGCATTTAGACCGATTTCCACAAAATCTGGGTGATTTTAGTGAGGAGCAGGGTGAAAGATTTCATCAGGATCTTCGGACAATGGAAGAGCGTTATCAGGGGCGGTGGGACTCACATATGATGGCAGACTACTGCTGGAGTTTGCAACGAGATCTACCTAAAGTCGTTCATTTAAGGAAATCTTATAAAAGATCATTTGCTAGTGTTCAGTAGAAAGTTTGTTAACATAATGTATTATTTTTTTTGTATTTTTTTTTGGCAAGATAATAAAACTATATATTTCAAAAGGTAAAGCTGTTAGCAATCTCCCAGTATTTTTTTCATAGTCAGGGCCGTAGAAATACCCAATAACAGAAAAAAAAAGGAAACAAGACTTGTGTTGACCAGTGTAATCTTTGTCAAGTTTCGGCACGAGAAAACATTGCTGGTTAAGCAGTACTTTTACACTATATCATTGACAGTAATTGTTGATAAAAATGGATTGGAGATATCATAGTATTTTACTCGAAGTTTTTGCACCATGTTAAAAACGGCTCGGTCTTTGAATGATATTTAACAGCATAATATCAACTAGCGTCACGCTACATTATTGCATGAAACCTATATATACTGAAAGCGAAAATTTATTTTAGTAAATTTTACTGTTCTATTTTGTTTCCGTTTTGTTTTGTTTTTTAAAATATAAAAATAAATACAAACAAAAGAAAATAAACTTCTAAAATATCTTTCTATTCATGCTCACAAAAAGAAACCATTAAAAATAAAATTTTCTCCGAAATCCCACTTGCCGCTAAATTTTTTCCTGTGATGATTTATAGGGGCGTGCAGAAAATATAAGCACAGAGAAACATATAAAGAATGTTCACTTTTGTATATTTTACTATGGGGGCGCGTATCATTCATTCTAATCAAATGAGCGTTGCGTGAACAACCTGCTGCACAGAAAGCAAGGTGGTAGTAGCCCTTATAAAAATAGTTCAGTCATTTAGCACTTAATATGTAGATCTGAAAGACAATGCGTCGTTTAAGAGCTCTAAAAGCATACAAAGTAGCACAGTGAGTAATATTCCGCGTGGGAGTGCGGGATAGGATATCACCCAGTAGGTAAAAGAACAACTTAGATGGTAGATGCCCAGATCCCACCAGGCATTGTCAGGTGTGATACTATCCCATCGACTTAGGCTGCTTAAAGTTGCTTAATGTTTCGTAGCTGTGTCTATGTCTCCGGAGAGTGGGGCCAAATAGCATTAGGAAGCTTCAAGGATTAAAAAATTCTGGAGGTAAATTAGTCCTCCGTTCGGATCTCTGGATGGGGGCTGGTTCGGAGCGTCAGTATACAGAGATTACAATTTAAAACAAATTTTTGTAACATACGAAGTTTAAACTCGAACATAAGTAGATTTAAGTATTCAAATACGACCGTCGTGAAGCTGAAACATTCTCAATCGCACTCAGCTTATTGATGAACCATCACGAATTCCTGATCGAGACGATGAGTTCACCAGTCTCATGTTTTTAACCACCAATCCAGAGATTTACACTGTCATCGTAAAACCAACGTTAGGTGGATCATAAACTACTTTCGATATCGAGTACTGGCAGACGCTTGTTTTAGCATTGTCACTCAAGTTTCTACTCCCATGTTTGAGACTCTGCTCCCCAATATAGACTGTATTTGTTGCACTTTGTTTAGAAGAGAACTGTTCCTCATTGGAGATCCAGAACCCGGATCTCCAGTGAGTGGCCCCATTCCTCGTTTACTGTGGTACTCAAGTTGACTCTATCAATCTTTTGGTTGTCAATATAGAGTTGTCCTTGTAGTGCAGAGTTATTGCTGATGAGCATGTATTTAGTCTTCTTTGTATTTATGTCTATTCCGTATTCTCGATTGATATGTGTTACTCTATCCATCAGCATTTGTAGTTCCTGTGAGCTGTCTGTTTTTTAATTTAATTGGAATTATTACGATGTTCACTGTATACTTACTTCGTATATTTTATAAATCGAAGTTATAATATAAAATATTCACGTATATTCAGGTAGTGGGTAAATGAAGTTACGATAATCAGCTTTGTATCACGTCGCATGGATTACGCAAAATTTTAAGAAGCAAGAACGTGGTGAACAGTATAGGAAAAATATGTATTTTGAAATTTACAATATTGAGAGCGGAAGTCTTTAGAGTCCCTGTTCTTTTTTCTTAAGTCTATTTAAAAATTAATCCAGTTACTAACCTACTAGCTTACTTGCCAATATATGTTTCACACAAACATAATTTGTAGACTTCTTGACGAAAACCAAAGGATATGTTTGAAGGGGTACATGTAAATTGCCTTCCGAGATAAAACGGGACCCTAAATAATAGGTAAATTGCCTCCTATAAATTTAAGCTACCTTATATAGATGTGTAAATTGAGTCCCGGATAATAAATAATAAACATGGTTTATAAGTTTGATTTTATTGAAGAACAAAAAATGTAGACAACAAATTAAAAGAAAGTACCTAATTCTAAGTTTTAAGATAAATCTTAAACCTTAAATCTACCTCTAATACTAAAGTGTAAACGTACATGATGATATTTCACAAATATATATAATAAAATATACATAATATTCCATACAAACATATAATTAATCTTTAGCATCACAATGGAAAGATATGCCTTTAATAAAATGCATTCTGCTAATTTCGTTGCTTTGGTAAAGCTCCATCATTTTTGCGATTTTTTACATTATTATGAACTTTAGCAGTCAAATGAACACTTTGTAATTTCACATAAGTTACTGTTTGGAATTCTTTAAGCTTTTCTATAAAAATAAAAATATTTGGATGAGCTTTGTAGAAGGAGTCGTTAAAATGTTTGTGGAATAAGTCATAGCATTGGTAGTGCGGGTAAGTTCCGCTGAATTTTCAGCCCAAAGGTATGGAGGAAACAAAGAATCCTCTAATATGTAGTTGTCTATTAAATAATTAGAATATTTTTGAATATTTTCTAAGTCGGGTGCAACTGATAGCAAGCCAAATACGAAACAATCGCTGACTTCATCCGGCTTTAAAAAAATAAGGGCGAATATCATTCGTAACAATTTTCCAACATCAGAAGTTTCATCTTTATATGAACATGTTAAGCCGTATTCTTGGATTTTTCGATACCAACATTGTGAAAGATGAAACCGACATCCAACTATTTTCGCTAGTGGCCAAGTTTGTTGAATAGCCAACAACTATCTAGTCACTTCTACTGTTAATAAGTAAAAACGGTTCACCTTTAGATGTTTCGATGTTGATCTCTTCCAGAATTTTAAAAGTATCTTCAATGCTCTTCGGCAATGCAGGGTGTTTTTTTTTTTTTCGCCGAGCGTTGTACATAATTCTTCTAATATAAGCAACGTCGGACGTAGTAACTGTTGATGGAAGATTTTCTTGTAATACGCGCCGTATAATTTTGGCGGGTTTTTCTGACACAGCTTTTCTTTTACAGGTCGTGTTAACAATTTGACGATGTAATTTTTCTATCTTTACGTCACGGCAATATTCCTGCAGATGCTTTGTAACGACAATATTGTTGTCCACTTCTCTCAGAGGAAAAATTTGCACGTTTTCTTTGTGCAAGTCCGACGCTTTTCACCACTTTTTAAACACTTTTGGAAGCCGTATTTGTAGTTGTTTAAACGTAATAACTGTTTTCCTTTTTCACTTAAAATGATACTGGGATTCATGTTAAGAAAATGTTTCTCGTCTTTACTAGTGGAATTTAGAAATCAAATTGACAAATATTACAAGCTATATATCAGCCATTAGGTAGAAGAAAGGTTTGGGAGGCAATCTACCTATAAATGGGGCTCATTAAATCTGACCATTTTTACTACTACCTGCGGGGAGGCAATTTATCAATACCCGTTTGAAGCTAACTCTCCTTTTTCATCCTTTTTATGCTGTTTAAAAGTGGATGAAAAACTTAATTTTTTTCCATTTTGGGAAAATTTTTCGAGTTTCTGAACGCTTCGTCTCTCCTAAATATGTATTGATTGCTTGTGTTCATATTGTTTAGTGTTATTTCGCTGTTTCATAACTGTTTTTTGCCGTACTTTTTATCTTTTAATTCGAGTGATTTCTTATATAAAGTGTAATGTTTGGCTGATATTGTTTGTATTTTTTAAGATTTTTAGATTAATGCATCCGTGTTTCAATTGTTTGAAAAAGGGACATAAAATTTTGGCCTCTAATCTCATGATACACTTCTATAGGTTCTTTCATTATTTACTTGTAGGTTAGTTTTTTTGTTTTATTATACTATAGTCATGTCATTAGTTTTTACACGTCTGCACATCTAAGTTTATAGGCAGGCAGACGGACATACCAAATCTTGTACGAAAGATGGAAAAACAACGACAATAAATTGCGAAATCTCGTCACAGTCATGTTTAAAACATTTCAATTTTTATTAATCATAAATTAGAGATCGATTAATTATAAGGTTTGTTAACCTTTTAACGATGAATATACGGTTATTCTTTTAAAACTGGGGAAATGTTTTAAATTATTTATGAGGAATGTTGTGTCTTACTTACATTAAAATGTAAATTGTATATAAATGGGATAGTTTGTAGGTGTTCTTATTAATAACGTACTGACGTACCGAAAAGGACGACTCAAAAAATTGAACACTATGAAACATGGTAAACAACAAATAATCGATGCTAAGAATAGTGAATTTTGGAAACAGAAGACACAAAAAAAAATTTTCAAGTGCTACTAGTAACTAAAGATACTTTATTTGCCATATTAACTTAAAAAAAAAACCGGTCAAGTGCAAGTTGAACTTGCGCAATTAGTTTTCCGTACGTTAATGCTTTTGAAATAAAAAATTTTGTTACGGAGGTATAAAATGATCAGTGACTTCACAAAACACACCCCAAATGAGTTTTCAACAAAGTTTGTTTCCGATCTTTACTGAAAACTGACGACCTTGAAGTTTTTATTTTTTTTTATATATATTCGTTCAATCTACACCCGTGGAGAATAATCCAGAATATTCGCAAAAGTTTTTGATCAATACTTTTCGAGATAAGGGGTGGACAGCGATTTTTCCCGATTTTTTTTTAAATAATACAAAGAAAAGTGTGCGTAAGTATTACATTATATATATTTTGGAACTCGCGAACAACCTTTCATTTGACACCCCACTCAATCACCCAGTAAAAACAATTTTTTTTCACTTCCGATATCATCCCCCAAAACTAACCTTAAGTCAAAATTTAACTTTCAAAGCTACACGGCTATGATGAGGCCATCAATTCCTATGTTAGTACCAAATTTCAACTTCCTGTGTCAAATAGTTTCGGAGAAAAATCGGGTGGGACAGACGGACGGACACCGAAGTGATCTTATAAGTGTCCCGTATGAAATACTAAAAAAACCAATGTTCCAAAATTGTCTATATAGTCAAACATTGAATTATAGTACACGATTATTGTGTAGCCAAATTCTTTGAGGGGATACGATTTATTAATGTGAGTATTATTGTCTAATTACAACGATAAGCACAATTTTTAGCACATGAAAATTTTATTGTGAATCTATCGTAATTATTTATGCTTAATTCAAAAGGGTTGTTTAAATCATGTACCGTTTTTGTGTTTTAACATATTTTTTAATATTGCTTCCGCGGAAGCAATCATTTTTAGGTATTTTTTTAGTGGTACTTATTGTGCTAAATCAATATTGACATTAGTTCTAATAGAAGCTCGCACTGGCATAGTACTGCGAAGGCAATACGAAGTTGTTTGATAATGCTGATTTTTATGTATAAAACTTACTTTGTTTTTCAATCTAGCTCGATACACTTAGTCCAAGGTTTGTCTATCTTTTGTTTGCCATCTAAAAAATACGATTTCTCCAACCGTTCAGAATAGGCGTTTGTTTCAGCAATCACCTAATCGTTTGAGCCAAATTTTTTTCCGGTGAGCCATTTTTTTATATTTGGAAAATGCTTGTACAGCTGCGTTTGCATTCAACTGTCCAATATTTTGTGGTCGATAACGAAGGTACAGAATCCCGATGAACTTCGCCGAGTTTCCCTTTTATCTCGACATTCGTTTTCTTTTTCAAAAAGA
>CM032450.1:20054497-20107871 GCA_019049505.1 Pachyrhynchus sulphureomaculatus
AATCGATCAATACTCTATATTACAATTGTAAGACATATTACTAAAAAGACCTTTGAAAAACGTTAAACTTTTCTACCTTAAATATTTTGCATCCATTGATTGTATATACTAATTGTATAAGTATAAAAAATTAGCATCTCCTGAAAATTTCATAATTTATTGACAGATATTTTTTTTGGCTTTGGTTATATAGAGGTGAGAGCGTTGTGAGGACAAAACGATTGCGACAATAATTTATGGTTCAATAAATAGAATCTTATTTACTTACCAACATGCACAGGTAATAGTAAAAAGGAAACAGTTGCTCAAGTCTTATAAATGAAAAACTTCTGTTTTGTAACTATCTTGTCCTTAGAACCTTCAATCCCGGACTTAGTTTATGAATCTTTGGTGATTCTGTGGACTTCTTAGTAGTCTTATCTCCTTTCTTTTTTCTACTAAGTTTAAAGTGCAATCAATAATGAATGCCCTTTTATCACCCTGACTTGACATTATTCGTTTCTGCATGTACATCGTCAGTCGTGTTTTTTTTAGCACCTGATGTGTGTATTTTTTTTAATTTCCTCTTCCACGTCAATCACTTTCTCGTTCAGATTGTGTGACTTGTAAAACATGTTTGTATGTATCTATTTCTTGAACTTAATTTCGTACTTCCACTTATGACCAAGTTACGGTTGTTATTAATACTTGTGCCATAAAAATACTTGACATCTTTGATGTGGTACTGAAACCTTATAAACACAACAGTTGCTTCTATGTGTACGTAGATTTGGTGCAGTTTGTGAAGAATATGAAGACAATGATTCATCTATAATGATCTGCTGGAAAAGACCGGGAATCTAATCTAAAGCTTTGCAGATGACAGTACGCTTATCTCTTCATTCACTTTGAACGCTCGGGCATCGGCTACTCAGGCCATTATCCGCAGACAGCAGGAGGTCGTTCAACTTAACAAAGACTTGGAAGATATTCTATCTTGGGGTGACAGTAACCAAGTCAGTAACCATAGTCATGTCGGGGCACTCCATTCCCCTAGCATCGTTACTCAATTTGTTGGGCGTTAATTTGGGAGCAAATATGTCCTGGCATGAACATGTTGCAGGCATAGCAAGGAGAGCTTCTCAATAGTTGGGAATATTATTTCGAACCAGAAAGCTTTACACTCCACAACAACTGTTAATTCTTTAAAAATCTCAAATTCGACCAACTATGGAATACTGCTCCCACGTTTGAGGCTCCGCTCCCAAACACACACTGCATTTGTTGGATTCTGTTCAGAGAAGAGCTGTTCGTCTGATTGGAGACCCGGAACTGACCGGCGGCCTTGATTCGCTAGAACATCGAAGAACAGTTGGCGATTTGAGTCTGTTCTACAAGTATTTTCGTGAAAAGCGTTCGAAGGATGTAGCCCAGAGCGGTGCCTGTTAGAAATACACGTCGCGCTAATACTTCACATCCTTATGAGGTTCAGCTTGTTACTCCTCGTACAACGCTTTTCAAGCAGTCTTTTATATGGAGAACATCATCTCTTTGGAATAATTTGCCCAGGACTGTGTTTCCCACCGAATACAATTTACAGCGATTCAAGAACAACGTGAATCGCTTTTTTTTTTCCGCACACATGCCGCTTCTAAAGCGCTTTAGGGACTTCCCTGTAGCACGTGTGCTAGACCCATAAAAAAAACCAGTTAGGATATTTTTTACCAACAAACCTGTCGTCTGTCGAGGTGAGTAAAACATATTTAATTTTTTCATTGAGAAATACGATAAAATGGAGACGATGACTATTTAAAATGACTTACGGCTGACAATAAAATTTAGTATTATTACGAGATTTTGGCGATCCGTGAATAGTTATTATTATTTTTAATGGACGCTAAGTAATAGTATTAAGCAGAAAAGCAGTGTTGTAACCAGATTTTATAGACAAGGGAGCTGAAAGGGCGTTTTTACAAAAAATGAGAAGAGGGTGCGTTTGCTTCTGAACTTGTAGGGGCCAGGTGGCATATAACTCCCCTAGTTGCACCACTGAAAACATAACAAGCAATAGAAACACGTAAGAAAGAAAAAAAATATTAATTAATACTGTTCCGAACAAATTGAATTGAGAAGCAAGCTATTAAATTTCAAAGAAAATAATTATTTAAATTTCGAACCTCCCAACCTTTAACATTTGTTAAGAGGCATCACTCAAGAGTTATGTTCAAAGTTTTTTAGATAACCAGTCAGGTTATCTAAAAAATTTTACAGTCAAATCTTCCGAATATTTTCTGTAAGAGAAGAAATATTGAAAGAAATTACTGTCCTCTTCTAGTCAACCCAAGTTTGTTCACTCCTGGATGTAGATCTCTTCTAATCTCTTCTATGTTTCCCTATCTTTCGCCACCTTTAACCACTGCTTGCCTCCTACTACTGTTATATCATCGAGCTATCGTTTCTGTGGACGTCCCATGCCTCTTCCTGTTTCTCTATACTGTGACGTTATATACCCATCTGCCTCGGGATGATCTAGCCACATGACCCGCCCATCGTCACTTCATCCTTGCCGCCTCCGGAGCTATGTCATTGACTTTGGTTCGTATCCTTATCTGCTCGTTATGAATTCTATCTCTAAGGGAGATACCAAGTATGCTTCTTTCCCTAGCTCTCTTTGAAGTTACGAGCTTTTTAGCAAATGCTTTAGTGAGGCACATCGTTTCCAGTCCATATGTGCTGACAGTTAGAACACAGATATTGTAGACTTTAGTTTTTAGGTTTATGGGTATTGTAGTATTTTTTAAGATATGTCCTAGTTTGCCAAAAGCTTTGTATTTAGTTTTTTTTTATGAAACATCAACGTATTTGACAGTTACCTCTGTATATTACTTAATATTTTACCTATAATTTAATTCTTAAAACGAGAACATAGCTCTTACAACATCAAAATAAGATTAAAGTTTTACCTTTATCGGTTCGGGCAAAATATTACAGGAACTTACTCGTATGTATACAAGGGATATAATTTATTAACAATAATCCAATAAATCATATTGTAATGTTATCTCGTTTGTATCCCCTTTGCTTTGAAAATCCTATAAATTTTGTATTACAGAAGTATTCATAAGTTAACAATAGCAGTAAATATATTATGCCAAGGAAATTTCTGGATTGCCAGAATTTTCGATAAAAAGTTGACTTTTATAGGCCCAATAAAATAAATCTTATTACTAAACCTTTTATGTTAGAATTAAGATAATAAAATTTCTTAAATAGTTTCACCATATAGTCATTTAAAAAATTAACCAAAATAATTAAATAACTAAGAAGAGAGTAAGGTTTAAACAAGTAATGAAAGTAGATACAGGGAAGTAATAATTATTCTTTAGTGTGAAGTACTACATAAATAACAATTATTTAAATTGTTTTTTTTTTTATGTGTCTAGCTACACAAGCGACACGTGTGCAGCTATTTGTGCAATTAAAACGAATATCAACTTTGTTCATTAAAACAATGATAGGCGTTTAGACTGAATATACCGCTTTGCAAAATGTAAATCTGTGGTTAGCGATAGAATATGCAAAGACGAAAAAAACCGGAAGTAGGGCACTGATAAGCTAATACGATATCTAATTCCAATTATGCAGATAGACCTACTCTATTCGAATTTGTCCATGTGACTGTCAAATTAGATGCTGTGATTGCCTGTCAGCCTATATGTTTTGCTCTTATTCTCTCAGTTGCTAGTTGAATTTTTGTACACTGGTGTACACGCAGTGTTTCCAAAAACCAGAAACAAGCACTGACGTCGATTAACTGGTTAAAATGTGATTTAATGCGTTTTTTTAGTGTTCCGTACGGAACACTTATAAGATCACTTCGGTGTCTGTCTGTCTGTCTGTCTGTCTGTCTGTCTGTCTGTCTGTCTGTCTGTCTGTCTGTCACACCCGACCCGATTTTCTCCGAAACTATTTGACATAGAAAGGTGAAATTTGGTAATAATATAGAAATTGATGGCCTCATCACAGCCATGTAGTTTTGAGAATTAAATTTTAACTTAAGGGGTTAGTTTTGGGGGGTGAAGTCGGAAGTGAAAAAAAATTTTTTTTACTAGATCATCGAGTGTGGTGTCAAATGAAAGCTTGTCAAAACACGAGTAAAAAATGTATATATAATATTATACTTGCGCGCACTTTTCTTTGTATTATTTTTCAAAATTCGCGAAAAATCGCTGTCCCGGGCCTTATCTCGAAAAGTACTTATCAAAAAATTTCGAAAAAATTCTGGAATATTCTCCACGGGTGTAGATTGAACGAAAATTATCACGAGTGCATTACCTTTAATAATTTATATGGTACATAAAAAAAAACAAAAATTTCAAGGTCATCAGATTTCAGTAAAGATTGGAAACAAACTTTGTTGAAAACTCATTTGGGGTGTGTTTTGTGAAGTCACTGATCATTTTATACCACCGTAACATAAATTTTGACTTAAGGGGTTCATTGTGAGGGGTGAAATCGGAAGTGAAAAAAATTTTTTTTACTAGGTCATCGAGTGTGGTGTCAAATGAAAGCTTGTGAAAACACGAGTAATATATATATATATATATATATATATATATATATATATATATATATATATATATGTATATATATATATATATATATATATATATATATATATATATATATATATATATGTGTATATATATATATATATATATATATATATATATATATATATATATATATATATATATATATATGTATATATATATATATATATATATATATATATATATATATATATATATATATATATATATGTGTATATATATATATATATATATATATATATATATATATATATATATATATATATATATATATATATATATATATATAATGTAATACTTGCGCACACTTTTCTTCGTATTACTTTTAAAAAATCGCTGTCCCCTACCTTATCTCGAAAAGTACTGATCAAAAAATTTTGAAAAAATGCTGGAATATTCTCCACGGGGTATAGATTGAACGAAAATTATCACGAGTGCATTACCTTTAATAATTTATTTGGTATATAAAAAAAAAACAAAATTTCAAAGTCACCAGTTTTTAGTAAAGATTGGAAACAAACTTTGTTGAAAACTCATTTGGGGTGTGTTTTGTGAAGTCACTGATCATTTTATACCACCCTAACAAAAATTTTTATTTTAAAAACAATCAACGTACGGAACACTAATTGTGCAAGTTCAACTTGCACTTGACCGGTTTTATTTTTATTTAACAAACAATATATTCTAGCATAGTGTATTTTTGGAATTCAAATTCTTGAGTATCATCATAATGTACCTTGATAGTAGGCGATGCTGTTGATGGTTTTATTATCCGTCCTTCTAATATTTTTTTCTTCCTATGCTCCTTGGTCCTCTTTAATGTAAAAAACCGGTCAAGTGCAAGTTGAACTTGCACAATTAGTGTTCCGTACGTTGATTGTTTTTAAAATAAAAATTTTTGTTAGGGTGGTATAAAATGATCAGTGACTTCACAAAACACACCCCAAATGAGTTTTCAACAAACTTTGTTTCCAATCTTTACTGAAAACTGGTCACCTTGAAATTTTGTTTTTTTTTATATACCAAATAAATTATTAAAGGTAATGCACTCGTGATAATTTTCGTTCAATCTATACCCGGTGGAGAATATTCCAGAATTTTTTCAAAATTTTTTGATCAGTACTTTTCGAGATAAGGTAGGGGACAGCGATTTTTTAAAAGTAATACGAAGAAAAGTGTGCACAAGTATTACATTATATATATATATATATATATATATATATATATATATATATATATATATATATATATATGTATATATATATATATATATATATATATATATATATATATATATATATATATATATATATTTTTACTCGTGTTTTCATAAGCTTTTATTTGACACCACACTCGATGACCTAGTAAAAAAAATTTTTTTTCACTTCCGATTTCACCCCTCAAAACGAACCCCTTAAGTCAAAATTTATGTTACGGTGGTATAAAATGATCAGTGACTTCACAAAACACACCCCAAATGAGTTTTCAACAAAGTTTGTCTTCAATCTTTACTGAAATCTGATGACCTTGAAATTTTTGTTTTTTTTATATACCATATAAATTATTAAAGGTAATGCACTCGTGATAATTTTCGTTCAATCTACACCCCGTGGAGAATATTCCAGAATTTTTTCGAAATTTTTTGATAAGTACTTTTCGAGATAAGGCCCGGGACAGCGATTTTTCGCGAATTTTTAAAAATAATACAAAAAAAAAATGCGCGCAAGTATAATATTATATATATATTTTTTACTCGTGTTTTCACAAGCTTTCATTTGACACCACACTCGATGACCTAGTAAAAAATTTTTTTTTTTTTTCTTTTCCGACTTCACCCCCCAAAACTAACCCCTTAAGTCAAAATTTAATTCTCAAAACTACATGGCTCGGATGAGGCCATCAATTCCTATATTATTACTAAATTTCACCTTTCTATGTCAAATAGTTTCGGAGAAAATCGGGTGTGACAGACAGACAGACACCGAAGTGTTCCGTACGGAAAATTACCTATTAATTATTACTATAAATTACTAAAAATTACCTCCGGGAATGCTTTCATGACCTGTATTAGTTGTAATTGTTGTAATTCCTCTTCACCATTGTATGTATTGATTCATAAATATTTTATGGGTAAATCTTTTAAATTATTCTTCTCAGTCTTTTATAATATATATAACATGCAACGTGTGCCTGTCTGTCTGTCCCTTAGTGTGAGTGCGAGAACCGTTTATCCGATTTACGGTCAGGCCAGGTTATAGGATATATTTTATTACATTAGGTAAGAGAAGGAATAAGCAGTGATGATAATAGTCAATTAAGTCGGAAAAAAATTGGTTGCTGCCTAAACCGTTAAATATGGAACAATATCATGTAGCAAAGAATATAATATATATAAAATGCAACGTCTCTCTGTCTGTCTATCTGCTCGCTAGTGCTCTTATCACTCGGGAACCACTTATCCTATTTACGTGTTTTTTTATTCATGCATATGTTCTCTGGGTTATATAATAATATGCAACGTCTCTCTGTCTGTCTGTCCGTAAGTGCGCTTATCACTCGAGAACCACATATCCGATTTACGTTTTTTTTTAATTCATACTCTTCATAATTCTCTGGCTAGGTAACATAAGGAATAAGCAGTGACGATAATAGTGAATCAAATCCATGCGAGCGGAGCCGCGGGTACGGCTAGTGTTTTTCGACGACCAGAATAAGCGGCTCCGCCCATTTACTATTTTCCCATAATTTCTTTCAAATGTAAAGGTAAATACAAAAGAAAAAAAACAGTTCATATCAAGAACCCTGAAAAGGATTGAAATACGTAGTGTACGAAACAACTCCCCTAACAACCAATCTTTTAAACCCTTTTGTCTTTAACTAAAAAACATTATCCTCAAACCATGATCATTATGCCAAACCCAGGAAAAAGTTGAGAAAATATTCAAGGTTTATCGACCTCACCCTCTTCGTCCTTTTCCGCTCAAGCTGTACTGCTCAAAAACTCTAGGTTTCATTCTTCCACCAAATGTTATGCGGATACTAAATTTAAAATTCATTTAGTTTAAGAGTTATTGTGGCATTAGACAGACTGACGAACGAAAATCAGTGACTATGTATTTCGTGATCTATAGGTAATGAAACGTGCCAAACTACAAAAAGTAGTTTTGCGTTGCAGAACTCGATGTGGTTATGTTGGGATACTCTATTGTTCTGGCGTCGTCACTCAACTTGGGAGCAAGTATGCTTGGTATGAATATGTTGCATACATACTATTCCCAAGTTTGGGACTCTTCTCCCAAAAATACACTCCGTTTGGAAAATTCTATTCAGATAAAAGCTATTCGCTTCGTTGGAGATCCAGAACTTACCTGCAACTTGCCTTAGGACATCGAAGAACCATTGATGACATAAGGCTATGCTATAAGCACTTTCATGGAAAGTTTTCGATAGATGTAATCCCCTTAATTCTTCCCAGAGTGCTGCATTTTTAAGTTTTCTTTTATATAGAGTACCTAATCTCCCTGGCATGAATTATTCAGGACTGTGTTTCCCACTTGAATCGTTTTTCCTATAAACAGGTCACTCTAGTATATATACAGTCCCTGGCCAAATTATTAGACGCACTGTATTTTTTTTAGTAATTTTATGTTTCTTAAGAGTTTTTATGCAATAATGGTATATTTAAACTACAATATTATTGATTTTTATTTAAAAGAATTGTTGTAGACTACATATTTGTATTTATTTTTAACATATGGCAACACTGTGTTGACAAAGTGATACATGAACGTAAACAACTACAAACCTGTATCAGTCGCGATCGGAATCGAGTCAGGTACGGACGTGTTTCTGTGGCTTTATGGACTGTGATTGTTTGTTTAACAGTTTTATACTACTCAGTTATTAGTTTATTTTGTATGCAGTGTTTTAAAAAGTAATTGGACTATTTTCATTATGGGTAGAAAAGGCGATCTTTCACCACGTAAAAAAGCTGAAGTGAAGGCCCTTGTGATTGCGAAAACATTTACAAACCGAGAAATATCACGAAGATTGGAGGTTTTCTGAAGCTAGTGTACGACGCATAAAAAAGAAAATTGAGTCAGGGAAGGAATTAAGCCCGAAAAGAAAGAAAAGATGCGGTAGAAAACCAATTTTCACTCCACGGTCAGAGAGATGTTTGAAGAAAATTTGTGTAGAAAACAGATTTGCTACCACAAAGGTAATAAAATTACAACTCCAGGATGCTAGCGTAAATGCTTCTGAGCGCACTGTTCGAAGAAAATTGAAAGAATTAGATTTTAAGGCCTTTCGCCCCGCCAGCAAGCCCAAGTTAATAGCTGCAACGAAAGCAAAGCGCCTGAAGTGGGCCAAACAATGGCAAGACAAAGATGTGGACTTCTGGAGATCGGTAAGATACAGCAATTTAATCAATAATTGATACATTATTATCATTTTCAGTTAAATAAAGCAAATAAACATGGAAGTTTATATATTTTTCCTATTTTTTGACAGGTCTGCTTCAGTGACGAAAGCATATTCGAAATTTTGCAGAATAAAGCTCAGTATGTGCGTCGTCGTCATGGAGAAAAGTTTCATCCTGATTGTGTCGTCCCGACGGTTAAACATTCCACCAAAGTGATGATTTGGTCAGTCATCAGCGGCAAGGGCACTGGACGTCTGTACGTCGTCAAAGGAATAATGAGGCAAGATCAGTACAAAGAAGTATTACAAAATCGGTCGATTCCGCAGCTCAGAGAATGGTTTCCAAATGGGGAACCATTCACTTTCATGCAAGATGGAGCTCCCTGCCACACTGCTCGGTCTGTTAAAGCTTTTTTGGCAGAAAAAAAAATATCCCTCTGTTGGATTGGCCGGGTAATAGCCCCATTGAAAATGTGTGGGAGCTGATGAAAAGAGAAGTGGCTAAAGATGTGATTACCAACAAAACCCAGCTCCTAGAAAAGATTATTCATGTGTGGAATCATCATCCTCAAATGCAGGAGACAGTATAATCTTGCATTGATAGCATGCCGCGCAGAATTAAAGCTTTGATAGCGGCTAAAAGTGGCTCAACTAAATATTGACTTTTACTAACATTAATTTCACTTTTCTTTAAAACTTAATAAACTTATGCTTTTCTAAATTAATGCTGTTTTATTTATGTCAAATAAATAGGTAATTGATTGGATAATATAAAAATAAAAAACAAATCAATTTAAAATAATAAAACGGTACAATATCACTCGGTAATTAATATTTTACATGAAATCTTGCAGTGCGTCTAATAATTTGGCCAGGGACTGTATATATATATATATATATATATATATATATATATATATATATATATATATATATATATATATATATATGTATATGCTTTACTCAAAGTATGCTCCATCTCTTGTTATACATTTTTCCCATCTTTCGGGCAATTTGTGAATACAACGCCAGTAAAAAATCTTCCCCTTTTGCTGCGAACCATTCATCGAGCCATTTATTCACATCTTCGTACAAACCAAAGCGCTGCTCAGCAAGTGCGTGCGTGACCCATCGATGCAAACAAGTGGTAATCGGAAGGAGCCAAGTCTGGTGAGTAAGCCGCATGGGGTAGAACTTCCCAGCTGAGTGCTTCCAACGTGTCGCGAACTGGTTTTGTCGTATGTGATGGAGCATTGTCATGAAGAAAAATGACTTTGTGTTGCCTCTTTCGGTATCCTGGCCTTTTTTCAAGCAGCGAACGGTTCAAATCGGTCAATTGTTGTTGGTAACGTTTAGTATTAACCGTTTCCCCAGGTTTTAACAACTCATAATAGACAACGCCCCTCTGGTCCCACCAAACAGAGAGCATCGTCTTTCTGCCAAAGCGATTCGGCCTTGCCTATGATTTTTTGCGCCTGGGATTCTCAAAATAAATCCACTTTTCATTCCCTGTAATTATACGATGCAAAAACGACTCCCTTTTGTACCGAGCGAGCAAAATTTACCGCGCGTTTTTGCGCTTTTTTCCATTTGCCTGTCGCTCAACTCATGTAGTATCCATCTACCGATCTTCTGAATCTTTCCTATCTCTCGTAGCTGATTGGAAACAGCTTGTTGACTAACGCCCAATTTTTCGGCTAGTTGTTTTTGTGTTTGTGAATCATCTTCGTCCAACAACGCTTGCAATTCCACATCTTCGTATTTTTTTGGCGGTTATCCACGTTTGCAACATCGAAGTCACCACTTTTGAAACGCCGAAACCATCGTTCACACGTATCTTGCGATGGAGCATGTTCACCATAAGCTTCTTGAAGTAATCGGTATGATTCAACAGCAGTTTTGAAGAAACAAAAAATTAATGCTGTCCGCGAATGCTCTTTGTTCGGTATAAATTTCGACATATTGAACACAACAACCCAACACTATACACCAACTTTTCCAATTTATCACTCGTGCTCGTCTGACACCTGTTGATGACACAACAAAATGGCGCAGTGTCAAATCTTTATAGCACAAACTGTCTGGTCTGGTATATATATATATATATATATATATATATATATATATATATATATATATATATATATATATATATATATATATATATATATATATATATATATATATATAGGAGGAGGGTAGTCTTGACCGACTAGTTAAACAGTAAACTTGAAATTCTTGGGGTAAGCGGTCATAAGAATAGGGTTAAAAGGTTTTTAACATCTTTTTAGCTACGCCATGTTTTCGAAAATATTTTATTTTCTTCTTCAGGGCTACAAATACAGTAGATTATCAATATTCTAAGGTTTACAAAAGAAAGCAATCCAGATTATTAACATCAAACTACTTACTGCTAAGTGGTGCTTTTTGGATAATTCCTTTCAACAAGAAACCACATGTTAATATTTATTAGGAAAACATTAGAAAATTTCGACAAAAATACTTTTAAAGAATATAAAAAATCGTTTACTCCATTTTGTTATATGTGGTGCGAACAACTCTGTGCTTATAAGGTGATTTTATTTAAAATTATTATATATACATTTTCCATTCCTTTTGTAAGGCCAGCGTTGACATTTCGTTTAATTTTTCTAAAGTTTGTGAGACTTGTAGAAATTGACATTAGGTTATTATTATAGAGATGTGTCTGATATATTTTGTGAATTTTCATTTTGCCAACCTATCTGCAATTATTTACGTGACCGCTTACCCCAAGAATTTTAAGTTTGCTATATATACTAGCAGTGCCCGCGGCTCCGCTCGCGTGGACGTCATTCACTATTATCGTCACTGCTCATCCCCATTCCTTATATTACCTAACGTAATAAAATATATCCTACAACTTGGACAGAAAATATATGTATGAATTAAAAAAAAATACGTAAATCGGAGAAGTAGTTCGCGAGTAATAAGCGCACTAACGGATAGACAGGCAGACAGAGAGACGTTGCATTTTATCTATATTAGATTCTTTGCTACATGATATTGTTCCATATTTAATAGTTTAGGCCGCGTATTGCAAGAGAACGCGCTAGCGACAAACTTTTTTCCGACTGGATTTAGTGTTATCGTCACTGCTTATTCCTTAAAGCACGTAAATCGAATAAGTGGTTCTCGAGTGATAAGCGCACCAACGTACAGGTAGACAGACAGATAGACAGGGCGACGTTGCATTTTATATAATTATAGAAGATTATAGATAACCTGACTAGAGAATAAATGTATGAATTAAAAAAAAAAAAAACATGTAAATCGGATAAGTGGTTCTCGAGTGATAAACGCACTAACGGACAAACAGACAGAAAAAACGTTGCATTTCATATATATTATATTTTTCGTTACATGATATTGTTCCATATTTAATGGTTTAGGTGGTGTATTGCAAGAGAACGCGCTAGCGGCAAACTTTTTTCCGACTTGATTTACTATTATCGTCACTGCTTATTCCTTATGTTACCTAACGTAATAAAATATATCCTGTAACCTGGCCAGAGGACATATGCATGTTTTAAAAAAATCACGTAAATTGGATAAGTGGTTCACCAGTGATAAGCGCACTAACGGACAGACAGAGAGACGTCGCATTTTATATATGTTATAGATTATAGATTATAGATATATATATATATATATATATATATATATATATATATATATATATATATATATATATATATATATATTATATATATATATATCTATATATATATTGTTAAATCTGAGACTAAAAGAACAAATAAAAATTATTTAACTGGAGTTTTTGAAGAGTACTTTCCGAAACTCAAACATAACAATAACTGGCCAAGTGCAAGCCAGACTTGCGCAATTAATGTTCCGTGCGTTACTTGTTTTTAAAATAATTTTGTTATGATGTATAAAATGATTAATGACTTTACAAATGACCCCACCCCCCAAATGAGTTTTTAACAAAGTTGTTTCCGAAATTTTTGTTTTTTTTATGTACCAAATAAATTATTAAAGGTAATGCACTCGTGAGAATTTTTGTTCAATCTACATTGTGTGGAGAATATTTCAGAATTTTTTGATTAGTACTTTTCAAGATAAGGGATAGCGATTCATGGCAATGGGACCATCAGTTCCTATATTAGTGCCAAATTTTAACTTTCTGTGTCAAATAGTTTCGGAGAAAATTGGTTGTGACAGACGGACATACAGACACCGACGTGATCTTATACACTAAAAATGGATGAAATATTTATTTTATATATATGTTATGAGACAGTAGTAACAAAATCGTAGAGAATACTATGTAAAATTCTTAAAGTCCACAAATAATTTTTAAAATTGTCAGGAAAGATCAGAAAATGGTGATTATATTTTACCGTGATATTTTCCTCTCAAATTAAGATTCGTAATTTACAGATTATGTTAGTCGAAAGCGTAGTTTCCGGTGCTAAATACCACTTCCCTCTGAAAATAAAAATGTTATTCGAAAATATGTCTGTTTGAAAAAGCGAATCCGACGGGAGCCTAATAATGGAAATAACGGTTGTCAATAAAAGCGAGTTTATCAGTGAATTAAGTCACCTTTAAAATAAACATACTGTTTGATTAACATCAGAGGGGCTTTCGACAGCGAGAATGAAGTCGCTCTCAGAAAATTGTGTATGCTCGATATAGCTTTGAGACAGAATGTTATAAAACCTATCTTAGTGAAGTTAGACACTAAGAAAGCCCCTCCGATGAAATTTACCTCTGTCGCTCAACCTGTTTAAAATATCTGGCTAGTGAAAACATTAGCATTTTATAGGATTTTGATTCATCACGCGCTTAACTTTAGTTTGTACCTAAAAAGTGCTAGCAAGCAGTTGCAAATCTTTCAGTATTAATATTCAGAATATCACCCTCGGTACGTTCTGCCTCTCTCGTAGAAGGCGACTAAAGAACAACTTAGATGGTAGATGCCCAGGTTTTACCAGGCATCTCCCGATGTGATACCATAGTATCGGCTTACACTGTGTGAAGTTGCTTAACGTTTCGTGGTTGAGCTGTTCTCCCCGGACTAAATAGCATGAGGAAGCTTCTAGAATAAAAAATTCCAAAAATAGCTCCCCCCGTTCGGGGCTGGTACGAGGTTTAAGCTCGATCATAAATTCAGTGAAACTAAAGTCACTTCATTGACCAGCATAGTCAAGTTTCATTACCCTGGGTACGACTTCTATTCCCAGTTTAACCCTAACTTCGGAATCTATTTTTTTGTCAAACGCGACATCTCTTGCAACGAGAGGAGGCTTTGGAGTCCCGAAACTTTGATTAAAACTGACGACCCAACAAAACCACAAAGTTTATCGCTGCCTCTATCGCCACCATGTGATACAAACTTTAGAATACTTTTCTTTTGTCAAAAGTGATCTGGAGCCCCAAAACTTTGATGTTATGTGGTTAAAAATAACGACTAGATAAAGAACAAGGTGTATCTTCTGCCTCTATAGACCACTAAGTGGTACTAAATTTAGAATATTTTCGCTTTTCTAGCAGACACCATCTTGCATTTACAGCCTAATTATCTAAATGCCAAAATTGCCATCCTGGGCAATTTCAATGTCCACAACATCAACTAGCTTAAGTATTCAAATACGAACAACGAACGAGGTCGCGAAGCTGAATCATTCTGAATCAGTTGTGGCTTCATATTCTCTCCTACTCTCTTTCTCATTTATATTAACGATCTGCTGGTAAAGATGAGAAATGCAATCCATAGCTTTGCAGATGACAGTTAGCTGGTTTTTTCAGTCACCTTAAACGCTCGAACATGGGCTACTCATGCAAATATCCCAGCCAGCAGGAACTCGTTCAACTTGACAAAGACCTGGAAGAAATTCTATCTTGGGATGATAGTAACCAAATAGAACGCTACAAAAATTAGGCGGCACTAAAAAAGTGGACGTTGCTTAGCCCGACATAGTTATGTCGAGGCACTCCGTCCTCTAGCATCGTCACCCAATTCTTTCGAAGTAGAAAGCTTTACACTCCACAACAATTGGTAATTCTGTACAAAGGTCAAATTCCACTAACATACACTGCATTTGTTGGATTCTATTCAGAGAGACCCTCATCCCTTTGAAATGATTCGCCTAGGACTGTTTTCCACCGAGTACAATTTATAACCATCCAAGACCAACGTGAATCGTTTTTTTCGCACACGTGTCGCTGTCGCAGCGCTTTAGGGGTTTCCCTGCAACACGCGTGCTATGCCCCTATAAAAAAAGGTTGTGAAAAAGAAGAGATCTTATAGATGAGGTTTAGACGAGCCATTCGGACACACGAGTGAATCCTATATACCTGTACCTCTATAGCGCAACTGAGTGGCAAAATCTCTGTCAACTGTTTTAGTTCAGTTCATTAAAATGCAACGGGGAAACCCTAGTCTAAGATTATTATAATACTCTTCATTCGCGGACCTATATACCATTAGACAATCTGCAGACCAGGCGTGCCTTTTTAGACGTTACAAAGTCGCTTTTATGCTGCACGGTTTGTTTTTTTACTGTGCCACTGTACACGAGGCTGTGGTATTAATGATTTCGCGACGCCGTAAACTTATGTAAGCCATTAAAAATAAAGCACTTCGCATAAAAACGTTATGTTTGCTTTTTTCGCATTTAATACCCATCTAGGACGACATGCATCGTGTATACAAAACCGGGGGAACCCAATTAAAAAATTTTTTATTAAAGTTTTCACCCTCTGAGGTGCCTATATTTAAATCATTTACATGAGGTGTTTGCAAACCTGGATAACAAGTTTGTATTTAACATTTTTTTAGTCTCGTTGATTCACAAAAACAGCTTAAGTGAACATTTTTTTAAAATTGCTCTACTACAACTGGTGTGTTGTTTTTGTTGAGATTTCCTTTTTAACCAGAAGGTGGAAGAGGGTATCCTGTGTCGAAATTTCGTCTGCTAGGAGCGTTTTTTACGTACTGTTAATTGTCAATAATGTTTACTTCATTAGTTGTCGCTAATTGTTATTAAGTATAAAAAAGTAATAATTTAATAATAGTGGGTAAACAATATTCATATGAAGAAATTATATCGATCTCAGCATTTAGACCTATATATTGTCCAAACGGTCTGAAAATAAATATCACTGCTAAAAGTTGTTATTGTATATAGCATATATGTGAATATGCTATAGACAATAACAACTTTGCAGATTCCTTCAACCGCAATTTATATTAAGGAATTTACATTTTTTACAATGTAGATTTTGAAAAATTAGAATTAACATCTTGACCGTGAGAGTCTAATTTTAAAATAACCGGTCAAGTGCAAGTTGAACTTGCGCAATTAGTGTTCCGTACGTTGATTGCTTTTAAAATAAAAAAAGTTTGTCACAGAGGTATAAAATGATCAGTGACTTCACAAAATACATCCCAAATGAGTTTTCAACAAAGTTTGTTTCTAATCTTCACTGAAATCTGATGACCTTGAAATTTTTGTTTTTTTATATACCAGATAAATTATTAAAGGTAATGCACTCGTGATAATTTTCGTTCAATCTACACCCCGTGGAGAATAATCCAGAATTTTTTCGAAATTTTTTGATAAGTACTTTTCAAGATAAGGCCCGGGACAGCGATTTTTCGCGAATTTTTAAAAATAATACAAAGAATAGTGCGCGCAAGTATAATATTATATATATATATATATATATATATATATATATATATATATATATATATATATATATATATATATATATATATTTTACTCGTGTTTTCACAAGCTTTTATTTGACACCACACTCGATGACCTAGTAAAAAAATTTTTTTTTTTCACTTCCGACTTCACCCCCCAAAACTAACCCCTTAAGTCAAAATTTAATTCTCAAAACTCCATGGCTCTGATGAGGCCATCAATTCCTATATTATTACCAAATTTCACCTTTCTATGTCAAATAGTTTCGGAGAAAATCGGGTGTGACAGACAGACACCGAAGTGATCTTATAAGTGTTCCGTACGGAACACTAAAAAATATACTATTTGTACATTTTCAACGTATGAAGAGTTTAAAGTCATTAAAATAATTTAAGTATCATTTGGTTGACTATGGTGACATTAAGGGCTAGGTATATACCTACTCATCTGGGTCAAAAAATTCGATTTTTGTATTTTCTTTTATTATGATATCTTAAGATTATTTTTTGTAAGTTTCGTAAGAATCGGTTAAAAATTGGCGAAGTTATAGCAGTTTAAAAGAAGTGCCATTGCTCAGAGTTTTCAGAGCAGGTAGCGAGCAGCTGCTTTCGGGCCAGCCTTCGCCGACCTTAGCTGGATTTTAATGTATTTTAATTTTGTCTTTTATAATATAATACAAAGAGATTCTTCTTAGAAAGGATAAGGCATTCACATCTGCTATTCTAAGGTTCTGTATTCGAAACTGGGATTTCGTGCGGTATCGTTGTATACTTCACTCGTAGCAGTCCATTCGTAGCAATTCAGTCGTAGCAGTAATTAGTTAAGTTAAATATGACAGCTGTTGTGGCCGAAATGCACATGACTACGCAGCTAAAGTAGACGGAGATCGAGTTGACCTGGCCGAGCGACAATTACGACAAAGTACAAAAGAAGCTAAAATTCGACAAGAACAAATTAGTATTTTAAAAGCTCAAATAGCTGACAAAGCTTAGCATATGGCTCTGGAGTTGATTTATTTACAGGTAAGAATTTATTTTTCTATTGCTGTTTTCTAACCTGATTTTTCAAACCTAAAACTTTAAACCTGTTTTTCTCGAGACTACTTTTTCTTGAAAACCGCTTGGCGGTGTGCCAGATATCTCAAGAATCACTAAACCAATTTTGATAAAATTTAGTACATATTTTTTCTATACATATTGCTTGTCGTTGAACGAAGGAATTTTGATTTTATCAAGAACTTTATTTTTAATTAGCAAAAATGTAAAACGCAGTAACGTCATTTTTTCGCTTTTTTGTTTAAAACCAATGCCATTTGATGAACATTTTTTTTAAATCGTTCGTTCAAAGACATGATTGATCCTATAGTAAACTAATTTCTTTGGAAACTTTGATTTCAGATGATCCAGCTCCCAGTAATTATGTCCACCGCAATGCTTCTTAAAAAAAGGGGGTCGCAGGGGAAGGGTTGTAATGCCGCATTTTTTTTAAATTAAAATTTCACAAATTATATTTTAAGCTACGTATTATTATATAAAATAAAAACCTGATTTAGATAATGAATAGTTTCGCTAAAAAAATGCCAAAAAAACGCTTTTTTCGACTTCATGATGAGGTACATCCTTTTAAGTAGAGCCATGTTTTTAACGCTTAGCAGATTAACACTTACTACTAGCAGTTGGTGATTCCAAAGCTGGACTATTGCGCTGGAAGTTAATTCTCGTACACTGCTTTAGCCTTTATTGTATTTCTAAGAGAACATTAAGTAAATTATACTAATTGTTCAATTTTATTAAAATATGTTTTGGTTATTCAGGAGACTAAGAATATATTAGAATTTCTCAAAATTGTTTATTTCAACTTATTTTCATCTACAATGATGAAAATTTATCTAAAATATTCTAATAGTTCCAAAAATTTTGTATTTCAATTGATTTCCACATAGAATATTTTAAAAATGTACGTCTATCTTGTGGGTAGAATATTCTAAGAATATATAAATGTTGTATTTAGACTAAATTCTGTATGGTACGTAGGGTCTTGTAGTTAAGGAATCATAAAATTGTATACGTAGAGCGAAATGTCAGGTTTCGGTACTAAATATCTCTAAAGTCAATTTTTTTTATGATTAATATCTCATCATGAGGTACCCCATTTTTTTTTTATTATTTGTATCCTTCTAATTTGAAACAAGACATATTTCAAGCTTGGTTAACGAATACGTGAATCATTCTGATATTTTCCACAAAACATAGGTGTTGTTTTCATGTTTTATTTACCTGATATCTATCCCTAATAAATTATTAACACTCTATTTATAATTATCGTCTAATCTGCCACGATATCGAGCTAATTTTAGGGCTCCTAGATAAAGAGAAGGATAATGAAAAATTTCCTTTTAGCGCTGTTAAATAATGTCGGGCATTATAAGGTAGAGAGGCCAAATGCTTACCGCCTTTATCGGAAGCTATAAATATTGAGCTCAGGGAATTTACATTGCAATATCCACTTGCTAGTAGATATAAAGCTATCTATATATGGGTGAACTCTGAAACTTCTTTATAAACTTTCTGCTGGGTACCATATGGAAACTATTTGTCATTGAGTAATATATATTTCACTAAAATTACTATTTTGAAAACACAATTACTTTTAACTTATAGTAATTTAAATCTTTGGTGTCAGAATTGAAAAAAAAACATCTTAAAAAATACACTCCTGGACAAAATTAACGCAACAATATGTTAAATCATACAAATCTCTATAATGAATTAATTTTCATAAATTTTTATGAACATTGGTTACACTAAAAGTTAGAAAAAACTTATTCGGATACTTTAAAAGTGAATTAGCTACCAAATTTCTCTATAAGATTCGAATTAAAATTATTCTTAAAACCTAATAACAAAATCGTTGAAATTATGTAATAATGAAAAAAATAATCTGGGACACTAGTAGCAAAATTAATGGTGTAACTTGGACACTAGTAGCGTGTGTTGCCTCCTCTACTTCGCGTTTACGCGCCTAGGCATGCTTCTAATTAAATTTTGGATAAAATCTTGAGGAATTTGCTCCCATTCTGTGATAACTGCATTTTCAAGTTCCTTCAGGTTTCTAGGTGCAGGTATATGACGTTTCACATTTTTCTTAAGGTGATCCAATACATGTTCTATCGGATTCAGATCCGGGCTTTTTGGTGGCCATTTCATAATCGGTATATCAACTTGATTAAGATAATCGAGTACCTCCCTAGCCACGTGAGGTCTAGCGTTGCCTTGCATAAACAGGAAATTGGGCCCCACAAAATGACCGAAAGGCATCACATGTTCTATTACAATATTCTCAAGATAGTAGTCAGCATTCATGGATCTCGTACGGATAGGAACTAACTCTGTGCGAACATCAAAGCAGATGCCACCCCAGAACATAACAGAGCCACCGCCGAATGGAATCCTTGCAGAGATATTGCAAGGAGCAAACCTCTCTCCTGGTCTTCGCCATACTCGCTCACGACCATCTGGATGTTTTAGACTAACCCTAGTTTCATCTGTGAAGAAAACTTGTTTCCAATCATCCACAGACCAGTTTTCGTGATTTCGAGCAAAACGTAACCTGGCAACTCTGTTCTCTCTAGTAAGCAAGGGCGCAGTGGCTGGTCTCCTACTGTTTAATCCAGCTTCATTTAACCGTCTTCTAACTGTTTTAGAAGAAATTGTGACATTGCGAACAGCTTCTAGTTCGTTTTCTTATTATAGAACTAGTAACAGTCCTGTTTCTCAAAGCATATTGTCTTATAAAACGTTCATCTAGGTCGCTAGTGCATCGTTTCCGCCCTTGCCCTAGCCTTCCAGAATAAGTTCCTACTTCATTCAAGCGTCTTACCATACGACTTATTGTGGAACGATGTTTGCCTAACAAATTGGCAACATAACTCTGACAATATCCCTCGTCCAATAAAACTGAGGCTCGCACTACCTCGTGTTCAGTTAAATTCCTTGTTCGATTCATTTTTCTAATTCTTCGGGGTCAAAAATAAAACAGTCTACCACAAAAACGTATTACTTTGAAAAAGGGAACAATTCATAAGCTTACTTTTAAAGAAAATCCATTATTACAGAAAATTGTTTATCTTCTAAAAAATTCTTTAAAACTGTAAATCTAAACGAATTGTTTTGATTTCTGTCATGAACAACGAAACAAAATATGCATAGCCTGCTATTCAAATACTCGATAAACTTTAAAAATGACATAAGAAAAAGATAAATTAATTTTCAGATTGTTGCGTTAATTTTGTCCAGGAGTTTATATACCGATTCATATCATCACGCTTTATTTATCTGTACAATTAAACGATCGATAACTTCATCCTGGATAAGTTCCACGGATATTACGAATGTAAATTCCCTATTAAGATGTTTCTAGAATGTCGTATTTTGATGTCTTGGAGCATTGTGCTGCAATAGAATTTTGATTCTTTTCTCGGAAAGTAGGGTAATTTCACTTCTATGTCATAATAAAATTTCTGCTGGTGTTGTTTACGAAACTTCTCATATTTGGAGGTAATTTCACAGAAGACATGCTGGTTTCGAGTTAAGAATGCTTCTTATCTTTATCTTTTACTGTTCATCAAGATAAGATAAAAACATATACCGAGCACTAGGAGTTTAACTGAAACTCTGCTAAGGTGGATTCTTAACTAAAAAGATAAGATTCTTCCCGCCACACGTTGGATCTATTTCTTTCATATTACCGCTAGTTTGCCATTAAATATACTTTCTAGTAAAGTTTTACAGTTCCCACATGTAAAAGTTATTAATTTTGGGCTTATTTATACTTTTGTGTATGATTTTTTTTCTTAATTTGGCGTCTTCTGACGAAGGTTGGCAATCCAAATGGGTAACATAGTCCTCGAAACTGCAGCTTTAAAAATATCTATTGATATGCAATTAAACCATCTTCGGATGCCCTTTAACCGGGAATTTTGACGTCTTCCAACGGATCTTCTTCCTTGTATTTTGCCTTCGATGACCAGTCTCAACAAATCATACTTTTACTGGCATATTGATCCGTATCCACATAGAATATTTGCACTCGTTGCAAAAAAAATCGCACAGCGTTTGTGGCCATGAACTCTGAAAATGTATTTTTTGAAATATACTTTTTATTGTTCCGTACGGAACACTTATAAGATCACTTCGGTATCTGTCTGTCCGTCTGTCACACCCGATTTTCGTCGAAAACATAAAAATTGAAATTTGGCACTAATACAGAAGTTGTTGACCTCATCAGAGTCGTGTAGTTTTGAAAGTTAAATTTTGACTTAAGGGGTGAAATTGGAGGGGGAAATTTTTTTTTACCAGGTCATCGAGTGGGGATGTTAAATGAAAGCTTGTAAAAACACGAGTTTAAAAATATATATAATGTATTACTTGTGCACACTTTTCCTTGTATTATTTTTAAAAAATTGCGAAAAATCGCTGTCTCCTCCTTATCTCGAAAAGCACTGATCAAAAAATTTTGAAAAAATTCCGGAATATACTTCACAGGGAGTAGATTGACCGAAAATTATCACAAGTGCATTACCTTGAATAATTTATCTGGGAAATCGGAAAAAAAAAAACTTTGTTGAAAACTCATTTGGGGTGTGTTTTTTGTGAAGCCATTGATCTTTTTATACTTCCGTAACAAAAATCTTTGTTTTAAAAGCAATCAACATATGGAACCCTAATTGCGCAACTCCAACTAGCACTTGGCTGGTTAGTTTTTCTATCTATAAAGACATACTAAATTGATTTTAAAAAGCGGCTCCAGACGTATTAATTAATACTGCCACTCTTCATAATAAACCAATGTTGCACAGTTACACTGAACATTTAAAAGGAGATCGAGTCCTTGAAATAAAGGTCAATGCTCCCGTTACTTATTGATTTTCTTGGGTACTAATGATACTCACACGCCCACGGTGCACTTGCTTGTACCCCGCTGGTACTTTCTGGTTCCTTTTTGGACAACTGGGTCTATTGTTCGATAACCATTCGCAAAATTTTTTCATCGTTAATAAACGGAACCATTTTGGGACCTGATGGCCTAGTTTTTATGTTGCTGTTAGAGGATTTTTTATTAACAATATTATTATTTATTAGTATTTTTTTTTACTTGGTAGTGCCTCGATGTGGGAGGTTAATAAAAATTTAAGATTATGATTAAAGAAAAAACACTAAAATTACGAGAGGAGTTATTGTAGGTTACAGAAATACAGTTACTTTCTTTCAATTCGTTTATGAGTTTGGAAAAATACTGCATTTTATTTTATAAAGGAACATATTTTTTTTTGGGGCGAAAAGCATAAATCAAAATACCATCTACAATATTAAAAAAAAGCAGCTGAAAATAGTGTAAAAGTGTAGATTAAAGCTCACACTGGAGTTTCACCTAATGAGATAGTTGATAATTTAGCAAAAGAAGCTGTTCTACAATATATGCAAAAGAAGAACTATATCTAAATTAAGAACTGGATTAGAATAATTTAACTAAACGAATATTTGATAAAGAAATCTTTTATTCCATTTATACGAGGGCCGCCTTTTAAGTTTTCACAAACGACCACTAGATGGTGTTAGTGAGATGTGATATTACCATTGTTGCAAAATTTGACATTTGGTATTGTTAATAAAGTGGCCGAGTAGGTTTTTTACAGTGAGTGTCTAAAAAAACAGTTTTGTGAACAAATGGAAATTTCACGGGAAGGTTTCCGTTGGATGATTTTTTTCGATTTTAGTAAAGGTCTAACTTAAATCGTCAGAAAAGACTATTTACAATTGGTTTGAAGAATTTCGTCATGGTCGTGCTTCCGTCAGCGGTGAATTTCGTGAAAGTCGACCAAAATCGGTTGTTGTTCCAAAAAACAACGATGCTGTGCGTAACATGATTGAAGAGGATCGGCTTGTGACTTACCGTGAGATGGAGGCACGCTTAGGCATATCGAAGACTGCAGTACATTCGATTTTGCATGAATATTTAGCTGTGAAAAAGATCTGTTCCCGATGGATTCCACGTAATTTGATCGAAACTCAAGAACAGGCTGGTGTCAATTGTTGTAAGGAAATGCTCAAGAAACTCGACCGAGGATTTGCAAAATCTATATACAATATCGTAACAGGAGATAAAACTTGGATATATTCGTACGAACCGAAAACTAGGCAACAATATACTGTTTGGGTGTTCTTGAATCGCTGTAGATTGTACTCGGTGGGAAACACAGTCCTGGGCAAATTATTCCAAAGGGATGATGTTCTCCATATAAAAGACTGCTTGAAAAGGAGTAACAAGCTGAACCTCATACGGATGTGAAGTATTAGCGCGACGTGTACTTCTAACATGCACCGCTCTGGGAGAAATTAAGCGGACCACATCCTTCGAACACTTTCCATGAAAATACTTGTAGAATAGGCTCAAGTCGCCAACCGTTCTTCTATGTTCCAGCGAATCAAGGCCGCCGGTCAGTTCCGAGTCTCCAATCAGACGAACAGCTCTTCTCTGAATAGAATCCAACAAATGCAGTGTATGTTTGGGAGCGGAGCCCCAAACATGGGAGCAGTATTCCATAGTTGGTCGATTTTGAGCTTTGTAAAGAATTAACAGTTGTTGTGGAGTGTAAAGCTTTCTGGTTCGAAATACGAGGCTGGTTTGAAAAGTCCGTGCAAAGTCCGAGAGATGGCACCACCGGCGCGTATCGAGGTCATGTTTAGTTAGTAGCATCTCTTGAATGAACGCACACCAAGTTTCGGCCATATTGGTCTATTTCTTTGTGTTTGGCATTCGTGTGAATCAAGGAAGTCGAGTGATTTTCAAGAAATGGACGAAAAAGAATTTCGTGTGGTGATTAAACATTACTTTATGAAAGGCAAAACGTTTCAGGAGACTAAAGAGAAGCTTGATAAACATTATGGTGACTCTGCACCTTCGATTAGAACAGTTTATAAGTGGTTTCAAAATTTTCGGACTGGCCATATGGGCACAAGTGACGCTGAACGTTCTGGACGGCCTGTGGAGGTTACGACTCCAGAAATCATTGATCAAATCCATGATATGGTGATGGATGACAGAAGAGTTAAGGTGCGTGAGATTGCTAGTGCTGTGGGCATCTCGACTGAACGGGTACATAATATTTTGCATAAACATTTGGACATGAGAAAAGGGTAAAAACTATTACAGGTGAATATTATTCATCGTTATTGGACCGTTTGAAACCGAGCTGGAAGAAAAACGCCCGCGATTGGCCCACAAGAAAGTCCTTTTCCATCACGACAACGCACCAGCACACACCTCAGCAGTTGTGGTCGCAAAATTAATGGAAATAGGATTCCAACTCGTTTCACATCCCCCCTATTCTCCAGACTTGGCTCCCTCGGACTACTATTGTTCCCCAATTTGAAGAAATGGCTGGCGGGACAAAGATTTTATTCAAACGAGGAGGTGATTGCAGACACTAATGGATATTTTGCAGACTTGGACAAATCCTATTATTCGGAAGGGATCAACAAACTAGAACATCGTTGGACGAAGTTTATAAGCCTAAAAGGAGACTATGTCAAAAAATAAAAAAGGTTTACCCCAAACACATAAGTAGTTTTTCTTTTTGCACGGACTTTTCAGACCAGCCTCGTAATATTGCCAACTTTTGAGAAGCTCTCCTTGCTATGCCTGCAACATGTTCATGCCAGGGCATATTTGCTCCGAAATTAACGCCCAACAAATTGAGTGACGATGTTAGAGGAATGGAGTGCCCCGACATAACTATGTCGGGTTCAGCAACGTTAACTTTTTTAGAAAAAACTGCCGCCTGGGTTTTTGTAGTGTTAAATTCCACTTGGTTTCTGTCACCCCAAGATAGAATATCTTCCAGGTCTTTGTTAAGTTGAATGAGTTCCTGCTGTCTGCGGATATTCGTCTGAGTAGCCGATGTCCGAGCGTTCAAAGTGAATGAAGAGATCGTTAATGTGAATGAGAAAAAAGAGTAGGAGATAGTAGGGAGCCTTGAGGTACACTGGCGTTGATAGTGAAGGTGTTAGAAAGAAATCCGTCGGCCGCCACTCGTAAAGCACGCTCTCTGAGGAAACATGAGAGCCACAAACAGAACTTTTCAGACATACCATAAGAGCGTAGCTTAGCTAACAGCCCATCGTGCCAAACACGGTCGAATGCCTTGGATATGCAAGAGCAACCGCTCGAGATTCTCCAAAGTGTTCAATTGCGTTGTTCCAAACGTGTGTTACATAAGTCAGAAGATCTCCTGTTGATCTAATTTACGAAAGCCATATTGATGATCGCTAAGAATGTTGAATCCTTCAAGATATTTTAGAAGATGCTGATTGATAGCCTTTTGATGACTTTCGATATTATTGAAAGCAGTGCGATTGGTCGGTAGTTATTTGGCAAGGTCTTCTTGCCTTTTTTAGGTATCGGTTGAACTGTGGCACATTTCCAGCAGGAAGGAAATATTCCCTTTCTGTAGGCTAGGTTGAAAAGTCTACAGAAAACTGGTGTTAGTTGATTATACTGGGCATGTTGTAACCATTGCTTTAGAGGACCGAAGAATGGTTATTGTTGAATGATATACAACAATTTGTTTGCCAGAAGTCATCGATGAAATCAGGAAAAACAACCGAAAACGTTCTTCAGTATGGCAATGCCAGCTCCCACAGAGCACGTCAAACAATTGATTATGTGACGAAGAAAAACATCGAATGAATGTCTCATTGCCCGTATTATCACCTACCGACTTCTTTTTGCTTCCATGCGTGATCGGCGAGTTTCATCACCTCAAGAAGGTCTTCAATCCTTCCAAAACCATGTTTTTGAGGTATCAACTTCAGAGTGGAAAAAATGTTTCGAGAATTGGTTCGAACGCATGCAAAATTCTTCTTTTGTTTCATTGTTTTTGTAAAAACTTAAAATGTAGCCCCCGTAAAAATCGTTGGCGTTATATTCGTACTACGTTAGCATCCTCAGGAGCTATCGCGTTTTTGCTTTTTTTTGTGATTAGTGGAATAGAGTATCCCGACATAACTATGTCGAGTTTGTGTAATGTTAGCGTTTTTAGAAAATTGTTCTATGTGGGCTTTTGTAGCCTTAAATTGTATTTGATGAATATCACCTTAACATAGAATTTCTTTCAGGTTTCTGTTAAGTTGTACAACTTCCCGCGGTCTGAAGATGTTTGCATACGCAGCTGATATTCAAGCGTTTAAAGTAGAGGAGGAAAAAAAACATTAGCAAAGTTATAGATTGAATTTTTGGTTTTGTCGAGCAGATGGTTAATATAAACAAGAAAGGTAGTGGTATACAATTTAACTTAACAAGTTCCACTTGCACAAATCAATCTCATAAGAACTAGAGGGCGTTAAACAAAACCCACCCAGTATATCGTAATAGTGCATTTGACAATACAATCTGGCCAAATACGGTCGAATGCCTTGGATTTGTCAAGAGCAACTATTTGACACTTGCCATACTGATCAGGTGTGTTGTCTGAAGGACGTGTATATGGTTGAAGTGTATATAGAATTGTCGTAACCTCTTCGACCGAGGATCTGAATATTTATATTAAAACGCGATCAATCATTTAACTCACCCTCTTAAAATAGTAGACTGCATTGATTACTTACAAATCGGTCAACTTATAAGTATATAAAGTATATTCAAGTATATAAAAATACTTTTAGAATTCGAAGATTTGTCAGCTTTCACAATACCTAATAAAGTGCATAGTTTTGGATAATAGAGAAGAAAGTAAATAATATATTTAAAATTAACAGTTCAATATTTTCAAAATTTGTGTTTCAGTAAGTTATATATAACTGTATATAACAATTAATTAAAACCAGTGAATAGAATTTCAAAGCAGTATTCTTTGATGCGTTGCATGGACGTAGTATGAAGTAACTTTTTACATAGCACGAGGTTACCATTCAGTTCAGTCTTCTATTTCCCCTACCACAGTCAAGTTTTTAATGAGAAACATTTTAAATCCAAGGGAAGACAAACCGCGACATTCATAATATAAAATCAATGGTCGATTTAAAATTCTAATGGGTGCGATAAGTGTGAGTAGAAAATAGTGTAGTAAATTGCAGCCCTGTCTTATGCTACTAGACTTTTGTGAGTGTTGTTGAGAAAATTGAATGGATCTTGCTGTCTTGTAATAAACCCTGTCTTGAACACACACAGGTACTTATTTTTCAGAATTCAGAAAATATTCAGCTGTTAATTATAAATGTAATGTTATTAACTATCTTTTCTATTACCAAAAAATTTCAGTAGATTAGACTTTAGTGATATTGTGAATGTCAGTGGATCTAGAAGTTTTTGACATTTTGGAAGTCTGACCACACGCAATTGATCCAGTCAACCCATTGTCAGGACACGTCAAATGTGTGGCAGTTTTTTAGTGTAAATATGCGGAGACTTGTTCTATATATATAAAACACCTGTTTCATATGCAATGAGCTAAAATAATGGAATTCACCATAAATCGAAAAAACAGTTTGTGTTTTATTACTTTGTTTATTTATGAATAAACTTTTACATTGTATCTTTGAATTACATATTTACTACACATTTTTAATTTGAGATATTTGAAACTGCCGATATATAAGTACATTTCAAAAACATTTATTAGAGTTATCCTTAACAGATATATAAGAGGAAACTTAACGAAAATTTGACATACATTTATATTTTAATATTCTTATAGTATTTCAATAGAGAATGTTTTATTTACAGTGTTAGTGAAATAAATTTAAAAATGAGTGTAGGCCTAGTACGATTAAAAAAATATACAGGGCGTATTATATATTTAAAAAACAAAATGGAAGAATATATATCTTAATTATTTTACATATATTCAGCAGAATTATGCTTTATACAATTTCCAATAACAATTCGTAAAGAATTATACTTTAATTTGTTATTATGTATATATAGGGTGATTTACCTGTCAAAAATACATCTTCAGAGTATTAATATTTTTTGTTTAAATAACCTAATTTAGGCTATTTAAATTTAAAAAATGCAAGTACAATAACAGTTAAAAAAATTCACTGATATTAGATCTAAAGTTTGTTTCTACCCAGAGTAGATCGACCGGGTGTGAATGTTCCAGGGGCGTATTCGCCATTCCGCAAAAAAAATTTTTAAATACGAATTTAGATCTGCAAAGGCTGTTTGCACTAGCGCTAAATTATTACGAATTACAATAATATTTTTTATATAGATTGTTAGCAACGCTGCGAGCAAGTTTTAACTTGCTAGCTCGTTCTTTTTGTCTTGTATTGACGTTGGTGTAAAGATCTAATCGTAGCACATTTTTACAATGGATGCTAAAATAAAGCAGCGCATGTCTGTAAAATATTATTTCAAACTCAGGAAAAGTGCTACTAAAACGAATTAAATGATTTGAAAAGCATGCTTGGGGTGGAAGCTTATAGTCGTACTCAAATTTATGAGTAATTTTCGCGACTTAAGGCCGGCCAAAGTTCGATGGAAGACGGTGAGCGTTCTTCTAAATAATTCATAAAGATTATCGTTGGGCAATCCTGAGCGTCTCTGATGAATGGTTAGAAAACGGCTTTGGAGCGAGAACAGTTTCCTTTTGCGTCACGATAATGCATCGGCCCGTTCGTACGAAACACTTTTCAGCAAAGAATTGCATGACCACCTTCTGACTTCGGGCTATTACATCCTATTGAAGAGTGTTACGTGTAAAGGGTCACCGTCCGAAACAGTAGAGGAGATAAAACGCAAATCGCAGGCAGCTCTGAAGGAAATGACAGCACCGACCTTCCACAAAATATTCGACCAGGAAAAAAAAACAGTAGAGCTGGTACTTTCAGGTGAAGGTGGCGGTAGTTACGAAGCCTAAAGTAACTACATCAAATTTTTTATTATTAGTCCGAGAAATTTTTGCGCACCACGTAGTTAAAATCGATGCAATGTAAGAGAAATAGAAATAATAAATGTTACACTCGCGTTAGGAGATAATGGTGATAAGATAACCTCACTAAATGTCAATACATAAAACTGTTATTAAACTGTATGTTGTTTGTTATTTTATAAATTTCTTTTTTATGAATTGTACTGCTGAACATTTTTTAGCCTCGTCACTTTAAATACATACTGTTTAGTTAATTTCATAATCTAGAACATCGCGATGTACACTTTTAAAATAAATTTTAAATGACAGAAATAAAAAAATGTCTCTTAAATAAGCTACTAAAGAAACCACCCTGTATATAATACATTTTTGACCCACATCCCTTAAGCTTATAGAAATCTAAATTGTTTCAAAAAGACACCCTGCATATTACAAATAGTGATATACATCTACTTTAACAAACTTATGTACAATGATTAGCCACTTTTAAATTTGTACAGTTGTGGATTTGCTTATTTAAAAATAAAATAGAAACAATTGTACCTAAAAAAAAAAATTACGCAGCTAAACATTCGTTGAAAGTGTAGTATTATTTTTTGTTTCTATTTGATTCTTCTTTTAATATTCTTATAACTAACATATGAAATAAAAAAAATTATTTATGAAACTGCTCTATATGTATATACAATATGTCCTAAATTATATTTTAATAAAATTCTATATCTATGGATATTTACCTCAATTCATCCCTTTATCATCACATTCATTAGGTCGCATTAATCTCTTTTAAAAATACAAAATCATTTCTCACTTTTAATAACATTACTGGTGCTAAAAACCAACCAAAATGTATTATTCCAGAGGCGTGCGCCAGGATATTGTTTACATTACCATTTTAAGAGTTGGGAACGAAGCTAAACCTTCTTAAAAGGATGACGCTCATATAACCAAGAGAGTGGAGCATAATAAGCCAAGAGGCCGCAATGCACAAACAGGCAAAATCGCCTACCTCGTCTACAACCAACCAATACTCGTATACTATGTAATGGTCTATTATATCTGTTGTTACTCCTAAATATTTCGATACTTATCAAATGCGCCTGACTCCGTTAGAGGTATTCCTAAATACTTTTGGTTACCTTAATTCTATACACCTCTACAAACATTTTAATTTAGATCAATTTGACCAAAGTCATTTTTTCTCATCGAAATAAGGCTGCAACCTACTATATTTTTTGTCGTCTATCCTCAGTCAGTAGAAAACCAAATTATTAGCAGTGTGGTTTTTCAACATGCACGCTAAAGAGACACCTGAATTGTGTTATAACAAACTTTAGTGTTTTAAAAGAAATAATTTTCTAAAGAAAATAAAATACACAATTTTTTTTATTCAAATCTAAATCACTATGATCACTACATCTCAAAAAATTGTTTTGAAATAATGAAATCTACGATATAATTTTTTTTTATCGATAACTGCTGAATTTTTGAGGTTAAATATGTGAAAAGTATTTGACAAAAGACACAAATAACGATAAAACTCTAGACAATGGAAAATGAAAACATGAAACTTATAAGGAAAAATTAGGCATCAAGATTTCGAGTACCCTCAGCACAAGTAAATGGCTAAACGTAAATTAACAGCAAGCTTTTATGTTTTTAACTGAAAAATCCAGTGATTCGAGAATATTTTTTTTTATCCAAATCCCCTGTCAATTAAAAAAAAATGCACATAAGGCAATACTAATGTTAACTAAATTACAGGACTTCGAAAAGGCTGGTAACTGGAGCTTTTATACAATTCCAAAATGTCTCAATTGAGAAAGAAATAATTAGTGAATAACTTTACCTTATGAATCGACCATCCTATTATAATAAACTCTTTACCCTGTAGAGGAAGGTCTTCACATTTGGAATGATTAGAAATTGAAAGGGACAAAACAATTTTGTTGTTTTACTTATAAAAATGGGTATTGGATAAGAATTATATTAATAGAGAGATTTTGGAACGCTTATTTTGGCAGGCCACTGTCTTTACCTTTATTTAAGGCATGCGCAATAGTAAAGGGAAGAAATTTAATATAAAAAACTCAGTTGTAAGCATTATTTGAAGCATTCGCTCATCGTTTGGAGCTTGCGCAGCATTCAAACAAAATAAGAGAAACCTTTATTAAGGATAACGATTTCCCTTATTTAGAGACTTATAAGAGAGGTTATTTGAAGTTCCTTGTTCTTATCGCTATTATGGTGGGACCTGTTTTTTTTTTTCTACTTATTTTATTGCAATTCTACTATAGTGTGCAAGTGCAATTCCTTCGCGTTAATAGTGCGCAAGCTTGAGATAAAGATAAGGACAAAGGCATTTAAAAACTCAGCGTTGCAAAATCTCTCTAATATGTCGAAACATGTTATTAATTAAAATAGTTTCTGGAAGCATGGAAAATAGGTGATTTTTCGCACTAATGTGCTTAAGGATTTTTACTGACAATTTAGAAGCAGCCGAGCTTAGAGCTAACTTACTAATGTGATTTTATTTTTTGTCATGAGTATTTAAATCTAGCGAATGACGTGTTTCAAATTAACTTAGAGCCCTATAGTTACTATCACAACCGTCTAAGTCCAGAGTAAAAATCGGTTTATTTTAAAATTCGATAATTGTTTTATTCTTTTGTTGTTCGTAGATATAGTTCTAAACAACACACCAATAAATTTAAACGCTTTTGAAATGTATAAACGGAAAAGATTTTTAAAGGGAACTTTTTTTTTAAACAATTCATCCAGCATGCGCTTTTGAAATAAAACATTTTTATCCGTTTTTTTAAATTTTTACAGGTTTTACAATCCCTAAAAATAATAATTTTTTTAGAAAAATTTCGTTTTTAATTCGATTTTGATCTACAATTTTTTATAATTTGGATAAAGTATATTGTTCTTTTATTTGATTTGTGTAATTTACGAGTATTTAAATTTTTGTACGTCGTACTTAAAACAAAAAACCGAATTACATAGGTTAGTTAAGGACATATACCTAGTCACGGAGCCGAAAAAAGCGATTTTTAGAAGGAATTTTTTTCAGCGATACTATTCATTATAAAAATCAGGCTTTATTTTATATAATAATACATAGTTTAAAATACAATTTGTGAAATTTTAATTTAAAAAAAGCAAAAAATGGTGGTCCTGCACTCGTTTCCCTGCGGCACCTTTTTTTTCAGGAGCAATGCGGTGTGCGCCATTACTGGAGGTTGGATCATCTGAAACCAAAATTTCCAAAGAAATTAATTTACTAGAGGATCATCTGGTCTTTCAACGAAGGAATTTTAATTTTATTAAGAGCTTTATTTTTAATTAGCAAAAATGTAAAACGCGGCAACGTCATTTTTTCGATTTTTTCTGGACACCAATGCCATTTGATATATTTTTTTAATCCTTTGTTCAAAGATAAGATCGATCCTCTAGTAAACTAATTTTTTTTGGAAATTTTGATTTCAGATGAAACAGCTCCCAGTAATCGTGCACACCGTAATGCTCCTTAAAAAAAGGGGTCGCTTAGGAACGGGTACAGCGCCGTCTTTTTTATTTTTTTTTTAATTAAAATTTCACAAATTGTGTTTTAAGCTATGTATTATTATATAGTTTATAAACCTGATTTATATAATGGATAGTTTCGCTTAAAAAAACGCTTTTTTTCAGCTCCATGAATAGATATATGACCTTAAAAACAACAAAATGGAATCATATTTTTTTACAAGTTGATGTTGATTCTGGAAACTTGAAATTTTCAATTTTTTAATATCAACAATAATGAATATTAAAGACAAAACAAATCAAGTAAAAGCTCTTAAATTATTATTTAACAATAATAAATATTTGTTATTCCCAAAATTTTTTTATTTACAATAATTGAAATTTTAAGTATAACTAAATTTAATTTATTTTAGCCTATAATAGTTCCATTTTTTATTCCTTAGGGGTCTCTATTTGCTTGTGCTAGAAATTAGTTTAACCAACCAAAAAATATTGAAGTGAAAGCAGGCAGTTACAAGTAACATTTAAAAGGAAAGATCAAACCGCTTTATTTCATCCAGAAACCATTCTATCTGAAATTAATTCCCGAGAACACTAATCGTAATATTGTGAGCTCTATAACGTCTAGTATTTACTAGAATATGTTAATAATATTGCTCTACATGTTACGATAGACAGTCGTCACTGATTTCAGTGAATATAGCAATACGTAAAGTCCTGAAAAACTAGGGATTCATATGATTTAGATGCTTATAGTCACACTGGGCAGGTAAAAATTGCCCTTGGCATTGCAAAAAAATACATTTTTTGCGATATTTTAGGAATCAAGGTGCATTAGAAACGAAAACATTTCTGAAAAATATTTTATAAAAAAAATGGTTTCGGGTGGCGGAGTAGGGAGGGGGTAATATTCATTTGGCACATTGTTCACAATACGTGTCAATATATTTTGTCGGTGTATAAAATCTACTAGAGAAATTAAAAATAACGCTTCAATTCAGCGATCAGTTATATAATTTACTTAGTACTCGTGCGTGAGTTGATAATTTTGTGAATACAGGAACAGTTATTTTTACTTTATATGAATTTTTTTAACGAATACCCAAAATGAATGTTTAGTACATTACTTTTCTTTACGTAAAATTAAAAAACTACGAAAATAAAAACCACCATGGTTGCTACTGTTTTCTTAATTATATGGTATATACAGTCAGTTCAACAAGTCTTCATACACCATGTGCTTTCTATACTATTTTTCTGTTTAACTAATTAATTGGAACTATGAGAAAACATGTTTAGATTAATATCTGAAACTTAACCAACGAGGATTAGTATTAAACACAACTACGGAACATTTTATTTAGAAGCTGTTGTAATAAAAATGTAAGCAAAATTAATGTCAAAAAAGTCTCCATACAGTTAAGAACTGCATTGAAAAAAACACGTTATAATCAACCACATTTTATCAAGCTATCTATTGCTCGCTAAACTGAAAATAAATGAATATTTTCGGCCATACTTTATAATCTGTCACTTGTTGCTAGTAATTTTGCAGCGGGTTTTCAAAGTAGTATTAAAAATGAGCGAGAGAAATTGTAAAATTCCATTTCAAGTTCGAAAGATCCTAACTGATTTGTGGAAAGATGGAAAGTCGTACAGAAATATAGGAAAAATTGTTAAAAAGTCGCTTGCTACTGTTCAGTACATTGTACTGTATAAATTAACGGGTTTCTATAAAATTCGATCACGCTCCGGTCGTCCCAAAAAACTGACTCCACGTGAAGAGACCAGTATTGTTAGACAAATAATTATAAATCCCAAGAAAAGTGCACCAAAATAAAAGAAGAAGTACCAGAACTATTTTCGAAAAATGTTTGTACACAAACAGTGAGAAATTGTTTACACAGGGCAGGCTATAAGTAGTATAAGGGGTGGGCAGCCAGGAAGAAGCAGTTAACTTCGGAAGCTAATAGCAAAAAGCGGTTAGCTTTTGCTAGGGAATACGTTACTAAACCTCCTGAATTTTGGAAATCCGTAATCTTTAAAGATGAAACTAAAGACCTTTTTGGGTTTGATGGCAGAAAGAGAAAAAGCAGAAAGAGAAAAAAAAAAGAAGAATACCGCATTGGATATTAAAAACATTTGTTTCAGGATGAGATAAGGGGGTGGAAGTGTTATTTTTCGTTAAACTCCATCAAACTATTATTGGTAATTGTTAAGTGTTGGGGGACTTTTTTGACATTAATTTTGTTTACATTTTTATAACAATGATGAAACTTGTAAATAAAATGTTCCGTAGTTGTTTTTAATACTAATCCTCGTTGGTTAAGTTTCAAATATTAATTTAAACGTGTTTTCTCAAAATTCCAATTAATTAGTTAGACATAACAGAAAAATAGTATAGAGATTTTTTGGATTCACTATATATATATATATATATATATATATATATATATATATATATATATATATATATATATATATATATATATATATATGTCGTAGGCTTATTATCAAAACTGGAATATTATAATCGTACTAGTAACATTATAAACTTACGGATTATTGTCAATCGACGCGACGCCAATTCCTACAATATTATGGACTATACTTTATTATCTTATTATAGAATAGAAGTTAGTTCAGGTTACACATGAGATTTAGCATAACAAACTCGAATTTTGCAGTGCTTTCCAAATATCCGGACTATTGAAATCGTCCTAGGATTTTCGCAAAAATCCAATTATTCTGCGACATATATAACCTGAACTAACCTCTATCCATCTGAAACTAACTTGTCTTTGATATATATAATAAAAATAGTCGGTAATATTGTAGAAATTAGAATCGTTTGACAATAATCTGTAAGTTTATAATGTTACTAGTGAGATTATAATATTCTAGTTTTGATAATAATCCTACGACATAAATACATGTACGTCGATGCTAAACTAACATATCCGTTCACTGTATTCTTATTTTTATCTTATTAAATAATAATTTTGTAAATCTTCATAGTTTTATAACTTTTTTTCAACGTATTTACAACAATAATGCGATTTATTCTTACAGGTATTGTAACTGCTATTTACCACATGCCATTGAATTCTATACAATTTCATAGTATAGCGGTGCCTCCTCCCTCACAAATCTACTTCTAGAGAGTAGTTATTTTATACTATTTTTCTTTAAAATATATATTTCTACTTTAACTTTAAAAATCGATTGTTTTTGTCATAATAAAGAAATATAATATATTTTTCACAAAATTCCATCCAAGACAAGAGCTGTTGTTTCAATATAAAAAATGCACTTGTAACTTTTTGCTTTTGAGTGTTTTATTAAGACTGCTGGAAAAACAAATCAGGATAGCCCTTATGTATTATAAATATCATTTCCTCCTCCCGTATTTTTTTTTTACTCTTTCAAAATGAAAGACGGAATAAAAAAGAAATTTATAAGATTTCTCAAGGGAGAGGTCCCAGAGGGCTCCACTGAATGATTTTTAAATAAAGTGCTTATTTAAGGAAGGTGGACGACCACACCTTAAAATTCAATAAATATTAAACAAAGCATGTCTATGCTGCGTTGAGCAATAACTTCTATTCGTGTACGTTAAGTTTATAAAAAAAATAAAGGAAACAATTTGAAATACTTTGTTTATCCAGTTAAAGAACACTAAAATGACGGATACCATAATTTAAGCATGTATTTTTAAAAACTCTGGAACTATGTTACAGAAAATATTGATAATATCTTTTGTTTATTGATCCCATTATTCCCTATAAAAGTAGGTACATCTTAGTTTTTATTGCCTTACTATTTTTATAGCTGAATCTATACAATTTATGCAGTTTTTAAATAGTACCCACTAAAAAGGGCCACTTCGCCGTATACAACCTACATAAATATTTTCAAAAATCTGTCTATAAAGAGCGGCTTTAAAACTATAAAATTGAATTTAGTCAGGCAGGAAGAAAGTATCTTATCCGATACTGTTAGCATCTTAGCACAACGATATCATATTCCCACTGACAAAAATAAGGTGAATCCAAATCATTTGGCGGCTTTATATATAGTTTTATTTTATCCTTCCCTATTACCTTTCTTATTTCGATCGATTACATCTGAATGCTAGACTAAGGATTTTTATTGAAAAGTAAAATGTAAACAAAGGTATCTTAACGTTATCGACAATTTGAAGACTCTGAGACCTTTTAAAGTAGTTACCATATTTGATTTTTTCACAATTACAATAGTAAAAAATAAGTGAAAATATTTTCAAAAGATCATATCGCCATTTGTTCGATTGAAGAAGCCGTTACTTGTTGGAAATTTATAATAATTGAAAAAAAAAACTTATGTTAGTTCTAAATTTCCTCTATATTTTGTGTCTTATCACGATTGTCTCAGTACCCAGTACCTTCGTCAGATAATAGGTAATTAACGTTAGTTACTGATTATCTGACGAAGATACTGTGTACCAAAATAATTGTCATAAGAGACCTAATATAGTGAAAATCTAGGACTAACATAAGTGTTATCAAATTATATCGCTATTATTATTGAACGTTTACAGATACTATATTTTACGAAGTGATGTATTTTAATAATTTTTTAAATGGAAACACATATATGTAGTAAATTCAAACAAAAACTGTATTACAATTTTCTTTTATATCTATCATATTTTAATTTTTGAGACAAGAAGTTAAAGGGGTTTTAATCCGTTTGTCTAATAATGAATTTGCACGTTTCGACAAAATCTCATTTGAAATTTTCAAGTGCTCTTGCTGCTGCTGCTGCTACTCGATACTGTGATTTTTGCTGCTGCTGCCGCTCAAAGCTAACTCGGTTTTTGGAGTTGTCGTTGGTCGACGGTCAACTTTTACCGGCGACCAGTAAACGTTCATAATGCCAAATGAGATTTTGACGAAACGTCTTCGATTTACCAGTCAAAACAACACTGACGAACGGATTTACAACCGAATTCATCAGAAAACTATATATATATATATATATATATATATATATATATATATATATATATATATATATATATATATATATATATATATATATATATATATATATATATATATATATATATATATATATATATATATATATATATATATATATTATATATATATATATTATATATGTATATATATATATATATATATGTGATATAGATTTAGGGATTTATAGTTTTATATTTATATATATTGATCTATATATATTATATATATATATATTATATATATATTTATATATATATGTATAATATATATATATATGTATATATATATATATATATATATATATATATATATATATATATATTTATATATAGATATATATATGTATATATATATGGTATATCTATTGTATATATAAATATATATATATATATATTATATATATATTATATATGCGTATATATATATATATATGTATATATATATATATATATATATATATATATATATATATATATATATATATATACATACAATTATAATTCTAATTATATGTTAACGGAATTAATTTTTGCGCTTATTATCATCCTCCTCAATCAACCAAAATATTTAGTAATGCCTATATATTCTGGGCGCATTCACCACGGCTATATTTCGTTTTAATTAATATTTATATTTTCATTAAACAAATTAATACAAATTGGGAGTTTTCCTTTCACCCAAAATCCCCACGTAAATTAGTGTGTCGAGCTGACCGAATATGTTTTTGGAAAGTGTCAAGAAAATTAAACTAACACCAATATTCAATATATATCGAGGAGTAAGTCAGGTTTGTTGTTTTTGTTAAAATAGGTGAATTATATGTGCTGCACCAGCCAAAATAAACCTTGAATAATACCAACATAATAATACATATTATTTTTATATTATTTTATGCGTTATACAGTATCCGACATTTTATGTAAACAGTCACTGAATATGTTATGTTTATAAAAAGGATGCATTGAATTTAATTTACTAATTTGTTAACTAAACATGCCTAAAGTCCATTTTATTGGTAAAAATGAAACCTATTTTTGGCTAGACTCTTATAAGAGAATTAAAAAAATTATATTTACAAATTTAAATTAAAAAATAGGCAAAATAGCTACCTCGTTGCATCCAAAACAGGACACTGGCTAAAAGTGCACATCTGATAAATGTATGAAATAATTAGCAAAGCTACAATGTTAAGAGAACTTTTTGAAAGTCGAGCTGAACCAGTCTGCATTGCGGCAGGTCGTTCTCCTGAAACAAAAAAAAAATTGATAAAATTCTGAATTTACTAGTGATAGTTTGTTAATAAACTGAGTTGCGTTCATATGCATTAACTCAGACAGTAAGCGGTCATTCCTCTCCGCTTTGAGACTTTAGTTTACAATTTTGATAGACATGTAGCCTTGAAATAGCTATAGCACAAAGCTAACCTCACGCTAAATCTAGTTTTTGTGACCACTTAATGAACCAAATTAATAACATAAAATCTGTCTTCGAGCGAGGTTATTTTTTGTCCATTCCTTACTTACTAGAAATAGATTTAACTTCTCAAATGTTCGATGGAAATTGTTAAGTAGAAGAACGAATAAATCTTAAGAATATTTATTTGTAATTAAAGATGTAAGAGGTGCAAGCCGGGAGGGACAAGGTTAGAGGCTTCCGCGAAAGACGTTTAATAATTAGCAAGACAAGCAGCAATAGCGAGAAAACTACTAAATATTTTTAATTGAAACTTTCTTAGGATCAAGTTGGCGATGGATTCAATGAGCTGTATTTTTTTTTTTTTTTAAAAAACAATAGTAAACATAACCTTTTATTTCAAAATGCCAATTCCACGAGGACGGGCACCGTTTCTATTCTGTTAATGTGACTGTACCATATTATTTGTTTTTGTTATATGCGTTCTAGAATGGTATTATCTCTGTTCATACATCGTCTTATTTCCTCATTTTTCATCTTCTTTCTCATCTAGAAACTCTAGCTGCTTTTTCGAAGTTAGTCTACTTCTGTAGATAAAAGTTTTCTAGCTATATTTTTGTTGATCTGCCAGACCTCACTACCGTAAGCTAAATTACTTTTCAAAATGGTATCACACATACGTAATTTTTTTGTGAGATGTTATTTTATCGTAGAATTGAGTTAAGCATTCCGATTATCTTTTTTGCACGTTACTCTGCTTTGGATTGTTTTATCATGCCTACCGTCCTGTGCTACGTTAATGCCCAGGTATATATACTCATCACATGGTTTTATCTCGGTGCCTGCCCCTATATTTAATTACCAAGCTTCTCCAACTAGACAGCTATACAGAGATATTCTGTTTTTTGCAGGTTAACTTCTAGCCCTAACTTCTGATATTCTGGGTATAGCTTTTTTACCATAAATTCCGCGTCTTCATGATTTTGCGCTGTAACAAACTGGTCATCTGCGTGGTAACGTGTGAATAACAACTCATTATTAAGAGGTTTTCCCATGAATTATTTTTCCAATGCTCAAGTATGGTATCTAAATAGATATTGAAGAGTAAGGAGGACATGCAGCAACCTTCTCTTAAACTCCTTGTAATTTTAAAGGTATGACTCAAGTTCTTACCTAACTTTATTTGGGATTCTGCTCCTGTATATAACTCTTGTATGGCTTTTACTGCAGTAGCATTCATGTTGGTTTGCTGCGCTAGTTCGAATAATCTTTTAATTGGTACTGTATCGTACGCTTTTGCCAAATCAATAAAAACTAAACGTGTTCTTTTTTTCCAGTAGTTGGGTAATATAGAAGGTATTATCAGTGGTGGATCATCCCGCTCGAAAACCTGGTTGCTCTTCTGATTGATACTCAGATAAACCTCTATAGTTTGAGCATTGATCCTTTGCCCTTTTCTTATGTAGTGGGATAATCCATGCTACGTTCCATTCCGACGGTACATCTTCCCCATTCAAGCGTCTTTTCATAAGTATTCTTATCATTGATGTTAATTTTTGTGAACCATACTTGATTAATTCAGCAGGAATTTCACCCGGACCTGGTACTCTTTTGTTTTTTAGGTTTCTTAGGGCTGTCTTTAGGATGCTTTTTTCTAATCGTACTAGGTTCCCTGTTGTTTGGACATATTTGTTTTCTTTTGTTTTGAACTCTGGTCTTGTTTTTGTAAGCAGATTCGCAAAGTAAGTTTTTCATTGGTTAATATTTATTGGGTTAATTTCAACATGACTTTTATTTGTTCTTAGTGTGCCTAAGAATTAACATAAATAGTACATAGAAGAAAATGTGACTTTTTATTTGTAAATATTTTTGAGACCTATCCTCTGCTCAACTTTTCTTAGGGTTAATATCTCAACACAAAATAACGATTGTCCATGATTATATTAAGTTCATTTTTAGTGCGAGAAAGTTAATTTCATTATTTACTTTAAAACTGCGTGTTTGCGAATCCAGAACTGGGCAGTATGGGGGACTAGGTTATGACTAAAAGGGTGAACATAAAAAAAATCAATAGCACTGTTTGATTTTTTCCTTGTTTATGGTTGGATTTAAAAAGCCAATTTTAAGCCTAATAAATTTTAATCAAACATATAAGGGATATAAAGGATTAGGGAGATGATGGGGATACATTGGAAGCTATACTCTAGCTTCCAATATATCATGTTGTGTGTTAATTTCAGTATTTTTTTTCGCGTCGACGAATATCGAAAACATTCTCGAATACTCACAAAAGTTACTCCAAAAGTCTTATGGTAAAATACTGATTATTTGAACTAAGAATATATACACTTTGATTAATAATTATATATAATATTATTAACCTGTGAGTAAGACAAATTCACTATTTTATTTTTCAACTTACATTTACAGGGTAACTATTGGTTAAACAGTTTTTATATTTAAATGTAGTTTTTTAAGAAATTGTATGGTACGACGGTCACCTTTTAAGTTTTGACAAAATCCCACTAGGTGGCGCTATTGAGATTTGTTATTACCATTGTCGTAAAATTTGACATTTGTTGTTGTTAAAACAGTGGCAACTTAGCAAATGGCCTAGTAGCTTGTTTACAGTGACCGTTTAAAAAAAAAACCAGTTTTGTGAGTAAATGAAAATTCCACGTGAAGGTTTTCGTTGGATGATTTTTTTACGATTTTAGCAAAGGCCTAACTCAACAACAATGCCTCGAATCGCTTCGTTCAACTTTTGGTAATGAATCACAATTAGACTGTTTTTTACAATTGGTTTGCAGAATTTCGTCATGGTCGTTCTTCCGTCAGCTATGAATTTCATGAAGGTCGACCAAAATCGGTTGTTGTTCCAATAAATATCGATGCGTGCGCAATATGAATGAAAAGGCTGGGCATGTGACTTAGCGTGGCATATCGAAGACTGCAGTACAGTAGATTTTGTATGAACATTTAGCTGTGACAAAGACTTATTCCCGATGGATTCCACATAATTTGACCGAAACTCAAAAACAGGCTCGTGTCAATTGGTGTGGAAATGCTCAAAAACTTCGACCGAGGACATGTAAAATCCATATACAACAGACAGGAGACGAAACTTGGGTATATTCGTACGAGCTGGAAACTAAGCAACAATCGACTGTTTGGGTGTTCCAAGATCAACCGAATCGACCAAAAGTGGTTTGTTGGCGAAGCATTTTCAAGAAAAACATATGCAATACCGAAAAAAGTTTGTATTATTTTCAAATGATAAGCTTTTCTGAGCTGAAACAAAACTGCACTTGATTGAAAAACAAGGGGGACGAGCGATGATGTGTGTTCTAGGTTTATCCACTTTTATACTTGATCAATACATCGTTGACAACAGGAAAGGTTCTAGCTGGGTTAAAAACTAGCCCTTATTGTTCCCATTCCAGAGATACACAATTCAAAAACCCCCTTCCGAATTTAGGCCGATAAATTTGTTGCTCTCAGTGGACAAAATTTTAGAAAGTGTAGTTTACAAACAGATAAGATATTTTTTCGAGAAAAATCAGTTGCTGTATCTTGGACAGTCCGGATTTAGAAGTGAGCATTTGACAGCATTAGCATTACAGTATGTGTGTGACCGGATAGTGTTGAGGGTATTTGTGGACCTAAAACGGGCCTTTGAGACTATCAATAGGACTATACTGGTGAAAAAAATGAAGTTGTGTGGTGTAAATGGCAGTGCGCTAGAATGGATTACTGATTATTTCAAAAAACAGATTTCACCGAACAAAAATAGATAATAAGGTTTCTGAAAAAAAATAGTAGTGTATTGGGTGTACCAGAGGGAAGCGTGCTTGGCCAATTTTTGTCTATAATTTACATAAATGGCATGGTCTTTACAGAGTTCATTTGTAAGTTTGTTTGTAGACCACACTCTTATTTCTGTCTCGGGTAATTACTTTGTTTGAATAATGAATTTAATATTTTATATGACTAGCTGTGTCAAAATAAGCTCAAATTAAATGCAGATAAAACAAAGTATATGGTAATTGGTTCAAAAGTAAATTGTAAGACATTTTACAATTTAAATCTGGAACTTTATATTAATAATTGTCCTATTAACTTTATATATGAAATTAAATACTTAGGTGTTGTCTTGGACCCACAGTTAAACTTTTCACCACATTTGAATTATCTGTGTAGAAAGTTGGGTAAAAAAAATTGGGTTTTTTTTATCGAATTTCTTTTTATGTTTCTCATTAGGTCAAAATGCGTATCCATAAAAGCATAATTTTTACTTTACTCATTTCATGTACCAGGTTACAGATACAACAAAATAAAGCAATGAGAATAATTTTGGGTTGTAATAAGTACACTCCCATTGACCTCAGGTTAAGTTCTTTAAATTGGCTTAATGTTGTTAGCAGTGTATTCAGAGGGCAAATTTATTACTAATTTACAAAATAGAACACAACATACTTCCAAATTATCTTAAGATTTACTTGGAGAGAAGATCAACTTTTCATAACTACATTAGGTCTAAAGAACATTATAATATCCATAAGGCTAAATTTTCTACATTACAAAAAAGTTTATTTTACGATGGTGTTCGTCTTTTTAATGCACTACCCGATAATGTTAAGAACGCATGTAGTTTAAGGATATTTAATAGAAGCTTGTTGAGTTACTTACAGTCAAATTACAAAATGTAACATCGTTTATATGTGAAAATGTAATAGCCAAGTGCTAATTAAAGTATTTATTTATTTATTTATAAGAAAATGATTGTTTGTATCTTTGGTTATTCTGGACATGTTGCAACCATTTCTTTAGAGGATGAAAGAACAGTTAATGCTGAATGGTATACAACAATTTGTTTTGTCAGAAGTCATCGATGAAATCAGGAAAAACAACCAAAAAAAAGCGTCGGCGTCGTATAATTCGTCATCATGACAATGCCAGCTCTCACACAGCACTTCAAACAATTGATTATTTGACGGAAAAAACATCGAATTAATGTCTCATTGCTTGACCTGACGACTTCTTTTTGTTCCCGAATGTCAAAAAAAAAAAAATGCGTGGGCAGCGATTTTTTCATCACCTCAAGAAGCTGTTCAATCCTTCCAAAACTATGTTTTTTGAGGTATCAACTTTAGAGGGGAAAAAAAAATATGTTTCGAGAATGGGTTCGAACGCATGCAAAAGTATATAAATCTTAAAGGCGAATATTTTAAGAAACAATAAAATGATTTATAGCAAATTCTTTTTTCTTCTATTGTTTTTATAAAAACTTAAAAGGTAGCCCTCGTACATATCTGCTGCTTTAATCCACTTTATTTACTTACTTTTAAAAATAAATTTAATAAAAATGAAATTAAATCTCATACTAGCATATTTTTAGAAAGTTTACGCTGTTTTAAATATAACTTTTACTGTATTTTTTTTGTTACTTATTACGTTTTCATTTAAGTTTGTTTTTCTTTCTTAGATGGTTTCATTAGATTGCTTCCATAGTACATGACATAAAAATACTTTAAATTAAAAACAACCCTTACAAATATGTAAAAAAGAGTTGTTAATTGTTGTGATATGCAGTTACTATTCGTGGCAAAATTAGCCATGTTTTTTAATTAGTTGGGAGTGTTAGTACAACAATAGTATAGGCTATAGTTTACTTATTATTATTATAATGTTATAAATGTTTAATGATGCCCTATTGCTCCATGAACATATTGAGATTATCTGCAATGATCCTTGTTCCAATCTCCATGTAATTTCGGACATAGTTGTATATACTCAAAAATATATACCCATATTTAGGGTATAATGTGTGCGTCGGGGCGAACACCCCCCTCTAAAACGGAAACGGTCCCCTCAAAACGGAACAAACGAAGAACGGCCCAATTTAGATTACGCCGGACGTTTGTTAAAATTTGGCTTTTTTTTTTTTACTGATTATCATTACTCTACTAAACATTAACTTTAGGTTTTGTGAATATGTATAATATTTGTTCTCGTATTTTAAAGGTGCCCTCTTGTAAGGAACTAAAGAATTTTTATATATTGGACTGAAACTGCGGTTGGTTCTATATGAAAGACTGGGCGTTTAAATGTTTCAAATTCATTAGAAGATTACTCTACATGTTACGGCTTATTAGGCCTTTTTCAAGATGATTGTGCATCTAAATTACAATAATTTTGTTTATATGCTGAAAAGTATTAATATTTCACCTGGTTTTTTTCCAGGGTCGTAAAACTATTATCAGGGATTTTTTTGAGAAGGCTTAATGTTTGTGGTTTTATTATTTTAAAAGATCTCCTGATTTGTAATGGTTCTCAAAGGTGTAATCGTTGGCTGTTCTTTTCACACTATGTAATAATGTAACGTTTTTCTGTGCCCATAAAGTGGTTATTCTCTATAAAATGAGTAGATATACCCGTAGATTCTTAATATTATTTAAAAAATTTGTAATGTTCTTTTAGGGGGGGATTTAAAGTTTCTACTGGTTTGTCCAATATAAACTGCTTCACAATCCTAACTCCTGATGCTATATATAGAGTCTGTCAAGTAAGAACGTGTTCGCGATAATTCATTTTTTGATAGATGCGATTCAACAAAAAATCGTAAAGGAAACCTATGATCTACGACGCATTTTAAGTAAAATATCAGTCACTTGTTTGGTGCGTCTGTTCGAGGGAGTCTTTCTTTTCATTTGGTTTCCACCCAAAGGGGCCTAAAATGACACATTCCGTGGGCCGCTAAATGTATTAAAAAGTCCATATCGTTTGAGAAGCAGTGGGTTAAAAAAGTCAAACCATTTTAATGACACGAAAAATGTCGACAACTTACTACTACTAAAACGTGGCTCGGTAGGCAAAGTCGCTCCGAGAGTCGAAAAACGAACCGTGTCCTTTGTTTTTACGGCACCTGAAACTGACGCTGTTTCAAGAAACGGCAAATTTAAGAAAATCAGGTTTTAGTGTGTCCCATGAGACTATTAAAGGTAACCATCTTCGTGCAATGATGTCAAATTCCGAAGCGCATGTGAAGAAACCTTTGCTGGGTGAAAATTACGTCGCGAAGCGGCTCGCTTGTGCCTACGACAAGATTCTAGAAGAGTGGCCCTCACATATCGCCGGGTCGCCAACCCTATTGAAAAAAAAACGTTTGGTCCCTTGTAAAGAGAAAGCTCAGAGGAAAAACTCTGAGAACTTTGTCAGTTGTCGTCGCGAGATTCGAAAAATTTGCAAAGTATGCAGAAAATCTCGTCAACAGCATGCCTCGAAGATGCCAGGCGTTTATTGATCAGGAGGCGATTGGAAAACTTACTAAGGTAATTGGACCGTTGTTAATACACCCAAGAATACACTGATGGCAAAAAATGTTCTCGACACATTTTTTCAAGAATATAAGCGGTCACGTTCCTACTTGACAGACTATACCTGATTTTTGTAGAATGGGTTGTTTATCCCTGTTAGTTAGTACCATATTACATAAATTAATTTTATAATAAACTGCTGATACCCTGCGATTTGAATTTTTTTAGCAACTTTATTTGTGATATTGGGTACGTAATTCAGAAATTTATAATTCATTTTTGGTAAGTCTGGATCACTTTAAAACTCTTTCCGGATCATTTTGCGTTTCTTGCTTTTAAGTAAGTTGTCTATTGTAAACTGTAGCCATTGTTTTTAGCTATTTGTTTTACTGTTCTTAGTTTTACATTATAATCGTCAGCACTTAGTGGAAGATTAAAAGCCTGTTAATTAAATTATGGAACTGTGACATTTTGATTTTCCAAGATTGGTTAGGGTTCTTATGTATGACAGTATCAGTGGTTGTGGATTTTGGATAGATGTTAAATTTAAGGTGGTTGTCGAATACTTTGATTTTGATGTCTAGGAAGTTTATCTCCATGTTTTCTTCTATTTCCGTTTTTATATTTTTTTCTGTACTTTTTCAAATTCAAGAAAAAAACAATCGTTCAACTAACGAGGCCAATAAAACAACATACTTAACGAGGAGGAGGGGGCCAAAAAACACAACATTTTTAATAGGCTCGGATTGAAATAATACGAATTCAGAATTTGCCATGAAGATTTCTGCTAACAAAGGAGAAATAGGAGATCCCATCATAGAGTATTATGTCAACATAAACAAAAATGAATTTGTTATCTATTTGGTTAAAACTGTGGCAGGGGACAGGGGGGGACATATGCTTTTCCTTCCCTTTCCCCTATGAATATCGGGAAAATAGCTTTCCCTTAGGAAAAGGGCTTTTTTAGGGAGAAATTTTCACATGTTTAGTTGTCGATTTTTTAAATTGAGTTTAAAACATTTTTAAAGTTTCATTATATCAGTTTTTGATTGATGAACTTCAATACAGCCTGAAATTATCTGTGATATGCTGTCTAATTTAACAACTCATTAAACTTTGATAGGTCCCCCGTTTGCTGATTATCGAGCAATTTCTTGCCTTCATATTAGGGTACTGTCTCCTAATGTGTTAAGTTAATAAAAAATAATACTGTTAGACTGGAAATAGAATTACAGTGATGTCATTCTGATGAGATACTAATGGTCCCTAATGTGATATCGACCAAAGGCTATAGAGGCCATCGACTATTATTTATGTGTGCCAAATTTGAAATTGATGTATCATTTCGTTTTCTAGAATTGTTGAACCAACAAAACAAAAGAGGCAAACAGACAGATCGACCCGAACATGGAAAGTATGTTTCTTGTATTTTATGGAACTCCAGAATTCCAAAAAAGCCTCGGAGAGAGTGTTTTTACGATTCATTTTTAGCAAGGGAAATTGGGAAAACTTTCTTTTTCCCCCCTTATTTTTTTCCTAATAACAATATTATTCAAATAAATTAAATAAAATAAAACAAGAGCTTTTAAATTAAGCTCTTTCCAAAATGTCGTCAAATGGTATATATTTCTTTAACATAAACTTTTAGCTAAATTAATTTTGTTGTCATTTATAACGCTTTCATTTAAGTCTTTAAGACACTTTCATTACGTCTTTACACAGAAAAAACTGATAAAATATTTTATATTAAATTACAAAAACAAATTGACTTACTTTTTGAGAGAAATTTTATTGAAAAATTCAAATTAATATTTCTTTAATTACTTTGTTTACTTTTACAGTCTGTCAAGTAAGAACGTGATCGCTCGTACATCTTGAAAAAATGTGTTCGAGAACAATGTATTCTTTAGTGTGCTAACAACGGCGCAATTACCTTAGTAAGTTGATCCAATCGCATCCTGCAATCAATAACACAACTCTACAAAAAAAAAAAATTGTTTTTGTCCTAAAATTTATTTTATGATTTTTTCATATTCATTATGCTCCTAAAATAAAGGAAAAGTACCATATTCCATATTAGGTTTGCTTTTGGTGTAGTTAATAATAATACATTTTTTAGACGTTATCGTAGAAATATTAAATAGTTTCTGTATAGTTAAAAAATTAAAATACCTCAAAAAAAATAAATGGTCGTAACTTTCACACAGTATCTACAGATGTCACTTAAGTTGATAAAACAACAATTGACTGTTTTGAAGGAAACTTAAAGAGGTTAAAAATGTCGTCGAGAAGTGTAAATATGATTCCATGATGCATTTTGTTATATATGTAGTATATTTATTAAAGTACGAGATATAAAAATTTTTATTTAAAAAACGCATGTGAAAAAGCTTTTGTGGAAGCTACAAAAGCCTAATTCAACTGCCCTGTTCGGAATCTCTAGACAAGCCCTGAGCTCCACATGTTTTTGCTTGTAGGATAATTGCAAAAGATGTTTAGGAAGGTAAACAATTTTTAGTAAAAAAAAAATATAAAGTATGTTTATTTTTAATCTTTATTTATTTCAGGTTGGTATCTAGGCGAGAAACGGAGTTGTGAATTTCGCAGTACCGAGAAATTGGCGAGAGCCAAGATGACCACGTTAATGACTGTTATTTTTGCGTAGTTAAATCCAGCTAAAAGACGCAGAGACAAAAATGCGAAACCCATCGAATATCCTGACCTCTTGCTTCATCCCCCCTTGCTCCAATCTCACTCTAGCCCACAACTGACCAGTACCCCTGAACCTCCTAAAAAAAATTGTCTCATTCAAGCTTATCTCAGAGTTCAATAATAAAAATATTGAAGATGAAGAATTATATACTGGTCACAGGAACCACCGAAACCCCCATTTTCTGACCTCAGAAGACTTAACTTAATAAGAGATATGGAATTTGTCGAAGAGTAAGGCATAGCTTTTGGGTTCTCGTTTGAAGCATATGGAATTTGCTTATTGATGTCAAAATAACAGATCAACGAAGTCGCATGAGACATCCCTCGCTGCTTACGTTCTTTACCCAAGAAGATGGACTTTGTTATTGTAACGATATAAGAGGTTTGTTTTAAAGCAATTGGGATGCCCTGTGCTCCCAGTGAATTGCGTTTTAATTTATTGACAGCTCGACGAAAAAAGCTTGAAAGCCGTTTTATTGCATAACGGAAATAAATTTTCAATCTCTTCCTGTCGCTCATTGAGCTGTACATCTAAAAGAAAACTATGAAAGTGTTAAAATTTACTCGAAGCTTTAAAATATCAAGAAGTATAAGTGGCAGTTCATTGGAGATTTTAAGATGGATAGGATTTCGTTAATGGGACTACAGAGTGGATAATACAAAATATCCGTGTTATCTCTGTTTGTTGGATAGTAGAGCGGATTGCTCAACACTATGTTCAACGATCATGGCCACTAAGACCGGAATTTTGTGTTGGAAAAACAAAGATAAACGTTGAAATGTGAACCTATTGCTGAACCTGAAAAAAGTATTAATGCCGCCTTTACACTCAAGTTAAGGCTTATGAAAACAATTCGTAAAAAGCTAGATGAAAAATCTGAAGCTTATACATTTTTAAAAAACTTTTTTTCCAAAGTTGTCAGAAGCAAAAGGTTTAAAGCTGGAATTTTTGTCGGATCCACAAATTAAAAAAAATTTGCCAGTGAAGATTTGCCAAAATTACTTAACTAGTCCTCAAAAAAAAAGTTGGAATAGTTTAAAGTCTTTTTTTTTTAGGGAATAACAAAGTTGAAAAGTACCAAGAGCTAGTTGAAAAAAAACATGTTAGAAAACTTTAAAACCATGGGTTGCAGAATGTCTCTAAAAAGTACATATGGCTGCATGCTCATTTTAGATAAAATTGAAAACAACATGGGGGCGTACTCAGAAGAACAAGGAGAACCTTTTCATCAGATATTATGAACTTCGAACAACGTTATCAGGGCCAATACAACGAAAATATGATGGGGGACTCATTTGGGGGTTTTTAGTGAGAGAAAGTACTTATGGAACATGAAAGAAAAAAGTAATAGGTTCACTTTTAAACTTTTTTCCACTATTTTGTAATTTGATTTGATGAGTAGTAAAAGAGTTGATTAAAAATCATATCTAACATATATTTGTTCGATTTATCAATAAATAAAAATTTAAACTATGGATTTTCTACAAATACTGTTCAACCGTTCTCCTGGATACAAAAGCAAACTTTTTTCAGCCATATATATTTTTTTTGTCTAACTGTCGATAAAATCTATCAAAATTTCATACCCTCTTATCAAAGTCAAAATTCGTGTTGACCTGTGTAATACGCACCTGGCATCTGTCGAGGCATGCTGTCCACGAGATTTTCTCGTCTACTCGAATTTTTCAAATCTCGCGAGACAAATCAGTCCAAAGTCCTCAACGTCTTTCCTCTGAAACGTTTTCAATAGGGTTGGCGTCGGCGAGTCGATTTGTTTGAGAGGCCTCTCTACTTTCTTATCTGTCGGGTCCCAAGCGAGTCGCCTCGCTCCACGTGATTTTCGGCCAACAAAATGGGTTTCTTCCATGCGCTTCGGAATTTGAATCCTCATGAGCACTCTCAAAGAAGTTAAAACCTGATTTCTTCATTTGACGCTCCGTGCCGCAGCGTTCCAACTTTCAAAGTCCCGTGAAGAAACAAAGACAGTGATTCGTTTTTGAACTTTCAGAGCGAACTTTGCCTACTCGATGCCACGTTTTGGCAACCGGTCGTCGACATTTTTTCATCTCGTTATAACGATTTTTACACACTTCTTCACAATAACGAGTTTTACCGACTTTTTAATATATTTGTAGCGGACCCCTGAGGAGGAAGTGTAATATTTTTATTGCCACTTTGAGATGGGAACAAAGAGAAAGACTGCCTCGCGGATATTTAACGTTGCCAAACAAGTGACACATTTTGGATGTCAAGTTGATTATCGCGGTCACTTTCTTACCTTGACAGACTGTATACGATATAAATTTTAATTTGTTTATGGCTTACTAGGGAATAAATATTTTCTCCTCGCCAGTATAAGTGAGGGTTTTTTGTTAAAGAGCTTTTGGATGGTGTTCCTTTACAGAAAACACTTGATTAAGATGACTTCGTGTTTCTGTCTGTCCGTCCGTCTGCTCTGTCACACACCGATGTTTCTACGAAATACTAATTTGTCTATAGATAACAATTAGTTGAAAGATTTGGTGTACATAATAGCGGAATGATTGGCCTCATCAGAGTCCCATGTAGTTTTGAAAGTTTAATTTTTGACTTAAAGGGTGTTAGTGTTATGGGGGTTGTGAAAAATCGGAAGTGAAAAAAAATTTTTTACTAGGTAATCGGAGTGTAACGGTCAAATGGAAAGCTTGTGAATATACGATTTTAATAATGTAAAATGTAATATACTTGCGCGCACTTTTCTTTGTATTTATTTTTAATAAATCGGCAAAAAATCGTGGTCCATCCGCCTTATCTCGAAAAGTACTTATCATAATAATTTTGAAAAAAAATTCTGGTATATTCCCCATGGGGGTGTAGATTGAATGAAAATTATCACGAGAGCAATACCTTTAATAAATGTTATCTGGGTATATAAAAAAAAAAACAAAAAATTCAAGGTCCAGCAATTTTCAAGTAAAAGATTGAAAAACAGAACATTGTTGAACAACTTATTTGGGGGCTGTGTGTTGTGAATGTCACGTGAACATTTTATACCACCGTTAACAACATTTTTTATTTTAAAACGCCAATCAATACGTACGGAACACAAATTGGGCATGTTTCAGAACTTGACACTTGGACCGTTTATTTTAATGTAAATAAAATAAAAATACACATGGGATTAAAGCCGGGATATTGCCCCAGTACTATCCCTATGCAAACACGTTAGTTCTAAAAGCAGTACTGAATTTAACTTTCATTATCTTCTACGCAAAAGAATAACTTAATCCAATCATTATAAGCTATGCGATATGATTAAAGAAAAAGACATACTTTATGGTAAGATATTACATCACACACAGAAGTTGAAATGGAGGGAGAGCATCAATGATATTTTACCAACTGAACCTTAACATTATCCCTCGATCTATACTATTTATTTTTAAGGGGGATAAATACACCGGTGCGCTGCAAAAAGTATGTATAATTTTAAAAAAAAATGTTTTAAAAAAAGATTATTAAGTGAAATAATACAAAAGAATGGCGAAAGAATATTTTTTTTTAAGGTATGTTTTTTAAATGGTTAAAACATTATTTTTATAGGTTAAATGGACCATCTGCAGGGATAAGATTTCCCCTAAAAATAAACCGACGGGGCAAAAATAAAAATTAATCTTGTAGTAATCGTAGTAGTTAAAAAATTTGTCGAAGGGTTTTTTTTTCAAAAATAAAAAC
>CM032450.1:20107971-20135471 GCA_019049505.1 Pachyrhynchus sulphureomaculatus
AACTATCTTAAAAACAAATAGATAAAATAGCATAAAAGTCAACATAAATCAATAAAGTCTTAAAAAGGTATTAGTATTACCACAGAAAATATAGGTATCCATTTATCCTACAGAAAGACAAATACGTGAAACAAACGTCTAGCCGCGAGAACGGTGCCGAAGACGTTCCGCTCGCTAGCACCGTATTATTTAAAAATATGGTCTCGTCGCGTTCTCAGAGATATCACGATATCGGTTACGTATATAGTATAACTTCTATTTGTGCGCATCTCTAAGTAACTCGAAAACGAGGCTCATTTTAAACCCATCCAGCGGCAGCTAGCCGGCTTCGGTTTGCGCTACGTCTTAGGTTCATCTGTTTGCCCTTTTGTAGCGAGAGCTATATTTTCTTTGGTATTACTGGATTTTTTATTTACAGGAATTGTTTAGTTTTCACCAAATGAAAATTTAGATTTTTTTTTTACTTGGGTCTAGCACACGTGCTGCAAGGAAGTCCCGTAAAGCGCTCCCAGGAGCGGCATGTGCGCGGAAAAAGCGATTCACGTTTGTTCTTGAATCGCTGTAAATTGTACTCGTTGGGAAAACACAGCGGGGGCAAACTATTCCAAAGGGATGATGTTCTCTATATAAAAGACTGCTATGAAAAGCGTTTTGTACGCGGAGTAACAAGCTGAACTTCATATGGATGTGAAGCTCACCAGTCGCGACGTTAATTCTAACATGCGCATTGGGCAACTGCTTTGGGAGAATTAAGCGGGCTACATTCCTTCGAACACTCTTCCATGAAAATACCTGTAGAATAACTCAAGTCGCCAACCGTTCTTTTCGATGTTCCAAGCAAATCAAGGCTGCCGGTCAGTTTCCGGGTCATCAGTCAGACGAACACGCTCTTCTCTGAACAGAATCCAACAAATGCAGTGTATGTTTGGGAGCGGAGCCCCAAATATGGGAGCAGTAATTCCATATTGGTCGAATTTGAGCTTTGTAAAGTAAAGAAACATTGTTGTGGAGTGTAAAGCTTTCTGGTTCGAAATAATATTCCCAATCTTTTGAGAAAGCTCTCTCTGCTATGGCCTGCAACATGTTCAGCCAGGACATATTTTGCTCCCAAACTAACGCCCAACAATATTGAGCGACGATGCTAGGGAATGGAGTGCCCCGACAATTATTCGGGTTCAGCAACGTTAACTTTTTTTAGAAAAAACTGCCACCTGGGTTTTTGTAGCGTTAAATTCCACTTGGTTACTGTCACCCCAAGGTAGAATTTCTTCCAGGTCTTTGTTAAGTTGAACGACCTCCTCTGCTGCCGGTGGATATTTGCCTGAGCAGCCGATGTCAGAGCGTTCAAAGTGAATGAAGAGACAAGCGTACTGTCGTCTGCAAAGCTGTAGATTGGATTCTCTTATGGTCTTTTCCAGCAGATCGTTAATGTAAATGAGAAAAGAGAGTAGAAACAGTATGGAGCCTGGAGCACACCGGCGTTGATTGTGAAGGTGTTAGAAAGAAATCCGTCGACCGCCCACTCGTAAAGAACGCTCTCTGAGGAAACGTGAGAGCCACGAACAGAAACTTTTCAGACATACCCCAAGAGCGTAGCTTAGCCAACAGTCCATCGTGCCAAACACGGTCCAATGCCTTGGATATGTCAAGAGCAACCGCTCGAGATTCTCCAAAGTGTTCAATTGGTTTGTTCCAAACATGTGTTTACTTAAGTCAGAAGTGACTTCTGACTGACAGAAATTGACTTCTTGCTGAAAAAAAAAAAAACCACTACTTTTACAAATCCATTAATTCTAAATCTTCTGTATATTTTTAAAGTTAAGGTGTTTGTAAAGCGGTTTTTCATTTCTCTGCCAAAAAAGACGTTTCAAGGTCCCTAGATGACGACAAACATAATTCTCGTTTCGTGGAAATGGTGGGGATGATAACTTTGGGCCAAACGGTACAGACATAATATTTGGAGTAGTTTGCAATCTATAGGTTTTTTTTTAATGATATAGCCTTAGGAGGTTAAACAGTCGTTAAAATTTGTATGGTTTTATCATTATTATAAACTTTTTTATGTTTTTTTCACGAAATAATGGACACATTTTCAGCGTAGTTATTTATAGTAAAACATATTCGTGGTTAATTGGATGACGACGGGAGTTAGAGAGTTGGTTTCTTATAAATCGTTCGATTCTTGTACTTCAGAAATCTGAAGAAAATACATATTATTTTTTCATGATTTTCAATTTCAACAGCAAAAGCATTGAGATCGTTAATTATTCTATAGTTTTAATAGTATAATGAGAAATCTTTTTAGTTTCTGGTTGAGATGGACAAATTTGAAGCATTATGTTTGGTAAAACATGTAAGGTTTCAGTATGTCCTTTTCAGGATTCCTCGATCCAGGGAATCTAAAAATTATATTTTTGTTAATAACATGTCACCATAAAGTATTTAGTGTGTAAAATTCATAGTTGTATTGCCTATATTAAGTTATTCTTTAGCGTGAGAATGTCAAATTCAGCCTTTGCAAGTACTAAGTGAATCACGCTAACATTTTTTTTGATTTTGAAGCCGGTTGTGACCGCTATCGAAAACATTAAATTTTAATATTTACCAATCTTAAATTAGGAATCAGTCCCTTCAAAAATTTTCCTTGACTTCAAATGTTGAGAAAAACGGACATTATTATATATCAGGGTAGCTTCTTATTTATTGTATTGTGTGAGCTACTTGGCTCTTATCCTTTATGATTCTTAAAAATGTCTTCTACCTTCTTATCTTTACGGTAATGATTTTAAAATTCCTATGTTCTGAAACTTTTAATGTGAAGGGTATACCTTTTTCGTTTCCTTTAACCGGGGCATAAAATTTAATCTTTTGTATAAATTTAAACCGAAAAAAATTCCATTTCTTATTGTGAATGCCTATAACGCTTTTTTGATTAATTCCGCTACTGCTATTTGGAACACCACAAAAAAAAACCTCGATGCGGTATGTTTTATGAATTCCAAAAGGAAAACAATGCAAAAAAGGATGAAAGGAAAATTTGACCCAATAAAATATGCGTATTTCTAAAATATGTTTTATTCGACTTTTCTTAAACTGGTAATAAAAAGGCGCTGGATATTTCCTCCTTTAGGGCCCTATTAATGTAAATGCCTTGATCCTAACCAATACTCAAGGGGGTAATGTGTTTTCCTGACCCCTTTTATGGACGTCATTGCTCTTTCGTGTAGGTACATTAACATTGATTTGTAATGTGGAAGAAAAGTGTCTACGTTTGGATATTGCCTGATAAAAACAAATAAAAGTTTTGTCTTTATCTTTATTGCTACATTAGCTTGAAGTTTATATTGTATAGACACTTTATATTAAAAAAAGGATATGATCAATAGCCTCAATCGCAAAGTTGTGCTACGCGACACAACGATAAAAAAAAGTCATACCGCTATCGTTACAAAAATATTTTATACAATTGAAAATATCTTTTATAATTATTTATTTATTTATTTATACAAATTTTACGGGAAACCCCATTGCAGTACAAAATTAAAACATATACAAATGCAGATACAAAAATATCAAAATTATCAGCAAATGTGTTACAGATTGTTAACATGGCGTTAAACTCTGCGTTTTGACGAATACAAAGGTTTTTTATATTATTAGAAGTTCCAAAAATGTTTTTAATATCGAGTCGCCGTTTCAAAAAAGTAAATATCAATCAATTAACAATTCCTTGTGTATTATAAAATAGGCACAATTGTGTATTTAGAAAAAACTGTAATAAGAAAATTTACGGCATAGTTCACGTGCAGCAGGGAAATCCCTAAGCTTTACATGAGCAAGCATGTGCGGAAAAAGCGACTCACGTTGATCTTGAATCGTTGTAAATTCTACTCGGTAGGAAACATTGTCCTGGGCAGATTATTCCAATGGGATGAGTTCTCCATATAAAAGACTGGTTGAAAAGGGTTATCCGAGGAGCAACAAGTTCATATGGATATAAAATATTAGCGCGCCGTGTATTTCTAGCTCTGGAAGGAATTAAGCGGGATACATCTTTCGAATACTTTCCATGAAAATACTTATAGAATAGCTTCAAGTCGCCAACCTTTCTTCGATGCTTCAAGGAATCAAAGTTGTTGGTCAATTTTAGGTGCCAGTCAGGCGATGAGTTGTCTTCTAAATAGAATCAATCAAATACCGTGTATGTTTGGGAGGAAAGCCCGAAACATGGGAGGAGTATTCCATCATTGGTCGAGTTTGAGCCCTCTACAAAATTAACAGTTGTTATGGGGTGTAAAGCGTCCTAGTTCGAAATAATATTCCCAGCCTTTGAGAAGCTCTCTTTGCGATATATGCAACATGTTTATTCCAGGACATATTTGCTTCCAAATTAACGTCCAGCAAATTGAGTGGCGATGGTAGAGAAGTAGATTGTCCGACATAACTATGTCAGTTTCACCAACGTTAACTTTTTTAAAAAAACTTCCACCTGCGTTTTTAAAGCATTAAATTCTACTTAGTTACTGTTACCCTAATATAGAATCTCTTCCTGGTCTTTGTTAAGTTGAACGATTTCCAGCTGTTCTTCAAAGTGTTCAGTTGCGTTGTTCCAAATATGTGATACATAAGTTAGAAGATCTCCTGCTCATCTTTGCTTACGAAAGTCATATTCACGGTCTCTAATATTGAACTAGATATTTTAGAAGATGCTGATTGATAGCGTTTTCATCTTGGTCATACGTGCATTCAATACACAATATACATTATGCGTGACTTTAGAATAACGAATATTTCATATTTCATTTATTTTATTGGCTTTTTCCTTTATTAATCCTAGAAAATGAAAATCCAAAAGTCAAAAAGCACAACTCAACCCTTGGAATATCTTTTGCATCGGAACTGAAAACATTAAATAAAACTGAAGACGTTTGTAATCCGAGATTAACTTCCCAAATATGTTCAAACACATATTTATTCCGTTTATCATGGGCAGGTTTAACCTTTTGCAGTGAAACACAATGGCCGGGCCCCATCGTACTGCGGGGGCCGACGCGACGGAGGTGCATCGCCGGCACTGACGTTAACATCTTGCAACTTGGGAATGAATGCAAATAACGAGTTAACGCAGCTGAAATGAGAATTTGACCACTGACAGCTGAAAGTTGAAACAAGTGCATTGTAATTTTGCAAATCATTAATTTTTAGTTTAGATCATTAGTATTTCTTAGTAAAGTCGAATACGTCGACGTCGTTTTAACGTTATAACTTTTTAGTTTAATTTTTGTAATATTACTATAATATAAAATCATATAAAGTAAAATTATGGAGGTAAATCATCAAAGCTACACGTATACGTTCCCTCTGTATAGGTATGTTCTGAATTTAAACACGTATATTAGAGAATATGAAACTAGGGGTGAAGTTTCGGGTCTAGGTAATTTTTCGGTCTGCTAGGCCATTCGAAATGTTTCGATATACAATTACCAAATAGGAACCAACATTCAGCGATGTTTCCCGTCATTCAACTTCCCTACGTAATTACTTTGTGATAGATTTGCGCGTTGCCTATTTTGATTGCAATTCCGTTTCCTAAAACGCCATTAGCATAGGCAGTAGCTAGCCAATTTTGGTACACAGGTGGTCAAATAAGTTAACAGTAAATAGAAAACTTGGTACGCTTACGGTTCTTGGTAATAAAGTGGTACGATTTTATATGTTTCATTTCATAAGAATCTATCGCCAAAAGAATATTTTAATATTATTGTTGATGGAAAAAGTTCATAAATAGCACAACCTTGAACTTCCTCATCAGCTCTGAAATGTCAAAAGTGCTTTAAGTTGCCATTTATGGTAAAAATAATAATGTCGAGCGCACTTACTTGACCATTATAGCCCACAATCCAAATTTCAGTTTTATGATATATATATATATATATATATATATATATATATATATATATATATATATATATATATATATAATATACATATATATATATATATATATATATATATATATATATATATATATATATATATATATATATATATATATATATAAATATAAATATAAATATATTTCATTGCATTTATTTACTTAAAAAAGCATTTTACCAACCACATAGCACCCTCGCAAGTGATAAACGCCAGGTTTTTGTTGAAACTGAATACAAAACTTTATTTTTTGATGTCAAGAACTTCAAGAAATACTGGAAATAATAGTTTTGTTCAATATTAATAAAAATTAAAAACAAATTTTTAATTTAGCGGTTGCACATATTTATTTTAAACAGCTACATAGCTTAGTTAAAGGTGGTGTATGCGTGTTTTTTGTTAAACATAAACACTAAAACGTAATATTTTATGATAAATGTAAATTCAGAACATTTAAAGATGTCCGAAATAATAGTTTTATTTCATAATTTTAATGATTACACGGTTTTATATTATTTATTAAAATGTATTTTTTTCACTTTAATAGTTTTCTGGCAACTTTAAGTGTTTTTTTTGAAAAAACCTCAGGGCAGATGTCTTGTTTTATGATTTTTTTTAGATTCAGCATAAAAAGATACTTAAAAAAAAAAACACGGGTCTTACTTAAAAAACAGAGTTTTTTTTTTTGTATACCTGTGTAATTGGTTAAAATGCAATACGACTATGGTAAAATCTCCACGATGAAAGTCGAACTACCGCCATGACGTAGAAATGTTGTAGCGTTTTATTGTTAATCATATATATATATATATATATATATATATATATATATATATATATATATATATATATATATATATATATATATATATATATATAATATGCGTACCGTTACCTTGTTTTCTATAAACTATATATCAAATAAAAGGGGTAAGGCCACTCTAGATTCCAGGAAAAAAGGCTAATTTCGGGAATTTTTTTCAAAAGTATAATAAAAGCAGTCGAAAATTTAGTTGAAGTACTTTATTAAACAAATATTTAAGTGTACAAAACTATTTTTTTTTTATGTTTTTTTAATTCAAATTGGCAGCTTCAGAATCCAAGACGACAAGGTATCTTTTATGCGAGGCCTGAAACGGGTGAAACGATTGCTCCCGTAGATTTCAACCTAGAAGAAAAAAACTAAAAAATGTTCACTAATATATGCCAAATACTAGTAGATAACATACGGATTTGGCGATAAGTTATAAACTTCGTTTTTTATAAACGATTCGTTGGGTGAAAAATGAACATTTTTTTCAATTCGAAAAAAACCTTCCTTACGTTATCCACTAGTTTTTGACATATATTAATGAAAATTTGTAAGTAATCACCTCCGCCTCGCATAAAAGGTGCCTTGTCGTATTGGATTGTAAAGCGGACATTTTGAATTAAAAAGATAAAAAAAAAATATTTTTGTACACTAAAATATTTCTACTCAGTATATATCACCACTACACCAAACACTTTATTTTTGCACTCGACGCGCGTTTCACTAACCATGTTAGCTTCATCAGGAGCGATGATTGAGTCAATCATGTTAGCTTCATCAGGAGCGATGATTGATCATCGCTCCTGATGAAGTTAACATGGCTAGTGAAACGCGCGTCGAGTGCAAAAATAAAGTGTTTGGTGTGTGGTGATATATACTGAGTAGTATTATTGTGCCAAAGATTCCACATTCCCAACTCACTTAAATGTTTGTTTAATAAAATACTTCAAATAAATTTTCGACTGCTTTTATTATACTCTTGAAAAAAATTCCCGAAATCAGCCTTTTTTTTTCTGGGACCTAGAGTATCATTACCCCTTAAAATATAGTGTTCAAGCACATACCTCCTACGCAGCTTTAGTCCATTACGAACTTTTCTGACCACCCCGTGAAGCTTAAAATTTAATGATTTATGTTTTCTATAACATAACACACACGCGTTCATAAGTAATCCTAAATAAACTAATATTGAAACACCTTCTTCCAGCTTACAAAATGATTTAGAGATATAATTAAATATAATATAATTATCCACGTAACTATAATGTTACAGAAAGATCTGTAACAATTAATCATAAATACAAACCGTCAATATTGAGTTTAGGACCAAATGAAACCTTTTGTTTTAGAAAATTACCAACATTTTGGTTTTGATTTAAGCCGTTATCAAGGTTTTTTTATGCAGCTTCTATAAAAATTGAATCATTAAGGTGCTCTTGAAAGTATTTAAAATTAGATTTAAAAAAATTTCTAATATGCTATGTTCTCTAATGGGTCATTGAACTTATAAATTGTCAGTACCATTAACACGAGTTTGTTTGTTTAATATTTAAGAGTATTAGGTTGAAACAATTTTTCTTGAATGAGTAAAAATATTTTGAAAAAATTCTGGGATATTCTCCATAAGGTGTAGACTGAACGAAAATTATCACGAGTGCATTACTTTTGATAATTTATCTGGTAATAAAAGAAAACCGGTGAAGTGCAAGTTGAACTTCCGTAATTAATGTTCCGTACGTTGATTGCTTCTGAAATAAAAAAAAAAAAAAATTACGGGGGTATAAAATGATCAGTGACTTCACACAAAACACACTCCAAATAAGTTTTCAACAAAGTTTGTTTCCGATCGTTACTGAAAACTGATGACCTTGAATTTTTTTTTTATATATATACCAAATGAATTATTAAAGGTAACGCACTCGTGATAATTTTCGTTCAATCTACACCTCCTGGAAAATATTTCAGAATTTTTTCAAAATTTTTGGATCAGTACTTTTCGAGACAGAAGGAGGGACAGCGATTTTTCGCGATTTTTTCAAAATAATACAAAGAAAAGTGTATGCATGTAAGACATTATGTATATATATATATATATATATATATATATATATATATATTATATATATATATATATATATATATATACAGTCGACACTGTGTATAGTGAAACTCTATATAGTGAAAAACTCTTTATAGTGCAATTTTTTCAAGACCTAGAATATTTTAATGAAATTTCATGTAAAAAGTCCTGCATATAGTGAATCTGTAAAATAGTAACACTCTATATAATAAAATTTTTACCGGAATTTTATGTATAAATTTTTATGCATTTATTGAGATCTTGGCCATTTCGGGTTTCCCATTTTTATCTAACATTAGCACGAATTCCATTTTTATGACGCATTTTTTTGAAAAGGTTCTTAACGCGTTTATAACGCCTAATGGTTGGCAATAAATCAGGTAGATTTCTGTGTGAAACCCGGGGAATAACCCATTTTATAGAAACCCGGGGAAAAAACCCATTTTATAGTCGAGGCCTAGTAATTCGCAAATTCAGGTTCAGTTTCTTTTTGTTTGAGAATCAAGTAAGATGTCCAAGCGAGTGTGTTTAAGTTTAGCTGAGAAAATTAAAGTTTTGGAGGAAGTTGATAAAGGCTGCAAAAAAATTGATGTTGCTGCAAAATTTGGTGTTTCTCCAAGTTGCGTCTCTCTGATAATAAAAAGTCGCGACAGTATCATCAAGAAACCTAGTGTTCCAAGCAGTCGAAAACGAGTACGGGTGAGTACTTACGAGGATGTAAATGAAGCAGTTTTACGATGGTTTCAAGTGGCCCGTACGCATCAAAACGTACCAATATCGGGAAATTTAATAAAGCAAAAGGCTCTACAATTTGCTAAAGAATTTAACTGCGTTAATTTTCAAGCTAGTGAAGGGTGGTTGAGTGCCTGCGCAATTCAATTGTTTTCAAGACGGTGTCTGGCAAGAGTGCAAGCGTTAGTCAGGAGGACTGTGACATTTGGACTGAAACTGTTTTAAAAAGTGCATTGAAAAAGTACGAGCCAAAAAAACGTTTTCAATTGTGATGAAACCGGTTTGTTTTTTAAATGTTTGCCAAATAAAACTTTTGCTTTTAAAAGTGATAAATGTTTTGGTGGTAAAACAAGTAAAGAAAGGGTGACACTTATGGTTGGAGCAAACATGGATGGCTCAGAAAAACTGAAATTACTGCTCATAGGTAAAAGCAAAAATCCCCGTTGTTTAAAAGGAGTTAAATCTCTGGAGTTAGATTAGGCCAATAATAAAAAGGCATAGATGACTTCTGAGATTTTCGAAAGATGGATCAAAGAACTGGACACGAAAATGAAAAGCCAAAACCGAAAGTTTGTGATGTTTATAGACAATTGTCCTGCACATCCAGTTACTGTAAGTAAAAAAATTAAGGAATATTGAAACATGACCTCCAAATTGCAACCTATGGACCAGGGTATTATAAAAAACATAAAACATCATTACCGAAACAGAATTGTTCACAAAATTGTTAATGCGATTGATAACAACCTTTTAGTCCAAAAATTGATTACCCTTAAAGAGTGTATAACCGAAGTCGCTAAAGTATGGAGTGAAAAATGTTTCTCAGAAAACTATCAAAAACTGCTTTTCTAAAGCAGGTTTTACTGAAAAAATTGACGAATGGGAAGAAGAAGACGAAATGGATCTCGCTACCTTAAAAAGGCAATGGGGTATTCTACAAAAAACTGCTACCGTCGACGCAGATTTTTTACTTGAAGATTTCTTAGAAATCGACAATGATGTTGGCACGACAGATCTCCCAACTGACCAAGACATAATTGACGATATAAAAGAAGATCATGAAGAAGAAACTGAAACCGGGGAATGTCCTGCTAAATTTAGTGAAAATGAAATAAGAAATGCATTTGACATTGTGCGAACTACTCTCAGGGGCCAGGAAAGTGTACCTGATCAAAGCTTTATGAATTTGAATAAATACGAGAATTTTGTTGAGCAACAATTATTTTTCAAAAGTAATGTTCAAAAGAAAATAACTGATTATTTTTCCTAGTACGTATGTACGTAGTATGTACATACGTATTAACAGATTTTGTATTATTCTTTTTATTTCGTATGTAGTACATACATAAATAAAGTCCGTACGTTATATCTTTACACGTGTGTCATAGTTTTCAGGCAATATCCCAGACGACTATTATATTTTTTGTCTCTTTTTACCAATACCTACGATTTATTGGTGAAAAGAGACATATAATATAATAGTCGTCTGTTATATGGCCTGAAAACTATGACGCACGGGTAAAGATATAACGTACGGACTTTATGTATGTATTTAGCCCTGTACATGCTATGTACTATTTAAACTTTCAAATGTTTAATAAAATCTTTTCTAATAATTCAATTTTGCAATTTTTTTTGTTGCCTTATAAAATACAAGTAAATGATTACCAATATAAAATACATACATAGCAATATATAGGGATTTTTTCTTTATATAGTGAAAAACTTTCTATAGTGAAATTTCGGTCAACATTTTGGTCTTTCACTATATAGAGTGTCAACTGTATATATAATATATATATATATATATATATATATATATATATATATATATATATATATATATATATATATATATATATTTGAACTCGTGTTTTTATAAGCTTTCATTTGACACCTCACTCGATGACCTAGTAAAAAAATTTTTTTTTCACCTCCGATTTCACCCTCCAAAACTAACCCCTTAAGTCAAAATTTAACTTTCAAAACCACACGGCTCTGATGAGGCACTCAATTTCTATATTAATACCAAATTTCAATTTTCTACGTCAAATAGTTTCGGAGAAAATCGGGTGTGATAGATAGACGGACAGACAGACAGACATACGGACATACGGACAGACAGACACCAAAGTGATCTTATAAATGTTCCGTACGGAACACTAAAACAGAACTTTTCAATAAAAAGATCGGAAACAAACTTTGTTGAAAACTCATTTGGAGTGTGTTTTGTAAAGTTATTGACTATTTTATATCCCCGTTATAAAAATTTTTATTGTAAAAGCAATTACCGTACTAACTGCGCAAGTCCGACTGACACTTGGCCGGTCTTTTTGAATATCAGACTATAATAATGTGTTACTTGATTTTAACTATTACTTCTTATTATTTGAGTAAGAGTAAGTAAAAATATCTTTTTAGGGAAATTATTATCAACTATAGATTTCTAATTCATTTCGAAAGTTATGGCGAAAAATTAGTCATTCTTAGCTTTATAATAAATAGTTTTGAAATATTAAAGTAGCATGATGACAGTACTTATTCTTTATTCTGATTTTTTTTATATTTTTTTAAAAATTTAAATTTTAATCCAATTCACTTTCAATTAAAAGTGTTACGAATTTACAATTAAAAACAAAGTATTAAAACTTGATTAGCATATGTACAAGTATTTTAATAACACTAAAGTGTTTTACAACGCGAAATATCAATTTTAATTGCAATGAAATATAACAAAAACATATAGATTTATAAACTTTATTTTATATAAAGTACCAATCAACATTTACATTAAATTTGATATATTGAGAGTGTATTCCACTTTAAAATTAATTTTCATCCAAATAGGAATAATTTATTATAATTATTTAAGGTAATACATTTTTTACTCAAAATGGGCGTGTTCTTAAAACCCGTATGTTTTTGTTGGTGTGATGGTCCTTGATTCGTCCAGTTCCTCTAAATTTAATTTTATATATATACAGATTATTGTTCTTGTTTTTATTAAAGTAAATGTTTACATTGTAACTTATACATAAATGATTGTCGGTCTCGGTAGCGCGGTCTGTATATAGCCTATCAAGTGTCGCTGGTTCGAATCCGACGCTAGCAGCTAGGTGTTATGACGTCCCAGATTTTAAAATTATACAAGCTCGTGGTTAATACACAAAGTTCGTGAGATCAATAAAATGGAAAAGATATCTTAATGCCAAGGTAGAGAAAAACATACATGGAACTGGATCAATGTAATCTTTTTCCGATAAAGCTTGATTTTGGGGTTATGTTATCACCCCACGAGCCTGGTCAATTTCCACTACGCGATTGGTTCAGCGCACCGTGAAACACTCTGTGAAGATCCATGTTTGGGGATGTCTTTCGGTTTTGGGAGGTTCTTCATCTGTACCTACAATTTAATCGCTGAAAAAATGCTTTAGATTTACAAGAAGGCATTAGTACCGTCACATTGGTTATCCCAGTCGCCTGATACAAACTCAATCGAGAACGTGTGCACATCAAGCAAAAGCTACGTAGTAAAAAGGTGTGTACAGTGAAGTGGCAAATTCGGGCCTTGCCTCAAGAATTCTCGTAAAATCTCGTACAAAGTATGCGCTGAAGATGCCAGGCGATCATCGACGCTGATAGGGACTGTATGAACTACTGATTCGTACTGACGTAAAAAACTTTTAAATAAATACATTTTTTTAATGAACAATGCGCAACAGGTTCTTATTTGACCGACTGTAAGAGAATATATAAACAGTAGCAGTGACAATTCTTCGATTACAAAATAGTTATCTGTTATTTTATAAATAACTGTCCATCTATTACAAATAATACTGCTTTTTTTATAATTACAAGCCTTCAACATGGTAGGTAAGGGCTGCTGCCGACAAAGTCGATAGTATCGGAGAGAATGACGAACTCTAGGCGTAGTTTTCTGTACAGAACCAACGACTCTTTTTTAATTCTTTTCTTTAGACTTCCACACCAACAACATAGGGCGACATTTTCCATCGGGGTCGACCCTCACTTCATTCAAGTGCTTTTCACCCGACAAGAGTCCGGTATGTCAATAAAAAAAATTTTTTGGCTTGGACAGTTCTGGCATACAGCCAGTCAATAGAACTTGTTAACAGAAACGTCTACCAGATCGTAACGGGTGATATAAATGATATTGCACAGGACCAAAATTCAAATTTATTATTATAATTAAAGCATATAAATTTAGTAGGAAAGAAACCTACAGTTTGCGCGATATCGCTCTATATACTCTGGTTATTAATAATTTATATTTTATGACAGTTTCAGAAATGTCAGTTGAAATAGTAGAGGAAAATAGGATGCGATTGAAACTTAAAATATCAGGAAATTTCACAAAATATATTTGCCAGGAAATTCTAGGTAAACAACTTTAATGGTATTTTCACGTTGTCAATCAGTATCACATCTTAGTTTCATGTTTATTTCTGCATAAATGTTCTATTTCTGAACAAAACCGATTAAATAATTCTATCTACAACGAAATCCAGAATTTTATAACGTAGTCGAGAAGTTATCTCTAAAAAATATACGTATTTTATATTCCTTTTAATTTATATTCTTTCTTCCTCCAAAGATATTCCATACTACAAAACTGTATCTAATTTGAACACATTTTTAAAAAGAAATAATAAAATGTTGATTATTTAATATTATGATATTAGAAAAATGATATTGAAAACTGTAATGACATTTTTAACAAATCTTGAATACGTTGTAGTTAGTGGCGTTGACAGGTTCATGGGGTTGAAGAGGGAGGTACACTCGGATAGAAAGGGTCTTTCTTTAAGGAAAAAAAAGAGAACACTAAAAGTGGAGCTGCTTATAGAGGGGGGAAGGGCAATTGATAAACGGGGGGCATCAAACGATAATCATGGATCGAAGCCCTTTTGATAAAAAAAAAAACATTCTCGGAACTGAAAGATAGATGTCAAACTCGTTGACGAAAAGAACGAACTTACACTGAAACTTTAAAAGCTTAAACCTTTCACAACACAGTAAATTAAAATCAATGATCGGAGCGGAAGGGAAGGGAAATCTAAAAACACCTAATTTAAACAATCGATGACCGCGTGGAGGGGGTAGAGATTTTTTTATAGAGAAGAACCCCTACTTAGAAGGGAACTTTGTGAATCGGAGGGTGAACATTTTTTCAGAAAAGAGAAACTCCAATAAAAAAAAGTTCCGTTTCTATAGGGCGTATTTTTTAAATTAACAGGTAAGGTGAGCATACCCCCGATGGTACCCTCCCTTGATTGTAGTTTTAAATGGAATTTTTCCACCTTTTCCTTTGTTTATTTCGCTTTTTTAATAAGGCTGTTACAATTGAAAGTACTAGAAGTTCCGTTTTCTTGTTTGTCGACCTTAGATCGACTGATGAGCTGTGATAAGGCGAAACGCGTCTCAGGATGGATTACGAATGAGCAAACAATGGGTAGGCTGCTGAAATGTGGGCTCTGTCTTGTTTTACATTAAAGCAGATGTGCACGAGGTGGAACCCTCGTCGAATCGCGCTGCCTGCGATGAATGCTGGCGGTTTACTGAACGTTCCTCGGTCGGTTGTGGCTAGTGTTGCCAGCTCCAGTATGCCAAATTTCGTGGCGGGAGGTTAAAAAAATCTGGATTTTGGTTGTCTAATCGGGACAACTAAAGAAAACAAGATTTTTATAAATCAACGTTTATTTTTATCATTAAGTGGTGAAAATAATGGTAGCGTTATACAATTAGCAGTACCTATTGGTAACTAATTTCTATAAACTTTTTTTAAATATAACCAAACGGGACAACGTGATACCTCTATCGCGCTATTCGCAGTCACAAAACGATACGCGCGAAGTTTGAACCATTCATAATTACCGATTGGCTCAAAGTCGGCCTCCGATTGAGGAGCAGGTATGCGCTTCAATTTTAGGTACAATTCGTTGTATCTTATCATGATGTTACACCAGTATAAGAATAAATACTAGAAGTTCTGTTCTCCTTTTTGTCAATCCTAGCTCGACTAATGAGACATAATACGGCGAAACGCGTCTCGGAATGGAATGGTAAATGAGAGAACAGTGGGTAAACTGCTGAACTGCATAGTATTCTCATAGATACTGTTACAAACTTTCACGTACGTTCTCTAAAAATATTAACACTTTTTTGGTGAAATTATTTATAAGTTATGTTATTCAGTTGTTATAGTCTGTAGACATATTTACAATTTGAATTCTTTAAACAATGGGGTGATCGAGAAAATAGGATTGGTGTTACAGCTTTACTTAAGTGCGATATGGGAAAAAGCTATATTTTAGGACCTTATAACCGTTTAAGATAAATCGTATGTTTGTTTATCACGCGTTCAAATTATTTACTGAGACGGGAGACATGAAAGACATGCAACGTTCAGGAAGACAAAGGACAGTTCGAACGCCACAAGCTGTTAAAACTATAAAACCCCGAATTGACCGAAATCCTCTCCGTAAACACAAAATTTTATCTCGTGGGATGTCAATTTCGAAAAAGTCTATGTCTCGTATTATTAAAGAATACCTAAGATTTGACGCGTATAAGACTGGTCATTTGCTAACGGAAGCTTTAAAGCGAAAAGAGTGGCGAAAATGTAAAAGTTTGTTAAAAGAAACGCTAATGACAAACATAAAAAATTTTGTTTACCGACGAAAAAATTGTCACTGTGGAACAATTATTCAATAAGCAAAATGACAAAATTTATACCAGATCTTGTAAAGAAGCATTAGTTGTGGCTTGATGGGAAGTCAGCTTTGATGGAGTTACCAATATTCATGTTTGTGAAAAATGTGTGTAAACATCGGCTAAAATATATCAAGACACTATATTAGAGAACGTTGTAAAATCCCTAAACCATACTCTTTTCAAAAATAAGCATTACGTCTTCTAGCTAGATTCTTCACTAGGCCACAAAGCTAAAACAATACCAGTATGGCTTTAACAAAATGTCTCCATTTATTACTACAGAAGCTTGGCCTTCTGCAAGTCCTGATCTAAATCCTTTAGATTATAAACCATAGTCCTTCTTAGAGGGTATGGTTTGCTCTAAAAGACATGTCAATCTGGACTCTTTAATATGAGCTTTAACAAAAGCGGTAGACAAGGTGTATACTTTGCTCGTTTTCACTTGTTTTATATTAAACGATACATCACTTTAACCTAAGTTGAAAACAAAATCTAATATTAAGGGTGTTTAATTTTTAATTACATAAAGTATATAAGTAATTTGGGAGAGGGTAGCTTCGAATTTATCACTTATAATAAGTCAATTTCAGTATTCTTGGAACCAAAGAATTTGAAAATCAGGTAATTCTTTTTATTATTTCCATTTTAAACGGAAATACTCAAAACAGTCAATATAAAGAACTGGGATGTAATTAAACCAGCAAGTCGTTTGTTTAAAAGGGTGCAAAGTTTTGAATTAAATTTTGGTTTAGATGACAATCTGATAATACGATATTAATCACAAAGGATACTTTGAGTTGATAATAAAAAAGATTTTAGAAATACAGAAAATTTAATTGGTTCAACTTACTCATCGGACAGTAGGAAGATTAATATATATTTTTTTTAAAATAAAAGCTAATATGCTACAAAAATAACTGAAAAGTGTAAACTTACTGATCCGCTGAGTCAGTCACAAACTTGTAAGTTCATATGAACCGATCAGCAGTATTTTAAAAAATGGAGGCATAAAAAAGGTTTATTGATTGATCTTTCCTTGTTATTTTGAACAATATAATATACAATACCTATATAGTTCCTTATAATACATAAGTTGTATAGTCTGTCAAGTAAGAACGTGTCGGCGATAATTCATTTTTGGTGATGCGACTCTAGCGATTCAACAAAAAATCGGTAGAGGTTTGTTTACAATGCATTTTGGCAAAAGTATCAGTCGATTCCGAACTTTCGTCGAAATCACGTAAAATCCAAAATGAGTCAGTTGTTTGCGCATCGGTTCGTCTTTCTTTGTTCCCATACAAGGGGGCCTAAAATGACACATTCTGCCGCCGCTAAATATATTAAAAAGTCGGTGTCGTTTGTGAAGAAGTGAATAAATCTTTTTTTTGTGGATCTAGCACACGTGTTACAGAGAAATCCCTAAAGCAGTCCAGGAGCGGCATATGTGCGAAAAAAGCGATTCACATTGTTCTTGAGTATCTGTAAATTGTACTCGGTGGGAAACACAGCCCTGGGCAAATTATTCCAAAGGGATGATGTTCTCCACATAAAAGACTGCTTGAAAAGCATTGTACGCGGAGTAACAAGCTGAACCTCATACGGATGTGAAGTATTAGCGCGAAGTGATTTTAATGAGACGAAAAATGTCGACGACTTGCCAAAACGTGGCTCGGTCGGTAAAATAATTCCGAAAGTCGAAAAATCAATCGTGTCTTTGTTTTCATGGGACCCGAAATTGACGCTGCATCAAGGAGCCGCAAAATTATGAAAATCAGGTTTGAATGCATCCCATGAGACCATTCGACAATATCTTCGTGCTCATCATGTAAAATTCCGAAGCACGGTGAAGAAACCTTTGCTGGACCAGAATCTCGTGGCGAAGCGGCTCACTTGGGTGCACGATAAGATACTAACTCTAGTATCCAAGGGCCACTCGGCCCTCACAATCGCCGGATTCCAATCTTCTCGAAAACGTTTGGTTTCTTGTAAAGATAAAGCTCTGAGGACAATGACTCAGTTGTCTGCAGAAAATCTCGTGAATAGCATGCCTCGAAGATGCCAGACGATTATTGATGCAGGAGGCGATTGGACAAGTTACTAAGATAATTGCGGCGTTGTTATCACACCAAAGAATACATTGATCACAAAAAATATTCTCGAAACGGTCAGGTTTTTACTTGACAGATGGTACAAATACAAAAATTTCAACTTTCAATTTAATTGAGAACCTGTTCTTCTTGGAATTAGAACGTCTTACTTTAGAGCAACTTTCAGACGTTTCGCCGACGATTGCAAGATACACATTCATGACTCTTTATTATTTGAGATTAGATGATTCGGTGACGTGAACTAACCTGAACCAAAACAGTAAAAACTTCCATTTTATCCTAATTAAATTAATATAATGGATTTCGTGACTGTCGATCTCTTCTAGTGAGTTACCAAGGATATTCCCAGCTAAACAGAATACTAACCTTTGGGGTACATTGTGAAATGGGTACATTTTGGACGCTGTAAAAATGCTTTACATCTCTGAAGTAATTTATAGGTAACACTTAAATTACCTTATTTTCTAGTGTGAAAAAAGTGAAGCTAACTACTATTTTACAATATGTGCCCCCGTCTCTACGGATATATAAAATAGCGCCCCCTTATACAAATACTTTTTTATTGGTTGTTCTTTTCACACCAGGTCATCGATTTTAAAATCGGGTTTACGTTTTTAACGTTCTATTGTATGAAAGGGTTTTTTCTTGTGAAAAATTTACCCTTATCAACCATGGATTTTTATGAACTGAGTGTAACTGTATGAAAGGGTTCTTTCTTGCAAAAAATTTTCACCTTTGGTCATAGATTTTTACTTTACTGTAGCAGGAAGAGCTAGAAGTTCTAGAGTTCCAGCGTCAGAAGCTTTTTTCTTTATCCCCAGTTGTCGTTTGGTGCCCCCCCCCCCTCACTATAAGCAGCTCAACCTGTAGAGTTTTTTTCATCCTTTAAAAACTCCCTTTGTATCTATACGCTCTCTACGCTTCTTGAACCTGGCTACGACACTATTTACTAACTGTACTTGGAAGGATTATGAACCTTCAATCTCTTTAAAAACAAACCTTAATTGAACAAATTAAATAACAACAAAGTAAGACAAAATAACTGTAGGAAAGTTAACCACTACATGTATAAATAAGAAAATTTTAATATTAATTAATTATTATCTTCCTTCTAAACCTCTGCACATTTATGGTACATACTGTAATTTTAAAAACATTTTATATTATAAGCGCGATATATATATATATATATATATATATATATATATATATATATATATATATATATATATATATATATATATATATACGCAGAAAAAAAGCGGTTTATCAAACAAGGATCGCCCGTAAGTTTTGCCAATGTGGGAGGTCCAAGAAAAATAGATAACCTGGATCTATCATGAAACTTGGACATGACCATGTTTAGTTCTATCTCAGAGCTTGTCAGCAATTTTAGGTAAAGATGAGATTGTTCGGTATCTTGCAATACAATCACGACAACAGTAAAGATTTAAGAAATATCTCGGAAATTAGATGGGGTAGCGAACAAATTTCAGTGCCACCTGATGTAAAACCGACAAAAATTTCAATGGAAAATCAAATCCCACATGAAAATAACGATAATGTATTGATATCGCCATAGGTAAATAGTGTACTAATACCAGTATGAACAATTTAGCGGGAACTGTAACAACAAATAGTAAAAAGAGCAATTTAAACCGAAACAGATATGACACTTTGTATTTTTCTGCATTCTATGTTCTCTTTTACTGCCTGTTTTGTTCTGCTAATTTTTGCACGCTATAAAATCGATAGAGACTGTTGTTTATGATTTATAGTTGTATATACTATAAATGTTGTATATAATTTATAGAGGCTTTCGGAATGAAAAATTCAAAGAATACATCAATCACTTAATATTTTCATCTTAAAAACAGTAGCGAGTAGAAAGGAATAATATATGTATTCGAAGTAATTTTAAGCAAACAATTTTACCTTTATCTGTTGTGGATCAATATATGTGATATGTGAATACACGTGAATTTCATGTTGTGAGAAAAATTGCTACTTCTTATTAAATTGGAAATATTATGAAAATTTTACTCGAGAAGTTTGCAACATCAGTAAAATTTAATTCATGACGTACTTGTTATTAATAAATTCATTTAAGGGGATATATCTAGTCTTGGAGCCGAAAATAAAGTGTTTTTTTAGCCAAACTATTCATTATATAAATCAGGTTTGTATTTTATATAATAATGCATAGCTTAAAATACAATTTGTGAAATTTTAATTAAAAAAAAAAAAAAAAATGGCGGCTCTACACTACTTCTCCTGGGACCCCTTTTTTTTAAGGAGCATTGCGGTGTGTACTATCTGAAATCAAAATTTCCAACAAAATTAATTTACTAGGGGATCAATCTTGTCTTTGAACGAAAGATTTTAAAAAAAATGTCATTAAATGACATTGGTTTAAACAATATATATATATATATATATATATATATATATATATATATATATATATATATATATATATATATATATATAAATAAATATATATATATATATAAATAAATATATAAACGGTATTATACAGCTAGGCACTCTCTTCCCGTGCGCATCTTCGTCAGTCAGGCCTCTTGCTTTCATTGCAGTCTTTATCTCGCCGTGCTACAATCTTCTTGGTCTTCCTTTTTTTCTCCTGTCCGGTGGTAACCATCTAAACATTCGTGAGGGCCATGTATTTTCGTCCATGCGCACTAGGTGTCCAAACCATTTTAAGCTTCTTAGTTCAATTCTGTCTACTACTGATTTTTGTGCGTTCATTTTTCTACTTATTTCTTTATTAGCGATGTGGTCCCTTTTAGACTTTCCTGCACTTGTTCTCAAATAGTCCATTTTGACAGCGTTAATTTTTTTTCTGTAATCCCCATTTATTGTTCAAATTTCTGATCCATAACACAGGACTGACTCTACTAGTGTTTCTTAGTTTTAGTGCTTATATGTTTATCCCACCGCATTAAGTTCAAACATCCTATCACTCTCTTACTTTGTTCTATTCTGTTCTTGATTTCATAGGATCCAAAACCATCTTCAGTCAAAGTGACTCCTAGATATTTATATTAGTCTACTTGTTTGATTTCTGACTGATTCTCGATAAGTATTGTGAACTTTGCTTCAGAGTTTGTCACTAGGAATTCGGTTGTATTTAGATTAACCTTCAGACCCCATTGGTTTAAACAAAAAGAGCGAAAAAATGACATTACCGCGTTTTACATTCTTGGTAAATAAAAATAAATTTCTTGATAAAATCAAAATTCTTTCTAAGTTGGGAATGTGGAATCTTTGGCACAATGATACTACTCAGTATATATCACCACTACACCAAACACTTTATTTTTGCACTCGACGCGCGTTTCGCTAACCATGTTAGCTTCATCAGTCAATCATCGCTCCTGATGAAGCTAACATGGTTAGCGAAACGCGTGTCGAGTGCAAAAATAAAGTGTTTGGTGTAGTGGTGATATATACTGAGTAGCAAAATTCTTTCCTTCAAAGACAAGCAATATATAGACAAAAAAAAATATGTACCACATTTCATCAAAATCGGTTCAGTGGTTCTTGAGATAGCTTGCACACCGCCAAGCGTTTTTCAAGAACAAGTAGTTTCGAGAAAAAACCGTTTAAAAAATCAGGTTAAAAAACAGTATCTAATATAAAATTAAATTCTTACCTATAAATGAATCATCGATTCCAGGGCCATATGCTGAATCTTATTTGAGCTTCTAGAATACTAATTTGTTCTTGTCTTGTACGCATTCTAGCTTCTTTGTACTTTGTAGCAGCTGTCACCAGGTCAACTCGTTCTCCGTCCACTTTAGTTGCATAGTCATGTGCATTTCTGCCACAATGAATTCCCATGACTGTCATTATATTTGTCTCCTCATTAAGAATGCATGCTGATATATAAGCAGCAATTTCAACAACATTGTTGCCACTAGGAAGGGTCTTCCAAAGAACTTGGTTGTAACTTTCGTTATTATTTTGAGTAAATCCGCCTAATAATAATAATAATAATTTTTCTTTACTCAAGTCCTCGTAAATTGGTTTTATAGCTTCACGAACAATAGATGGTAATGGGTTATAATGGTGGGAAAAATCGATATTATTTTTATCTTCTGATTGTGCATACGCGCGTTGCCACGGGTACCACGATTCTTCTCCGTTAGGACAGTATTGTTGTGGATGTTTATTAGTCGAGCTCAAATGATAATAAGTTGACCAAATAGCCTTTATCATAGCTTCTACTGAGTCATGATAGTGTAGACGTATAGCCAATCGAAAATAAATCGTCAACTTATCAATTGTTTTAACCGTTAGTGTTCCTCGCCTGCCAAGTGCGTGTGATTTGTCTACCGTGCGTAATTGAGAACCCATTCTTTGAACATGACCAATACACTCTTCTTTAATGCTTCGAAAATCCTCATAGGGAGTTGCTTTTATAAGTCCAATCATAACATTGATGACAAAGACTTACAAATAATATCAAGTTTATACTGGAACCAGACTGCCAAAATAAAAGTTGAGAATTGCATGTCCAAAGAAATAAAAATAAAGAAAGGTTTGTATTTTGTCACCCCTATTATTCAATGTCTATTCGGAGGAAATCTTCAATAAAACACTTTCTGATAAAAAAGATGGAATTACAATTAATGGTGTGTGTGTGTGTAAATAACCTCCGCTACGCTGATGATTCTAGCGGACAGTGAAGAAGGTCTACAAAGACTCATGAATGGAAGTGTTGATGCATGTCAGGAATATGGAATGAAACTGAATACGAACAAAACAACAACAATGGTGGTCAGTAAGAATCTTAATACAAACATAAATGTTAAGGTACATCAACAAACACTTGAAAGGGTAACAAGGACAACGTACTTAGGAAGCGTAATTAGTGAAGATTGGGACCACTCTATTGAAATACGCTCAAGAATTGAAAAAGCATGAAGCTCCTTTAAAAAAAGGCGCAGCATACTATGTAACTGCCAACTAAACTTAAAAAGAAGAACAAGAGTGCTAAGATGCTACGTGTTCTCGGTCACGTTATACGGTATAGAGGCTGCAACAATCACAGAGAATGGAGTCATTCGAGATGTGGTTGTATTGCCGAATGCTGCGTGTTCTTTGGACAGCGAATACCACAAACGTAGAAATACTTGATCGGATGGGAAAGAACGAGAGTTGATTCCAGCTGTTAAAGAAAGAAAAAGCACTTACTTTGGCCATATTATGAGAAGCCAAAATATGAGTTCCTGCAATTTATAGTTGAAGGAAAAATAATCGGTAAGCAAGGACCAGGAAGGCGCCGCAACTTCTGGTTGAGGAACTTACGACAGACATCTACTGAACTGTTTAGAGCAGCAATAGATAAAATTAGATGGGCAAATGTGATCGCCAACGTCCTTAGAAGATAAGGCATACTAAGAACAAGAAGCCCATTGTAAGTCTTTGAATCACCGTCTCCGATGTAATAGCGTATTTCACATCATGCAATACTTCAGAGCTTTTGAATATTTCTGCGACGCCATCAACTTCCATTTTACCTGAAGATCCTTCATGATTTGCAGTACATTTAGACTGATGTTATACCACTTTTCGTAGTCAGTAGTATCTGTTTTAGATTCCCAAGCTCGACAACCTCTACCATAAGCACTTTGTACGACGACATCAAAATATCCAATAATAGAAGAACCTTAATATAATAAAGTGAAACCACGCTTATTCTACGTTCCTTCTCCCGAAACTGTTAATTTCGTATTATTTTCAATATTCGACTCTTCAGAATTCTCGATAATTTCTTTTTTCACAGCTTTTTCAAGTAGTTAGTCACGCACGAGTTCAACACCAGCATGTATGCTATTAACTAGGATATCATAAGAACTTTGATATAACAATTGAGGCATGTCCATAAGGCCATAAAACTTCTCACAACTTTTTAATCCTAAACCTAGAACCCTCAATGTAAATATAAACATAAGAGCATAATGGTACCAATTTTTCTGCACAATTATTACACGTCACTACTATTTTACAGTCTGTCAAATAAGAACGTGACCGTGTGTATTCTTGAAAAAATGTGTTTCGCGAACATTTTTTGCATCAATATATTCTTTGGTGTGCGCAATTTGTAAGTTGTCCAATCGCCTCCTGCATCAATAATTGCCTAGTATCTTCGAGGCTTGCCGTCGACGAGATTTTCTGCATACTCTGCACATTTTTCGAATCTCGCGAGCCGACTGAGTTCAAGTTCTCAGTCTTTCCTCTAAGCTTTCTTTTTACAAGGCACCTAACGTTTTTAATAGGGTTGGCCAGCAAAGGTTTTTTAACGTGATTTGGAATTTGACATCACGAGCATGAAGATGCTGTTGAATAGTCTCATTGGACACATTCAAATCCGATTTTTTAAATTTTGCCGTTAGTTGATGCAGCGTCAATTTTGAGTTTCGTGAAAGCAAAGACGATTGATTTTTGGACTTTCGGAGTAACTTTGCCTACCGAGCCACGTTTTGGCAAGTCGTCCACATTTTCGTCTCGTTAAAATGATTTACCCACTTCTTAACAAACGATACCGACTTTTTAGTATATTTAGCGACTGCGGAATGCCAGTTTAGGCCCTTTTGGATGGGAACATAGAAAGACTGCATTGATGCGTAAATAAGTGACTCATTTTGGATTTTGCGTGATTTCGGCGAAAGTTCGGAATCGACTGATACTTTTACTAAAATGCATCGTAGGCAAAAGTTCCCTATACCGATTTTTGTTGAATTGGTTGAATCACATCTACCGAAAAAGAAATATCGCGGTCCTCGTGTTTCTGTAGCTTAAAATGCTATTTCACCGTCACAAGATTTTCATTTAAGTAATTCTTTTTAAGAGTTGTATATGGTGGTTGGAAAGAGAATTTAGATTTTTTCTTTGTACATATATCATACTCCTTTTAAGATAAATTTTAAAGTGAAAGATTTTTCAAAGCAATCAGCTATGTTACGAATCTTATCGACATGCATATCCATTAAAACGCCTTACGTATCAAAGCAAGGAAGTAAGTAGCACTAGTGTGCTTACGTTCGTATAGGTTACGTATGCCAATAAATTTACATAAGAAGTGAAATTAAACTCCCAGGTTGCTGTTCAGTATTTAACGTGAATTTACGTAAAGCAACACTTTATAGAATAAATTTTAGAACTATAAAGTAGTAAATTCTCTATGCTATAAGACGTTTTGCTTCTATTCCTTAGAGAATTATTGTATTTTTGCATTTATTGACGTTTTAAGGTTTTGTCTGTTTGTGGGTTGGAATGATAATTGGTAACCGATTACAAATTTTGTACATATATATTATTTGAGGTAGAATAGGAACTTATATTTTCAAGCGATAACGCTTTTGAAGAAGGACACAAAAGTTGAAAATTTAGATAAATATTTTCATGTAATTAATTTTTTGCATACCTGGAGAAAAATTTTTGAATATTGAAAGAAAATTTTTTTTTTGGTGGGGGGTCGATGAATTTATATCATTTTTTTCATTGCTTCTAATTTTAATAGGAATAGTATATTGTCAGATTTTAGTTGTAAATATTATACCTTTGACCTCTGCTCAGTTTTTTGGTGATTAATATCCCACCAGTCACTTAAAATGTCGAGTTGTAATGTTTGGATTAGGTTATTATTTCGTTTGCGTCAGATATGTTCAGTACTTTGGGAAATAACTATATACTAATTCCCTATTATTTCTATTATATTATATTTCTATTTCTCTATACCTATTTCGCGTGGGGGTGCGGGATAGAATATCACCCCCGGTAAGTTCTGCCTGTAATAAAAGGCGACTAAAAGCACATCTTAGATAGTAGATGCCTAGATTTTACCAGACATCCCTTGGTGTGATACCATCGTATCGTTTTAGGCTGCGTGCAGTTGTGTGGCTGTGCCGATGTCCTCGGACTGTGGGACCAAATAGCATGGTGAAGCACCTGGATATAAAAAATTCTGGAGGTAAAATAGCCCTCCGTTCGGATCTCAGGATGGGGGCTGATTCAGTGGTGTCAACGTGCAGAGATCACAACCTTAAAATAGATTTTTGCAACGCACGAAGTTTAAGCTCGAATATTAATTCAGTACACCAATCAAATAAACAACATGTACTTTCTGTGAAATCAAGTCAGTCATCAACCAGCTTAGTCAATTTTTTGTATCCTGGGTACGACTGTTTTCGAGATCGAGTAGTCTACCAATCAGTGACAAAGAGGCGCCTAAATCGCACAAGATTTGACACTACAACTCTGCTAAATGAAAAGAACTTATGGAATATTTTCGAACTCTCCCTTGGTTAGACGATTGTTTTAGATCTGACGACCCATCTGACTGCGCTAAGGAGCTTTTGGATGTTATTTTTGCTGGCATGGACACTTACATCCCTTTTTCGAAGAAATGCCCTCGAAAATGCAGGAAAGCTGTTGCTTCTAAACATCTTGCCTACTGACACTGGTGTGAAAATTCTGACGTCATAAATCGTAACATCTTTGTTCGCCCGGAACAAATGCAAAGAAATCATCGATGAAACCAAGGAGGCACACAATCAACGAATTAGAAACAAACTTCTTGTTTGCCCCAACAATTCTAAGTGTCTTTCACTAAATCCACAATATCACCACTTACACGGCCAGATAATTTTATTGCAATAAAACCTGTTGAGAAAGCGAACTTGTTGACTGAACTCTTTGCTTCACATTCTACTCTCGATTTCCTAATACTTCACATCCGTATGATGTTCAGCTTGTTACTCCCCGTACAACCCCTAACAAATAGATATACAGCCAAATAGGCAGACAGATAAATACAGACGAAAATACCGACTGACCTACAGAAATAAGAAATTAAGATGTTTTTACTATATGTCACTAATACGAAACTTTCCTTAGATAAATAAAAATCTACTTAAACACCAGTATATGAACAGATTTTCAAGTAAGTCTCACAGTAATTTAAGATGTCTACTAGACGTGTTATAACAGTTCAATTCTTTTCCAGAATACCAATACATTTCCAGTACTGTGCTATTTTTAAAATGTTGAACCCTAAGTTTAATTAGTTGGT
>CM032450.1:20140471-20170471 GCA_019049505.1 Pachyrhynchus sulphureomaculatus
TATGTTTGACCCCAAATATCGAAATTAATGAAAAAATAATACAATTTTCAGATTTTCTGACTCCAATTACCCTGAAAGGGTTGTATATCACGATATATGCAGGGTGATATATGTAGGATTTTTCGACGATCAGACCTCTGAAAAGGATGCTTAATACGACATACATTGAGCAACTCTTTCCATTCCTTTCCGATCCCTTTAACCCTTTATATAGAAAATAATAAATAAGTAATACAGTTTTTAAATTCCTTTACTCTAAGAACCCCGGAAAGGATGGTTAACACGATATAAACGGAGAAACCCTCTAACTACCTTTCCCACCCCCTTAATCTGTTATATAATAACACAGTTTTCATATTCTTTAACTCCAAGGTGTGTAACACAATATATACTTAGCAATTTTTGAGTTATGTTTTTCAGAAGTGAGGAAGGATTTCTGTTAAAAACAAATAATACACCCTCTATTCCCCTCCCTGATCTCTTTAACCCCCTAAATTTTCTACTACAAATAATTATGCTTAAAATTATCCCAACCATGATCCAGGAAAAATTCTCATTCTATTGAAACTATATAGTATTTAACAACTCCCACCCCATAAAGCGATCTTCGTCAAAACATTTAAGTTGCTTTCCTACTTCGAGTCTTGTGTGTGTGCCAAATATCAAATCAATATCTCATTTCGTTCAAGAGATATCGCGCCAACAGATTGCCAGATTGACAGACAGGTAGGCCGACAGATATGGGATACTCGTGAACTAGGAACTTGAAAGGTCAATAAATGGAAGTATCTCGGACGATACCATTTTCGTGAATCTTGAACGAAATGAGATATTATTATATTACCTAAGTTAACCTAAACTTTAAAAGCCCGGACGTGATAGCAAGTGTTTCTATGGTAACAATTATCACGACAACCCTTTTTTTAACTTATTGTTTTAGCAACATTATGGTAAACACTATTAAGACTAGTGTTCTAGATGAAGTAAGATGGAGCAATCATATCATGGAAAATAAAGAGTACTTACTTATAGAAGAGTTTTTTTTATAGATATAGCACACGTGCTGCACAGAAATCCCTAAAGCGCTACAGTAGCGACGCGTGTGCGGAAAAAACGATTCAAGTAGACCTTGAATCGCTGTAAGTTGTACTTGCTGGGAAACACATTTCTGGGCAAATTTATTCCAAAGGGATGAGGTTCTTCATATAAAAGATTGTTTGAAAAGGGTTGTACGAGGGGTGACAAGCTGACGTTATAACGATGTGAAGTATTTGGGCGACGTGTATTCTTAGTGTGCACCGCTATAGAGGGCATTAAGCTGACCAACCCACCAAATATTTTCCATGAAAATACTTGTAGAATAGGCTCACACTGCCAACCCTTCTTCAATGTTTCTGGGAATCAAGGTTTTGAGTCAGTTCGGGGTCTCCAATCAGGCAAACAGTTCTCTTCTGAATAGAACCCAATAAATGCAGTGTATTTTTGAGAGCGTTGGTCGAATTTGAGCTTTGTACACAATTCAAAGTTGTTGTGAAGTGTAAAGCTTTCTAGTTCGAAATACTATTCCCAGTTTTTGAGAAGTTCTCTTTGCTATGCATGCAACATGTTTAGGCCAAAACGTATTTACTCCCAAATTACCGCCCAGCAAATTGAATGACGAATAGAGGAATAGAGCGCGTCGACGTAACTATGTCGTGTTCAGCAACGTTGCCTGCTTTTGTAGCGCTAAGTTCTACTTGGTTACTGTCATCTCAAGATAGAATTTCTTCCAGGTCTTTATTAAGTTGGACGACTTTCTGCTGTCTGCGGGTACTTACATGAGCAGCCGATGCTCGAGTGCATAAAGAAATAAGCGTATAATAGCAAAAGATATAACAGAAGAGATTCTCGAATTAGTCAATAAGATCTAGCTACTAACGTTCAAATTCAATGCTTTTTTTGTTATACCATGTATAAAGAGCGTACTAAGCCTGCCTTTGAAGTTATTTTCTTTTATATTATAGAAGGCATCTTAAAATAAATAAAGGTAAATTTAAAGCAGAAATTTTGTTCTAGAGGTGTTATCTTTTTACCGTAAAGGAACTGTAATTAAGAAAGAGAACCGTATATTTTCCCATAATTTTGTGCTTTTTAGGCAATAGAATAAAAATTCTTGTAAAGTTTAGTGGAAAAATTATAAATTCTTATTACTCAAGAAATTATTCAGGTTTTTAATTTAAAAAAGTTCCTCTTGTCCTCTAATTTTTAAAATAATGTATCTCCAGTAAAATATAAAATAAATAAACTGAAAACCGATCAAGTGCAAGTCGGACTTGCGCAATTAGTGCTCCGTACGGTGATTGCTTTTAACGTAAAAAATTCACACTTCACAAAAACACACTCTAAATGAGTTTGAAGTTTGTTTCTGATCTTTATTGAAAACTGATGACCATGAAAAATTTGTTTTTTTTTATATACCAGATAAATTATCAAAGGTAACGCACTCATGATAATTTTCGTTCATTCTACGCTTTATGGATAATATTCCAGGATTTTTTCAAAATTTGTTGATCAGTACTTTTCGAGATAACGGGACTGGACATCGATTTTGGCCAATTTTTTTAAAATAATACAAAAGAGTACGGATGTATTATATATATATATATATATATATATATATATATATATATATATATATATATATATATATATATATATATATATATATATATATATATATATATATATATATATATATATATATATATATATATATATATATATATATATATATATATATATATATATATATATATATATATATATATATATATATATATCATATACAGGGTGTCCCAGTACTCCGTGTACATACTTGTTACTGTGAATTTCTAGGATGAAAATATGAATATTTAACCCAACTTACCTTAGTCCAGAAATTCGTAATTTTTGAGATACAGGGCGTCAAAGTTTATTTTAGTTTATTTTAGTTTTTTTAAGTAGCTTTTTATAATTGTACTATTTGTACAAGTAATCGATGCTTTGTTGTAAATTGTAGATGGACGTCACTTATTGCACTGTGTATATACAGTCCCTGGCCAAATTATTAGACGCACTGTATTTTTTTTAGTAATTTTATGTTTCTTAAGAGTTTTTATGCAATAATGGTATATTTAAACTACAATATTGATTTTTATTTAAAAGAATTGTTGTAGACTACATATTTGTATTTATTTTTAACATATGGCAACACTGTGTTGACAAAGTGATACATGAACGTAAAGAAGTACAAAAACCTGTATCAGTCGCGATCGGAATCGAGTCAGGTACGGACGTGTTTCTGTGGCTTTATGGACTGTGATTGTTTGTTTAACAGTTTTATACTACTCAGTTATTAGTTTATTTTGTATGCAGTGTTTTAAAAAAGTAATTGGACTATTTTCATTATGGGTAGAAAAGGCGATCTTTCACCACGTAAAAAAGCTGAAGTGAAGGCCCTTGTGATTGCGAAAACATTTACAAACCGAGAAATATCACGAAGATTGGAGGTTTCTGAAGCTAGTGTACGACGCATAAAAAAGAAAATTGAGTCAGGGAAGGAATTAAGCCCGAAAAGAAAGAAAAGATGCGGTAGAAAACCAATTTTCACTCCACGGTCAGAGAGATGTTTGAAGAAAATTTGTGTAGAAAAAACCGATTTGCTACCACAAAGGTAATAAAATCATAACTCCAGGATGCTAGCGTAAATGCTTCTGAGCGCACTGTTCGAAGAAAATTGAAAGAATTAGATTTTAAGGCCTGTGGCCCCGCCAGGAAGCCCAAGTTAACAGCTGCAATGAAAGCAAAGCGCCTGAAGTGGGCCAAACAATGGCAAGACAAAGATGTGGACTTCTGGAGATCGGTAAGATACATCAATTTAATCAATAATTGATACATTATTATCATTTTCAGTTAAATAAAGCAAATAAACATGGAAGTTTATATATTTTTCCTATTTTTGACAGGTCTGCTTCAGTGACGAAAGCACATTCGAAATTTTGCAGAATAAAGCTCAGTATGTGCGTCGTCGTCATGGAGAAAAGTTTCATCCTGATTATTTCGTCCCGACGGTTAAACATCCCACCAAAGTGATGATTTGGTTAGTCATCAGCGGCAAGGGCACTGGACGTCTGTACGTCGTCAAAGGAATAATGAGGCAAGATCAGTACAAAGAAGTATTACAAAATCGGTTGATTCCGCAGCTCAGAGAATGGTTTCCAAATGGGGAACCATTCACTTTCATGCAAGATGGAGCTCCCTGCCACACTGCTCGGTCTGTTAAAGCTTTTTTGGCAGAAAAAAAATATCCCTCTGTTGGATTGGCCCCATTGAAAATGTGTGGGAGCTGATGAAAAGAGAAGTGGCTAAAGATGTGATTACCAACAAAACCCAGCTCCTAGAAAAGATTATTCATGTGTGGAATCATCATCCTCAAATGCAGGAGACAGTACAATCTTGCATTGATAGCATGCCGCGCAGAATTAAAGCTTTGATAGCGGCTAAAGGTGGCTCAACTAAATATTGACTTTTACTAACATTAATTTCACTTTTCTTTAAAACTTAATAAACTTATGCTTTTCTAAATTAATGCTGTTTTATTTATGTCAAATAAATAGGTAATTGATTGGATAATATAAAAATAAAAAACAAATCAATTTAAAATAATAAAACGGTACAATATCACTCGGTAATTAATATTTTACATGAAATCTTGCAGTGCGTCTAATAATTTGGCCAGGGACTGTATATATAACCATCTAACCCCCTTCTCCGCCTCATTAAACCATTATTGGGCCCAAAAAATTGAAAACACACACACAATTTTTAAACTCCTCGACTCCAAGAACCTTGAAAAACCTACAGCTTGAATCCATAATACATCTGACCATAAATAACAATCCTTAGAATATGCTAATTATGTGAACCAAAACCGAAGCAAAACTCTGATAATGATATTAACAATAAACAAAATCCAGGGTGGTGATTGGGATGGTAAGAACCTCCATCTTTTTTCCCCTTCCCTTTAAGTTGTATCTCCCAAAAACTACAGGTTCCATTTGCGCTTCAAGGATTATATATGTGCCAAAGTTGAACTCAATATCTTATTTTTAGTTAAGAAGTGCAAATATCTAGGAAAAGAATTTTTTCACGAAGACACTGAAATAAGTAACTGGACCATGGACTCGAGACACACACATATTTTTCTTAACAAGATCATCGTCAGAAAATGTTTGGTCGGGGATTATCGTTTCAACACGCTGACAGACCGACGGAATCAGAAACTGTGTATTTTGTTATCTAGGGAATACATTAGTTCTCTCAGTAAAGGAAGTAAAAATACAATACAGTGTATTATCGTTTCGAGAAACCAAAAACTGCTATTTTTAGGTCATTTCACCAAATATGATTTCTTTCTTAAAGCATACAGACTTACCTCAAACTATTTTGGGATTTCTACTTGAGTTTCTCGTTTAAGTACTTCTAAACTAAAATACTTGCATGAATGCAACCTTTTAAAGTCTTTAATCATATAACTTAACCTTCCTTAAGGAACACTACACGTTTTAATTTTGTCTGCTTGTTAAGTCGTGATTTAGTTTTAGTGTACGTACGTGTAAATTATTTTTCATGAACAGGTAAGTATGTGTGACTGGCTCTTGAAAATATTCAGCAACTTTTGCAGATGGAAGGAGGAGAATAGATTATTTTCTTTAAGTTGAGAATATTTATGTTTTAATAAACTCATTAAAGTAAATTATCAAATATTTTAATTATTACTATTGTTCTATCAGAATAGGTGGCGAAGCCGTTCAAGCTGCTTATAATGAAAAGTTATAATAACTTTTAACTTAGTGTTTAAAGATTGATAGTTTATGAAATGACAGTTTCGGAATTTAACATAAAATAATTTTATATTAAGAAAAATAATAGTCCACACTTTGTTTCTCTCTAAATTCAAATTCTTTATTAAAAAATGTTCCGTAAAATGTTACTTTCATTATTTTTTTTTTGTCCAGTACACAAGTAATATCTTTTTGGTTTGTTGTAACGTTGGTAAAATTTCTCAAAATTACTAAATAACAGGCTATGATAAAATAACCGGTCAAGTGCAAGTTGAACTTGCGCAATTAGTGTTCAGAAGCAATTAACATTGCGTCTGAAATAAAAATTTTTATTACGGAGGTATAAAATGATTAGCGACTTCACAAAATACACCCCAAATGAGTTTTCAACAAAGTTTGTTTTCAATCTTTACTGAAAACTGATGACCTTGAAATTTTTTGTTTTTTTTATATACCAGATAAATTTTCAAAGGTAATGCATAATTTTCGTTCAATCTACACCACGTGGAGAATATTCCAGAATTTTTTCAAAAGTTTTGGATTAGTACTTTTCGAGATAAAGGGGGGGCAGTGATTTTTCGCGATTTTTTCGAAATAATATAAAGAAAAGTGTGCGCATGTAAGACAATATACATATTTTTGAACTCGTGTTTTTACAAGCTTTCATTTGACACCCCACTCGATGACCTAGTAAAAATTTTTTTTTCACTTCCGATTTCACCCCCCAAAACTAACCCCTGGTTCTGATGAGGCCATCAATTCCTATATTAGTACCAAATTTCAACTTTCTACGTCAAATAGTTTCGGAGAAAATCGGGTGTGATAGACGACGAAGTGATCTTGTAAGTCTTCCGTACGGAACACTAAAAATACTCTAAATCCAGTAAACAGTATAAGCACTCTTAATTAAAACAATCATTTATTTAAAATTTTAGTAAGTGTGGTAAGCATAAGTAGAAAGCATTAGACTAAATTGCAAATGTGTCTTATACTTGTGCTCTTGCGCCCTACACAACCCCTAATCCTTTCTATATTTCACTATAAATAACAACGCTTAAAATTTTTTCGTTATGTAACCGAAAACAAGGAAATACTCTCATAAGGTTATTGAAACTATACTAGATTTATGAACTTCCACCCCTCTCACCCTCTTCCCTTAGGGCGATCTGCTCAAGAACTACAGGTTTCTTTCTCACTTGAAATATTATTTGTGTAAAAAATTTGAAGTCGTTATTTCTTGTCGTTTGAGAAATATTGCATCGAAAGAAAGAAAGAGACACAAAAAGTGACAGATAGATATACGGACAGATAGACAGACATGCTGATGAAAATTGGAAATTATATTCTTTGTGCTCTGGGGACCCTGAAACGTGAAGAAATCTCGGAGGGCGATTTTCCACTAATACCATTTGTCCCTAGCAAGGAAAGTACATACCTTTTAATAATATTAAGTTTTTACGTCACCTACGAAAAATAAAAAACATATATAAGCACAGTTTTCTCTGAATTGTTTTAATACCCTCGGTTGAACTCGACAATAACCTAAGAAATTTAATACAGTTCTTTTACCCCATATCGAGCACACATGCTCCAAGATTATTACTTCATATAAATCGTAGCGATACAAAGGTCCACTTTTATTTTTCGGAACTTTCTTTCATTACAACCGGCTTTGCTATGGTAAAATCAAATGCTCTGTTAAATTATATTAAAGAGAAAAGACCTAGAAGTTGACAAAGTCGATGTGATTGCTTTTATTGTAAAATTGTAAGCTCCTCTTGGGAGAAGACAGTTAATAGAATTTGTTCTCCTCCTGTTTATTATAGATTTTCGGTTTTGTCTGATCAACTGCTTGTCTAGTAGACTTATTATTTTTGTACATGTTAAAATTAGTAGAGTTAATATTAGAGAGATTTTGCAACGCTTATTTTTCACATGCCTTTGTCTTTATCGTTATCTCAAGCATACGCAGTATAAACGCGAAGGAATTGCACTTTCACACTACTGCATAATTGTAATGAAATAAACTAAAAGTAAGGTTATATTATTAAAGCTATACAAAGTTAATCGGCCCTTACCCTTTGACTCCCTTCCTCTAAAGTGATATCGATCAGAAACTACAAATTCTGACCCTGCTACAAGTGTTCTAAACTTGAAATCGAGATTTCCTTTCGTGCCAACAGAGTAACAGTCCGACAGACAGACAGACGGAAATCGGAAACTATGTTTTTCCTGATCTAGGGGATGATCTAGAAAACACTTGACCGATTACTTCTGTGAACTAAACGAATGCTTCGACTTCTGTCAATGGGTTACGGCAGTAATATTCTGGTATTAAGATACTAAAGTTATTTAATAATTTATTTAATTTATCTCAGCTGGACTAAACACAATTTTATACCGGTTTAGGGTGTTATTTTTAACAATTCTTGGAAAATAGGCCATATTTGGGCAGAATGACATTACTGAATGAGTTCTGAATTAAGTAAAAATAATTTCTAGCCTTAAAAAAGCACCTTGTAAATAGAACATTTTTTTGTGTATTTTTTATGGGTCTAGCATACATGCTGTAGGGAAGTCCCTAAAGTGCTCCAGGAGCGGCATGTGTGCGGTGTATGTTATATGATAAGCAACACGAGCTAGCAACAGGCCACACAACTGACATCCAACGAAATTGAAAAAGGCATCTTAAACAACAGATGCCCTAAGTAGTGCCGAGTGTAAATGGCTAGTAGCATAGGGCACCAACGTACCATATTAGCTACCAATACCCTACTGAATCAACCTTTCACATTAGTCCAGAGAGTGCCACCGACCAAGCGGCTCTCTGTATATATATATATATATATATATATATATATATATATATATATATATATATATATATATATATATTTATATATAATAGGATGTGAATATGTTAGGATAGCTAGGATCTATAAGAAAAATACTCATTTTTTGTTAAAATAACTCAATATACTCGATATTTTTCAGCTTCATCAGGAGTGTAAAACAACTAGAGCAGACCTCATTAGAAAAGGGATCACAACACATATATATTATTTGAGTAAAAATTTTACGGTAACACGACGATTAAACACGAACAACATAATTTAGATATGGATGCTACATGATATATTCACATTTTATTATAAATTATTACGGTCGATATTTACTTACTAACATATATATATATATATATATATATATATATATATATATATATATATATATATATATATATATATATAAATACCGTGGGGGTGCAGGATAGAATATCATCCCCGGTACGTTCTGCCTGTCGAAGGCGACTAAAAGAACACCTTAGATGGTATATACCTAAATCCCATCAGGCTTCGCTCGATGTGATTCCATCGCATCAACTTAGGCCGCTTGAAGTTGCATAATGTTTCACACCTTCGCTATCAATACCTGTATGCCCCATGGCTCTATACTGTGTCCTACTCTCTTTCTTATTTACATGAGCGATCTGTTGAAAAGCACCAGGAATCTCATCCTCAGCTTTGTAGATTATTTCTTCATTCACTTTATATGCTCGAACATTGGCTGCTCATACAAGCATCCGCAATTTAATAAAGATCTGGAGGAAATTCTATCTTGGGGTGATAGTAACCAAGTAGAATTTATCGCTACAAAGACTCAGGCGGCAGTTTCTTCTAAAGAAGTTTACGTTGTTGAATTCGATATAGTTACGTTGGGGCACTCCACTAGCATTTTCACTCAATTCGCCAGGCGCTAATTTAGGAGCAAATATGTCTTGGCATGAACATGTTGCAAGCATAGCAAAAAGAGTTTCTCAAAAGCTGGAAATATTATTTCGACCTAGCAAGCTTTACCCTCCACAACAACTGTTAATTATGTACAAAGCTCAAATTAGACCTACAATGCAATACTGCTCCCATGTTTGGGGCTTTGCGCCCAAACATATATTGAATTTGTTGGATTCTATTCAGAAGAGAGGTGTTCGCCTGATTGGAGACTTAGAACTGATCAGCAACATCGATTCCTGGGATCATCAAAGGACGGTAGGCTACGTGACTCTAATCTACAAGTATTATCATGCAAAGTGTTCAATGGATTAATTCTTTCCAAAGCGGTGCATGCTAGTAATACACGCCGCGGTAATACTCCACATCCGTATGAAGTGCAGCTTGCCAGCCCTCGTACAAGTCTTTTCAAGGAGTCTTTTATATGTAGAACTTTGGAATGATCTGCCCTGGGCTTTATTTCTCACCTAGTACAATTTACAGCGATTCAAGTCTAACGTGTATCGCTTTTTCCGAATACGCGTCTCTCCTGTAGTGCTTTAGGGCTTTTCCAGCAGCATGTGTGCTATGCTGCTATGCCCATATATATATATATATATATATATATATATATATATATATATATATATATATATATATATATATATATATATATATATATATATACAGTAATACCCCGCTTTACGCGAGGGATACGTTCCGAAAAAAAAATCGCGTTAACTGAAATTCGCGTATATCGAGGTTTATGATTAAACATAGTCAAAATTTAATACAAAAAAATACAAATCATTTTAATCAATCACTTTAATTCTAAGAACACTTTATGCAATACATACTCTTATTTTTTTACGGAAAAATACATCTATTGTCTTTTGGGTAACGTTTTGTTTACGTTCTTGTAAAATACGTTCATAACACCCAACACTGTTTTTAATTGTTTGACACACGGTCAAGACACGGTCATCATTATTGTCTATACTCTGCAATATGTCCAAACCTGAATAAATTTTTGAAAGTGCATTTTGTATTTCCCCTGAAGATAAAACTTTCTCTTCTACTTGTTCTTCCTCATCGTAGATAGGATTATTCTGTAACTCGATCAGATCTTCATTGCTAATAGGATCGTCGTGCGTTGCTACAAGTTCTACGAGATCTTCTACCGTGACATCTTCAAGTTCAGACCCCTCAATCATTGCAGCAATGTCTTCAAGCACTTGTCTCTGCATCTGGACAATTCTTCTAGGTGCTTCCACTACATCTGGCCAAAGATTACGCCACACCCCATTCATACAACTCATTTTAACTTCCTTCCAAGCCTCTTCTATGTTGTGAATAGACTTCATAATGTTGTATGACTTCCACCACTCTCGCATAGACTGTCTTCCTTCCCCGTCAGTTTCATGAATTAGTTGGCTAAAAGTGCGGCGATGGTAATAAGCTTTGAAGTTTGCTATTGCTCCCTGGTCCATAGGTTGTAATATTGACGTAGTGTTTGGTGGAAGGAACTTTACGTACACTTTTAAGTCTCTGGGCGTATCAAGTGAGGTTGGATGTCCTGGGGCATTGTCTAAGAGTAATATAACTTTAGGTTCAAGCCCATTTCTGTCACAGTATGATTTGACTGATGGGCAAAAACTATTAGAATACCATTCTTGAAAAATTTCCCGTGTAACCCACGCCTTTCTGTTTGATCGCCACACAACTGGTAGACTTGTCTTGTCTGTGCCTCGCATTGCACGGGGTGTTTCTGAATGGTACACTAGTAAAGGTTTCAGTTTGAAATCACCAGTGGCATTACCACCCAGCAGAAGTGTTAGTCGATCTTTCGCAGCTTTGAAACCACTGGCTTGACGTTCTTCCTTAGAAATGAATGTTCGAGATGGCATTTTTTTCCAGTAAAGTGCGGTCTCATCAACATTGAAGATGAGACAAGCAGGAATTTTCTCTCGTCTAACGAAGTCTTGAAACTTGTCTGGAAACTCAGCTGCAGCTTGAATGTCCGCGCTGGCCGCCTCGCCTGTTATGTGGATATTGTGAAGATTAGAACGCTGCTTGAACCGATGGAACCAGCCTCTGCTGGCAGCAAAAGTCGGAGTGGCACTCCCTTCTCCTTCTTTTGTTTTCAGCATCTCATACAAAGATTTTGCTTTTGTGCATATGAGATCTTGACTTAGTGGTGTGTTCTTCTTATTCAAATCTTCGATCCAGACTGACAGTAATTTCTCCATTCTTTCTAAGATAGATGATCTCGAACGAGAAAGTTTTGTTGCACTTATAGGTGTTGAACCTTCGCTGGAGATTTTAATTTTTTCCCGATTTTTATAAATCGTTCTCACAGTCGATTCTGAGAGTCCAAAATCTCTCCCAACAATTGTTGCTTTGCCTCCATTTTCCATTCTTCTTAACACTTTCATCTTCAATTCCAAAGTGACGCTTTTACGCTCTTTTTTCTTTACAGGCGGCATTTTTAACGTAGGGTTAAATTATGTATATATGTATCTCCAATAAATATTAAAACAAAACTGCCAGCCGACCGAACTAACATTACGGAACAAATGAACACACGAAACGAACGAGGAAATCCCCATAGAACAAAGTCGAAGGACAGGGAATTCCCAATTCTTCAAAGAGAATATTCAGAGAAAGCGGGGATCCCCCCGCGACCATAGAGAAGTTAATGACTACATGAGCGCGAAATTTGAAATTCGCGTTATAGTGAAACCGCGCGTAACGGGGGGGGTCGCGCTAAGCGGGGTATTACTGTATATATATATATATATATATATATATATATATATATATATATATATATATATATATATATATGTATATATATATATATATATATATATATATATATATATATATATATATATATATATATATATATATATATATATATATATATATATATATATATATATATATATATATATATATATATATATATATGTATATATATATATATATATATATATATATATATATATATATATATATATATATATATATATATATATATATATATATATATATATATATATATATATATATATATATATATATATATATATGTATATATATATATATATATATATATATATAATATATATATATATATATATATATATATATATATATATATATATATATATATATATATATGTATATATATATATATATATATATATATATATATATATATATATATATATATATATATATATATATATATATATATATATATATATATATATATATATGTATATATATATATATATATATATATATATATATATATATATATATATATATATATATATATATATATATATATATATATATATATATATATATATATATATATATATATATATATATATATATATATATATATATATATATATATATATATATATATATATATATATATATATATAATATATATATATTATATATATATATATATATATATATATATATATATATATATATATATGTATATATATATATATATATATATATATATATATATATATATATATATTATATATATGTATATATATATATATATATATATATACAGTAATACCCCGCTTTACGCGAGGGATACGTTCCGAAAAAAAATCGCGTTAACTGAAATTCGCGTATATCGAGGTTTATGATTAAACATAGTCAAAATTTAATACAAAAAAATACAAATCATTTTAATCAATCACTTTAATTCTAAGAACACTTTATGCAATACATACTCTTATTTTTTACGGAAAAATACATCTATTGTCTTTTGGGTAACGTTTTGTTTACGTTCTTGTAAAATACGTTCATAACACCCAACACTGTTTTTAATTGTTTGACACACGGTCAAGACACGGTCATCATTATTGTCTATACTCTGCAATATGTCCAAACCTGAATAAATTTTTGAAAGTGCATTTTGTATTTCCCCTGAAGATAAAACTTTCTCTTCTACTTGTTCTTCCTCATCGTAGATAGGATTATTCTGTAACTCGATCAGATCTTCATTGCTAATAGGATCGTCGTGCGTTGCTACAAGTTCTACGAGATCTTCTACCGTGACATCTTCAAGTTCAGACCCCTCAATCATTCCAGCAATGTCTTCAAGCACTTGTCTCTGCATCTGGACAATTCTTCTAGGTGCTTCCACTACATCTGGCCAAAGATTACGCCACACCCCATTCATACAACTCATTTTAACTTCCTTCCAAGCCTCTTCTATGTTGTGAATAGACTTCATAATGTTGTATGACTTCCACCACTCTCGCATAGACTGTCTTCCTTCCCCGTCAGTTTCATGAATTAGTTGGCTAAAAGTGCGGCGATGGTAATAAGCTTTGAAGTTTGCTATTGCTCCCTGGTCCATAGGTTGTAATATTGACGTAGTGTTTGGTGGAAGGAACTTTACGTACACTTTTAAGTCTCTGGGCGTATCAAGTGAGGTTGGATGTCCTGGGGCATTGTCTAAGAGTAATATAACTTTAGGTTCAAGCCCATTTCTGTCACAGTATGATTTGACTGATGGGCAAAAACTATTAGAATACCATTCTTGAAAAATTTCCCGTGTAACCCACGCCTTTCTGTTTGATCGCCACACAACTGGCAGACTTGTCTTGTCTGTGCCTCGCATTGCACGGGGTGTTTCTGAATGGTACACTAGTAAAGGTTTCAGTTTGAAATCACCAGTGGCATTACCACCCAGCAGAAGTGTTAGTCGATCTTTCGCAGCTTTGAAACCACTGGCTTGACGTTCTTCCTTAGAAATGAATGTTCGAGATGGCATTTTTTTCCAGTAAAGTGCGGTCTCATCAACATTGAAGATGAGACAAGCAGGAATTTTCTCTCGTCTAACGAAGTCTTGAAACTTGTCTGGAAACTCAGCTGCAGCTTGAATGTCCGCGCTGGCCGCCTCGCCTGTTATGTGGATATTGTGAAGATTAGAACGCTGCTTGAACCGATGGAACCAGCCTCTGCTGGCAGCAAAAGTCGGAGTGGCACTCCCTTCTCCTTCTTTGTTTTCAGCATCTCATACAAAGATTTTGCTTTTGTGCATATGAGATCTTGACTTAGTGGTGTGTTCTTCTTATTCAAATCTTCGATCCAGACTGACAGTAATTTCTCCATTCTTTCTAAGATAGATGATCTCGAACGAGAAAGTTTTGTTGCACTTATAGGTGTTGAACCTTCGCTGGAGATTTTAATTTTTTCCCGATTTTTATAAATCGTTCTCACAGTCGATTCTGAGAGTCCAAAATCTCTCCCAACAATTGTTGCTTTGCCTCCATTTTCCATTCTTCTTAACACTTTCATCTTCAATTCCAAAGTGACGCTTTTACGCTCTTTTTTCTTTACAGGCGGCATTTTTAACGTAGGGTTAAATTATGTATGTATGTATCTCCAATAAATATTAAAACAAAACTGCCAGCCGACCGAACTAACATTACGGAACAAATGAACACACGAAACGAACGAGGAAATCCCCATAGAACAAAGTCGAAGGACAGGGAATTCCCATTCTTCAAAGAGAATATTCAGAGAAAGCGGGGATCCCCCCGCGACCATAGAGAAGTTAATGACTACATGAGCGCGAAATTTGAAATTCGCGTTATAGTGAAACCGCGCGTAACGGGGGTCGCGCTAAGCGGGGTATTACTGTATATATATATATATATATATATATATATATATTATATATATATATATATATGAGGTAAAAATAATTCTTATTGTGTTCCTGAAATTAAATATATGACACAAAAAATATGAAAATATTAAGGAGTTATATAAAAGTTTTAAAATTTTTTAAACCTCTAAAGTTTCACATTATTTTCGATGAAAATGAAGTAAGCTTCTTAGCGCCCTAAAGAGCTTTTGAATTCTGTAGCATTATTTTTTAATTAAGAGAACAAAGATTTAAAAAAAGTTCTTTTATTAAAATAAAGTGTAATTATCCATTCTCCGTTTTATTAGAGAACTTTTATGGTTCTTGTTTAGTATTCCTCTCGCATTTAACGTAATTTTGGACATGCGCGAGCATGTTTATTAAGAATATTTCGAAGTTTTTATTGTTCATCTACATAAATTCAACCATGCTGCCAATACGACACCAAGCAGACATTCTGGACCAAACAGATGGTGTCCTGATCAATCAGTGCCAAACATTCGTTTTAAATTAAATAAAAAATAAATTTTAAACTAGTGAGTAGTTGTAAATTAACTGTGACAACTACAGAACGTGGTTATTTAAAGTTAAAATTTGAGTTATTTGAAGTTAAATATGTCTAAAATACGAAAAAGTGGTTGTATTAATTCAGCGGACTCATTTTGTTATGTGTGTGGCCAGCTAAATCACAAGCCAGAACAATAACTAAAGCTACTGAATTTGCTTATCTTAAGTATTTTGGACGTCTTATTGTGAATTAAAATCGGAATTAGGCTCCTCAAATTTGTACGGCAAACTTGGGCAACTGGTTAAATGGACATAGATTTTCAATGCCTTTTGCTATGCCAATGATCTGGTGTGAGCCGACGAACAACACCATCGACTGCTACTTTTGTATGACAAAGATATTGGCATACTCAAAGGAAAATAAACACGCAATTAAGTATCCAGACATTCCTTTAGCTAAACGACCTGTTCCTCATTGTGAAAGTTGACCGGTTCCAGCTTCACCAATGGATTTCGAGGGAGAACTTAATCATTTTGACACTGATACTATTGAAAAACAGACTATATCACAAAAGCTCCCTGTGTATATTCCCGAAGAAGTTGAAAAAGAACCACGTTTGATTGAGCAAGCTGAACTTAATGATTTAGTGCGTGATCTAAACTTATCTAAACAACATGCTGAACTATTGACATCAAGATTAAAGCAATAAAACTTGCTAGCCAAGGGTACAAAGGTCACCTGTGTTTAGAAAACGTAAAGAATAGTTGAAACCTTTTTTTACATTCCAAGACAATATTTGCTTCTGTATAGATCCTGCAAGTGTTATGGAGATGTTAAGCTTTCAACATGCTCCTAAAGAGTGGCGTTTTTTATAGACTCGTTTGAGATTAGTTTAAAAGCCGTTCTACTATATAATGGAAACACAAAACCATCAATTCTACTCACGCAGTTAATATCAAAGAAACATATGAAAATATGTCACTGATATTGAATTTTATAAAATACAACAGAGGGCTGCTACTTCGACTTCAGGGAGGATTCACCAAGTACTGTTGTTATCTGTGTCTATGGGATAGCAGAGCAACAGAAAAACATGATGGCCTCAAAGAACTGAGTTTGTATCAGGTAAAGCTAATGTTAAGTATGTGCTGTGTGTGTTTTAGTTGACTCAGAAAAGGTTTTACTACCTCCGTATGACTTGATAAAGAATTTTGTTAAGGCGTTAGATAAAAATAGCGATGCGTTTCAAACACCTTACGCAAATTTTCCCAAAGCTAAGTGATGCCAAGTTAAAAGAAGGAATATTTGTTGGACCCAAAATCCGAAAAATGTTAAAAGATGAACAGTTTGAAAAAAGCCGATTGAATTAAAAACTTGCAAGTCATTTAAAAGCATTCTCGCGCATTTCTTAAGCAACAGAAAGTCAGATACATATGAAAAACTTGTAAAAGATTTGCTCAAAAATACCAAAAAATGGGCTGCAGAATGTCGCTAAAAATTCAGTTTTTACACTCACATCTGAGTTTTTTCCTAGAAAATGTAGGTTCTGTTAGCGACGAACAAGAGCAGAGGTTCCACCAAGATATCTTATCAATGGAACACCAATATCAAGGCCGATGGGTCCCTGCAAGGATGGGAGACTATTGTTGGTTCCTTATGAAAGAAAGTGATACTCAGTACAAAAGGAAATCACCATTTGCAAAAAAAGTCTTCTACATATGTTTAAGTATTATATATTCACATTATTAAGTAGTAAATGAATGATTAAAAAGTATAATAAACATGAATATTTTTATTTATTTTTTAAATTTATGTAAAGATTTTAATTCAATGTAACTAAAAATCGATACGTGATGTAATTTTTTCCAAGCATATTCAAACTAAGTGATCTTCAAATATAACAAAACACCTAAAGCTATGTCAGTCGCATTTTATTTTTTTTTATTTGTAGACTAGTATTATTGGCACTAGTCTGGTCATTCCTATTTTAATAAAAATCGCGAATGAATAAACTTTCTACACTTGTAATATGTTTTCTTTCATTTTGCTTTATGTTCTACTTAATTATTTTTAAAAATTATTTTAATTAGTAACGGTGAGCTCGGAGCCTGGCTTATATAAATGGTGCCAGGGCAGTGTTTACGTTCGTACAGCGCTGTGGTAAACGTAAGGAATTCTTAATTGAGCATGTCTGTAATTACGTACTCCAAGAATAAGAGTTTTAAACGGGTTTGATCAAGAAAATTTTAATAAAGAGAAGGTTTATTTTATACTCGTTAAGATAACTGTTTCTTTTTGAAATTCTCACCTTATGATCTAATTTACCGGTTTGAAGCTGCACTTCAGAAATAAATTTGAAATAATAACACACCACCCACAAAAAAAAATTAGTTCATTACCACGTACCAAAATACGTGGATCTTTCGAGGCTGAATTCGAATCAGTAGTTAAAAAAAGATTTATTCTGTCATTTTTTTTGGTGGTAAAACTACAAAAGCCTGAACTTTTTTGCCGTTATTGAAATTTATGAGATACCTCCATAGGTGGGAGTGCTTTTACATCCTATAGGGGTGAGTCTCAACACTTTAAGAGTAATATCTGCTTGTTGTACCAGATTCAGATATTTTGTCCTAAGAGCTACAAGAATTTGTCCTTTGTACATGTTATTTAAAGTCACGTGCGTTATTTGAGTTTTAGAGGGACGTTTCACCCCCTATAAGGGTGGATTTTGGTTTATTAATGAATACCTTGCTGTGATTTGAATGCATATTCTCTTCCCTAGACTATAAAATATCTACCATTTTTCACACTTCATTATGAGTCATTACATATTTTTAGCCCATTTCAAGGTATGTTTTTGACCAAAAAAAATGACATGATAAATCTGTTTTTGTAACTACGGATTAGAATTCAGCGTCGAAAATATACTAGATCCATGTATTTTGGTTCATGGTAATGAACTTTCATTTTTTTTGTGAGGCTTATTTTATATATTTTTATTTTCCTTGCTAAAGAAAAGTATCGTGAAAAATCACCCTCCGAGATTTTTGCTTTTCTAATGTTTTAGGGTTCCTAGTTACTTATTCCCATTGTTAGCAAGATAACTTTCGAACCAAATGAGATATCAATTTTAAAGTTTTTTCATATATAATACCTAACAAAGGGATAAAGCTTATATTTTTAAAGCGATATCATTGAAGGTGAAGGGGTAAAATGGGCGGGACTGATAATTTTGTATAGTTTTGATACTCATATGGTAATTTTTCTGGTGTTTTGTTGCAGTAATAAACAAATATTGTGCATAAATGTATATAGTAAAATATAAATGTTGTGAAAGAGATGGGGAAGGAGATTAGAGGGTTTGTTTTGAATATATCTTGTTATTTATCCTTTTTAGCGCTTTTAGAGACGAAACATCTAAAAATTAGGTTATTTTTTTTTCCATTACTTTCAATTTTAATAGCAAAAGGGATAGAAGGTCGTCAAATCCTGTGTAGTTTCAATCTTGCGTAGGTTCAGCAGAATTTTCCTATGACTTTGTCGGGCAGAATGAGTCCTTTTAAACATATTTCTTTATACAGTCTGTCAAGTAAGACGTGTCCGCGATAATTCATTTTTGGTAGATCCGATTCTAGCGATTCAACAAAAAATCGTTAGAGGGAACCTTTGTCTACGACTCATTTTAGTAAAAGTATCAGTCGATTCCGAACTTTCGTCGAAACTACGTAAAATTTAAAATGAGTCACTTGTTTGCTCGTTGGTTCTAGGCAGTTTTTCTTTGTTCCTACCCAAAGGGGCCTAAAATGACACATTCTGCGGTCGCTCAATATACTAAAAAGTCGGTATCGTTTGTGAAGAAGTGGGTAAATCATTTTAACGAGACGAAAAATATCGAAGACTTGTCAAACCGTGGCTCGGTAGGCAAGGTCACGCAGAAAGTCGAAAAACTAATCGTGTCTTTGTTTTCACGGGACCCGAAATTGATACTGCGTTAAGGAGCGGTAAAATTAAGAAAATCGGGTTTGAATGTGTCCCTTGAGACCAATCCACAACATTTCGCAATCGCCGGACGCCAACCCTATTGAAAACGTTTGGTCTCTTGTAAAAAGACAGCTCATAGGAAAGGCTCTGGCTCAGTTATTGTGTCGCGAGATTCGAAAAATGTATGTAGAGAGTATGCAGAAAATCTCGTCGACATGTCTCGAAGATGCCAGGGTATTATTGATGCAGGAGCCGATTAGAGAGCTGACTAAAATAATTGCGCCGTTAGAGAGAATACATTGATGTTAAAAAATGTTCTCGAAACACATTTTTTTTGAAGAATACGAGCGGTCACATTCTTACTTGACAGACTGTAATAAAACATATAAGGTATCAGAGTTGGGAAAGGAAACTAGAATACAGACTTTGTATTTATCATATTATAGGTCTTTTTCTGAGTTGTTTCATTCAACATTACAGTATTTTTTGCATTTTTTTTTTAATATTAAAGATGTGAGAGTAAAGGAGGTGGGAGTCTCTGTATGGTATGGCATTCATTCTTCTTGGTTTTTGGTTAGGATATTGAATATTTATTATAAAATATTTTTTTTATTGTATAATATATATGAGGCGAAAAGGATGGTGTACGGGGTTAGATTGGTGATTGCGTGGGTTTTTCCATTCTCTGTTGTAGTGGTCAATATTTTCATGGAAACCAGAGCGTGCCTTGTCTCAGCTCCTCCAACACCAAAATTTTGGGGCAGATTTGAGGGGTGCCACAGCTTGCTTCTTGTTATGCTAAGAAGATTAATATCCTCACCGCTCTAGCGCACTAAAGAAAAGAACGCCGCACTTTTAAATCTGGTGTTAATGTACTTGTTCTAAGTAACTTAAGATTTTATTGCTCTTGTTTTGTGATTATTTCCAATTTTTACAGAAATAGTGCGTAAATTGAATTGAAATCTGACTACAGAGTAACCTAAAGACAATGATGACTATAGAAAAAGTTTTAGAAAAACAAATTGCCACTTAACGCTCTATTGCACAGTAGGTAAATTATTCTTCTTACTTACCATGTTAAAGGAAAATATTTTATTTATGAAAAGTTGTCCTCCGAAAGTTTTGCTTTTCTTTACATTTTACGGTTTTTAGATCACGGCAAACATGTTTTCCCACTTTTGTCTGTCGATCTAGCGATCGTTGGAACGATAACGCTCGTCCGAAATGATAAAATAATACTTGAAGTGGGGATAAAACCTATACTTTTTACGCGATATGTTGTCAGGGGAAGGGGGTGAAACGCGTGGGAATTTAGTACTGATGTTAAAATTACGTGTTTGCAAGGAAAGTACTGGGTAAATCCGTTTTATCGTTTTTTTAAACAGGTTATGGTACCTGTCACAGGTCACTTCACTAAATGTAGTCTATATAAAATTTATATGATTTATTGTAAAACAACTGAAAATAGGCAAAGCTCATATTTCAGCAGTCTACTCACTGTTTTCTTATTTGTCTATCTATCCCGAGACGCGTTTCGCCGTATCATGGCTCATCAGTCGGGCTGGGATCGACAAACAAGAGAACAGAATTTCCAGTACTTATGCCGGTACTTACGGAACACAATCCTAGCCCGTCCGATGAGCCGTGATACGGTGAAACGCGTCTCGGGATGGATGCACAAATAAGAGAACAGTGGGTAGACTGCCGCAATATGGGCTTTGCCTATTTTCAGCCGTTTTACAATAAATCATATAAGGTCTGAGGTTGATACCTCGCAAATCGCGCTGCCTACCTTTAGTGTTGGATGTGCCAACCACTCTGTCGGCTTGTGACTGCTGTGTAAGCAGTCAATATATATAATATATATATATATATATATATATATATATATATATATATATATATATATATATATATATATATATATATATATATATATATATATATATATATATATATATATATATATATATATATATATATATATATATATATATATATATATATATATATATATATATATATATATATATATATATATATATCATATATATTTTATAGAATATATTTAGGCATTATATAGAATTCCGGCTCGTTTAGGCAGTGTATGAAATAATTTGTTTTTCCTTAACTGTGCCTAGTAATATATAGAATTCTATAGAATGTAGATCAGAGATTAGGTAAAGTATAAAATGAAACACAAATTTCCATAATACCAAACCTACAGCCAGCACTGTGAATAATAGATATTGAAAATAATAAGCATTAACTATTACTCCTGTTGCGGGTGGCGCAGGAACGCAGTGGGGGTGAAGTTAATACGTTATAACATGAACTAACCTAAACTAAACTGAACTAACAGGAACTTATGTCTTAAGAAGGTTTTGTGTACTTTCAAGTGTTACAACAGTTCATGACGTAATGAATAGGTATAAAATGATAAACAAAAAATCAAAACAAAAAATCATATCTTTTGTTTATTTAAAATTAACAATATTAAGATTATCAACCGTTTATGAAAAGAATGAAAATAGAGACTTCGGTAATCTTTGAAAAATCAAACGTTGGGTTTATTTGTAAAGGAAATAACCTAAAAAAGGCTACTTCAGATTAGTTAATGTTATAAAGTATTCACTCCACCCCGACTTACAACACGAGTAACAGTTAATGTTTACTGTTCTCAATATCTATTATACACATTGTCGGTTGCACGTTAGGTATTCTATAGTGCCTAGGCAAAGTATAAAATAAAGGATATGTTATACTTTACCCGAATGTTTTAGGCGTTTTATAGAATGCCGGATTATATACTTTGCCGGTAACATTTTATACTCTTGTGAAGAACTACAATAAATATAAAATAAACCGAGATTAAAGATTTTATTGCAAGTCTATGCCCCAAAAATTTTATATATTTTTTTTATTACCTCTAACTATTTCTATTTTACTTGCGAAGTTTATTATAGAGGGTTAAATAAAATTTAGTCTCATAAAAAAAACAATAAATTACTCAGTTTTGAAACTTCATTAAATGCACTCAAGCCAATAATAACTTTGAAAAAGGATGGAATAAGTATAAAAATACCGAAATAGGGCACTAATAGCTACTGTGGCCCCATTTCATTTCCTTTTAACCAACGATATTGATAAAGATGGCAGCCATTACTACGGAGGCTTATTTAGAAAGGAATTTGAAGGCAAAGCAGAATTGACAAAATGTTCTTTGGTTATTCACATATTTTTGGATAACGATGAAAAGGCTGTACGCTAACAACAAAAGTTTATTATATTAAATGGGTTAAGTAAGCTTTTTTTCTACAATAAGAGTAACAATAATCTGTAAATTCTTTTCAAGAAATATTTTATTCGAGATTAGAAATTTTATTTTAATCTGTTTATAAAACATAACGAATATATCCCTAATTCAATTTAATATATATATATATATATATATATATATATATATATATATATATATATATATATATATATCTTATATATATATATATATATATATATATATATATATATATATATATCAAATTTTTATTTTAATCTTAGGCATGAGGTTCTTTTGAGTAAAATAATTTTTTGTTTCCTTAAGAAGTTATTTTTTTAGTATTAGTTCTCATCGTTGGCTGTAGACCGAGATGTATTGGTTTGATTTACTTATTTTCGAAAAGCGAAAAGCAATACCAAAAAAAAAAAAAAATTGAGAATGCCTATAACTCTTGGGCGAAAAGTTAATTAAAAATAACTTCTTAAAGAAATAAAAACTCAAATGTTTTACTCAAGAAAAACCTCATGCCTAAGATTAAAATAAAAGAGTTGTATACATAAAGGTTCAAGAAATAAATTACCGTATGCATATTCGACATATATATATATATATATATATATATATATATATATATATATATATATATATATATATATATATATATATATAATATGCCACTCGTAAAGAACGTTTCTGAGGAAACATGAGAGCAATAAACAAAACCTGTCAGAGGTAGCTACGAGCGTAGCTTATCCAGCAATCCGTTATATTAAACATGGTTGAAAATATTGGCTACATCAAGATTAATAATCAATACAGATTTTTCACAATGTTCAATGTACAGTTCACATTTTACATACTGCACGACACTGATATCTCTTCTGTTAGAAAATAATGGCGATGACTGACAAATAGACCTATAGATACATATGAACTGAGAGAAATATGGTTTTTGTAATGTGATTTAGAACGGGCAAAAATGCAGATCTTGCAGGGGGCGTGTGTTAATTTGATCATAATAAATTAATAGCTTATGTGTTGACTGCATGCAGAATCAAGAATATCAGAACATTTACAAATATATTTTATAAAGTTTTTAAACCCTAATATGTAGGATATCGTCTTCAAAACCTCCGTCTACATTGTTTGTTGTCTAACTTTCATCTTCCTCTATCTTTCCATTCGCCCTTTCTTGCTACTCTTGAACTGATCGCTCTGGAGATTCCCCCGTTTATAGGGCTCTTTTGGTCTTCCAGCTTTAGTGGCACAGTTTTACAGTTTTAGACAAATCTCGTTTCCGACATTCTCTCTAGAATACGAATTATGTTCTGTATTTTTAGTGATCGTCTACACACATCCATTTCCATCGATTCACGTTTTCTTTGCTTGTTTTTCTTTATCCTTCATGTTTCTCCACCATACATACTTTTACTACTTTTAATAAATGTTTATAAAGACTCTATTTCGAATTCTTTTTCTTGCGTTTGTTAATTTCTTGTTAATCCTCCCAATCTTGCTAACAGCGCTGTGTTTCCCACCGAGTACAATTTACAGCGATTCAAGAACAACGTGAATCGCTTTTTCCGCACTCGTGCCGCTCCTGGAGCACTTTAGGGACTTCCCTGCAGCACGTTTGCTAGACCAATAAAAAAAAAAAAAAAAAACATTTTTGGGCATTTGGTAGACATGTTTTCTCCCAAGTCAGAGGCCACGTTTTTACATATTCTTTTGAATGGTTACCATTTCTTTATTTTGCAAGATATTTTTTAAATAGTGTAGATATTACACAATATCTTTCTTTTATATCCTAACTACTAAATGCTGGGACATTTTTTATTTTTAGAAAAACCTTTAATAAAGTTTTAACGCCTTTACCCTATTAATTCTAGCATTTCTTTTAATACCGTTTTTCTATTTAAGCAAAGTACAACAGAATTCTTGGCTCATTTAATGGTTCTTATTTTTATTTGACTGCATTTCATTTCCTTCAGGAAGCTCTATTGTTGTTTTTGCCAATATAGATATTTAACCAGTTTCCAGCACCTACTAAACGAAGAACTTAATTACTGTTTGGGTCGTTCTCAGATTAATGAAAACATTGCCTTAAAAAAGTCAGAACGAGTTATATTTACATAGAGTTTCGGTATACCTACCATGTTCTTTTACGATGTTTCTACATGTGTAATTATTTCCGAGTCCTCAAAATAAAGTGAGGACAGGTTTTAACACATATTTTAAAATATTATCAGTATATTAAGTGTACGCGAATACCAAATATCTAATGGGGATGTTCAATTAATGAGACAAACAGCAATAGTGGGAAAACTACTAAATATTATTGAATGAAACTTTCTGAAGGTCAAATTGGCAAACTTGGCGACGGATTCAATGAACTGTTTAAAACGGCATCGTCCATCTCGGCCCCAAAAAAGGATCCATCAGGTAAAACCGTTCCTAATGAGTTTGTAAAAATGCCCATCTCGGCTCCAAGTAATACAATAATGAAGTAATTAAGTAATAAAATGATTGGTAGGTAATGATTAGTAATTGGGTATTTGTTTGGATATTATTTAGGAAATTTAGTTATATTATAACATCCAAGCAGTGATCATCTACAGTGCATTATATCCCAGAAAAATGGTTTCGAGTTCTACTGAATTATGTGAAATTACTAGCCAACGAGGTAAAATACTACTACTACTCAATATAAATTTAAAGTGCACGAAGCGGAGGTGCATTATTTGAAAACCATCGGCAATTCATCTGTTCGAGTTCCATCTTCTTTAAATCAAAACAATTCGCACGAACCGGAGTCAGAAAATATCTTGCAAAGGCAAATAATGACTACATCTGCCAAAAGGAAAGCAAAAAGTGATCTGACAGAAAAATAATGCGAAAACAAACCAACACATACCAATGCTCTCGCCGTAAGGGACTTGGAATGTGTGAGGAAAATTATCTGCTATGCTCGGCGAAAAACACTACCAGCAATACCAAAGTCGATTATGGAAGAACATGGAGTCATGGATGCAATAGATGGATATTAGTTAACGATGAAACTATTAATTTAGTGATATTTTTGTGCAATACTAATTTAGGTTATTTGTGTAAGTCGAAAACTCTTTAGATGAATGGAACTTTTTCTTACTATACAAGATTTTTTTAAACAGTTTTTCACCTTACATGGATTTTTTTTAACGGACTCTATATTCCTTCAGTTTTTGTTTATTAAAAGATAAATCTGAAGAAACCTATAGGACATGCTTGTTTAAGATACTAGAATTATGTACCAATATTAATTTAGCATTTTCACCAAGAGAAATAGTACTAGATTTTGAAATGTCAATTCATAACGCGGTGGCTCAAGTGTGGAATGATATCAAAATAACTAGCTGCCAGTTTCATTTGGCCCAAACGTGGTATCGTCAAATACAAAAGCAGGGTCTGACTCAATATTACAAAGATGACCAATCAGAAATAGGAAAAATGGTTGCATTATTGTTTTTGGCTTCTCTTCTTAGAACCTGAAGACGTTTTATTTTTTTGAATTATACGAAATAAAGCCACAAAATGTCAATTTAGAGAAATTTTCTGATTATCTTGTGGATACTTATTTAACTAACGAGTCCAAATTTCCACCACATATTTGGGCAAGTGCATCTGCCGAACTAAATAACACCACGAAGGCTTATGAATCATTTCATGCACATTTTAATAATTCAATGTACCAGACACATCCCTCTATATTTGTTTTTATTAAAGAAGTTTTAAATGTACAAGTAGAAACGTATGTTAAGTGCAATACTATTGGTGTAACATATAACATAACTAATAAGAAAAACAACTGTTTATTGAGGATAAAATAAGAAGATATAAAAGTAAGGAGATATCAGAATTAACATATGTAAAAATTGTTTCCCATTATCATTCGCACAAATAGGATTTTGTATTAATTAAATTTAGTTTTGTAATTTTTGTAGAGTATTATTTACCTGCTTTAATAAAATGTAAGTTTACATTTCTTTATTATTTGTTTTCTGTGAAAAACTTGCATCTCTCTTTTTGGCAAATTCAAAAATTAATCACAGTCCGGGCCGAGATGGTCTATTCCAAAACCGGGCAAGTTTTAAGTTCGGGCTGAGATGGGCTATTTTTATGCAGATTACCTGCTTTCTTGCGCCGAGATGGGCGATGCCCGTTTAAAAAAGAACATAACCTAATCATTTCAAAATGTCAGCTCGGCTTGAAACGCGTACGTGGGCAAGTTCAGTGATAAGATTTTTGTTATCTGAAGGTGTGAAACCGGCCGAAATTTACTCAACCGCAGAAATGTGTATAAGTGGATTGAATAGTTTAATCAAGCAGAACAAGTGTCAGTGATCTTCATCGCTCGGGAAGACCAGTTGAAGTTTCGACCAAACTCTGCAAAATCACATAAATTATCTAACCTGAACGAACCTAAACTAAGACGAGCATAGACATAGAGGATGGACTGAGCATTAACCTCACAAAATTGCTCACTCTCTAGAAAGAGACAAAGCGACTGTACGGCCAATACCTGTCTCTTTTCTGCCTGTAATAAAGAAGGCGCAGTACTCCGAGACAGAATTCCAGGTGAGAAAAGCTCTGACCCGATTTTAGTTCAAATAGAGCACTTAGAAATATTATTTTCAAGAGCGCCGTAGCTTAGCGTCATTCTAGAAAGAGACAGCTACTAGCCGTTCATTTACTTTTTCTCTTCCACACTTTTGCGTCCATATTTACTTCACCGCGGGATACGGAACACTCAGTCGATCCTCTATGTCTATGAACACGATCTCATGTCTTAAGAAGAAGGTTCTGTGTACTTTCAAGTGTCACAACAGTTCATCATGCAGTGAGTAAGTATGAAATGACAGATGTATGTTGATTCAAAATTAACAATATTAATATTATCAACTATCTATAAAAAGAATGCATAGAGAAATGAAAATACAGGCTTTGACAATCTTTGAAAAATCAAACGTTGGTTTTATTTGTAAAAGAAATACCTATTGTTCTTTTTTAATTTTTAAAAACGTTACTTCAGGTTAGTTAATGTCGTAAGGTATTGACTCCACCCCCCACCGCGCTTCCCCGGCACCCGCAACACGAGTAACAGCTAATGGTTATCGTTTTCAATATCCATTACACACATCGCTAGCTGTACTGTTTTAGGCATTCTATAGAATGCTGGATTATATACTTTGCCGGTAACATGCAAGTATATATAAGTAACTGTAAAAATTTAACAGTGTCAAAAATAATAGGTACTGATGGACCTAAGTTGGCTTTTAGCAAGAGAAATAGTCCGTTCTACGAATTTAACTTCTTTTATTTCTCTCATTTGCCTCTATTCAAAAAAGTTAAATATATACTTATCGATAATCGATTATCTTAATTTTCCCCGTCTTCTATTTATGTTCGTGGCTTTTCCTGATTAATTATGTTTTTCCGATGGAAATTTCTTACGAAAAATATTACTTTTTGTTGCTTCTGCCTTTTCTTTAGGCGTTTTGTTGCTTACTGTTTCGTTATTCGTATAAAGTCTATTGTCTTCTAAAGCTATACTTTCTGTACGAAACAATAAACCCTTATTTGCAGGAAAAAAGTGGGTTTTAGATTTATTTACATGTTTAAATCATTTCCTAAATGGTATATTGTAAACGAACAACAACGAAATGAAAATAAATGTAGGCTGAAATTGGTTTATCTCTAATTGTTTTAAGATATGTTTTGACTAGTAAGTAGATGTTTTCATTCACCAATATTGTGATTTAAAACAAATAAAGACAATGACAAGTTTTAAATATATCTATTTCTCAGTTTTTAATTTGATGTTTGTAGACTGAGAAGATATCAGATTGTGAAACTATCTAGTGAGGCGCGTATTTCAAAATTCGACTCTCCTCGCTTTATATCAGTATCAAAGGGCGTAGAGTTGTTATCTTTCCAAAGATAAAATTCGATGGGTTTGTGTTTGTGAGGCTGTCTGTGAGGTGAGTTTTCAAAAGTAGGCACTTGTCTCCCTTTGTTTCGTAGTAGTATCAGAAGACATACCTGTGATTATTTCTTTAAAGATAAAATTAAATTTATTTAATTAAATATACTTGTGAGGCTACCTTGTCAGGTGAGCCTCCAAAAATAAAAATCTGCCTTACCCTGCCTCATACCCGGTAGTAGGGGCTTATCTTTAATAAAATTAGATTTATTTAACTGTATAACACAAAATCTACAGTATTTCTCTTTGTTTGTCCAGGGTAATTTCGATACTCCATTAGTTGCTGGAATACCCTGGAAACCGAACTAAAAGCTTTGTAAGGTGGGAAGTAAATTTTTTAACAAGGAATTTTATCACGAATTTCAGTTCAATAAGAAACGAAAGATAAACAGAAAATAAAAAATACTTTTATATTAAATTAGGATGACATCAAAAAAATTTCGCTTCACTTTGACAAATCACAAGGAGCGTTATCATTTCTTCTCTAAATTAAATTTATTTATAAAAAGTTCTGGCAGTTTGGTTATATCATTAATTTTCATCAAACAAAGTTTTCAGTTACATTTGCAATTATACTTTCAAAAATAAGACAATATATTTGTAACTCCTTGACTTAAGAATAATAGTTTTAAGTTTAGATAATATTGTTTAAAGTAATTGTTTTTAAAACAGGAAGGCTGTTAATATAGGTTTAAAAAAAGTTTTAAGTTGTTAATTAAATGTTTTGCATATTTTATTTTAACACGTAGGCTGAAATGTTTTTGGTCTGATACATAGATGTCGCCCTTTTCAAAAAATATATATGATTTTTAGAAAGTACCAACCTTCAAATGATACGTGTCAAAATTTCATGACATTCCGACGATTAGTTTACAAGGTACAG
>CM032450.1:20175471-20195471 GCA_019049505.1 Pachyrhynchus sulphureomaculatus
ACCTATTTCGAAGAGAGCTTTCTCATGCCCAAATGTTGATGCAAAATGACCAGCACGTTCTTTTGATATCTTTAGGGGCTATCTCACGCAATTTTGTGGCTTTTTTTTAATCTTTTTCGGTGTAACTACCTCATTTGGGCGTACAGAGCGTTCAGCATCATTTGTGTCTGTAAGGCCGCGTTTAAATTCAGCATACCAGTAAATCAGTAAATGATGAGTGATTTTCTAAGGGCAGAGTCCCTGTAACACTTATTAAGCCATTGCTTTGCTTGAACGGTATTTTTTCCCATCAAAAAACAGTCTTTAAATAACACACGAAATTCGATTTTTTCATTGTTTTGAAAATATCAAAAGTAGCGTCACTAAAACCATTGTAACTTGTAAACTAATCGTCAAAATGTTATGACATTTTGACATGTATCGTTTGAAGGTTGGTACTCACTAAAAATCAAACTGATTTTTTGAAAAGGGTGATATATATACATGTTAAATCAAAAAACTTTTCAACCTACGTGTTAAAACAACAAAATGTATGTCGCTGAACAAAGTTTTAAATTATGTTATTACTGTTCGAAAAACAAAACCAAATATATCTAAAATAATAATAAAAGGTACGTCAAAGTGGTGTAATATTAACGCCTTAGAAAAGTAAATGAAGAAACAGTTCTTTTTCTTTAGCAGAACAGTAGAGATCTTTAAAACAAAGTAAACATTTGGCTAAGCAAACACGTACATGAATAACACTGCTTTATTCTTTCACAAGAATGGTTTTTAAAGGGTGTGAACTAGTTTCACGTTACTTATTATTGTAACTTTAATATCCCACAGGGATCTAACTTTACTTACTGAATAAGGTTTAGAGGAATTTAAGGCTTAGAACTATAGTTTTAAATGTAAATCTCTTTAGTTACGTTAGAAGCAACAATTTGTTGTAGTTTAACTAAGGTAATTAAATTTTTTCTTAGAAAAATCACTTTCTTTGTAAACACATTTTAAATAATAATTTACTTAAAAGTTGAAAATAACACAATTTTCCGTTTTCTTAATTTTTAGTGTTCCGTACGGAACACTTATAAGATCACTTCGGTGTCTGTCTGTCCGTCCGTCTGTCTGTCCGTCTGTCACACCCGATTTTCTCCGAAATTATTTGTCATAGAAAGTTGAAATTTGGTAATAATATAGGAATTGATGGCCTCATCAGAGCCATGTCGTTTTGAAAGTTAAATTTTGACTTAAGGGGTTAGTTTTGGGGGGTGAAATCGGAAGTGAAAAAAAATTTTTTTTACTAGGTAATCGAGTGTGATGTCAAAGGAAAGCTTGTGAAAACACGAGTAAAATATATATATATATATATATATATATATATATATATATATAATGTAATACTTGCGCGCACTTTTCTTTGTATTATTTTTAAAAAATCGCGAAAAAATCGCTGTCCACTCGCGTTATCTCGAAAATTACTTATCAAAAAATTTTGAAAAAATTCTGGAATATTCTCCACGGGGTGTAGATTGAACGAAAATTATCACGAGTGCATTACCTGTAATAATTTATCTGGTTTATAAAAGAAACAGAAATTTCAAGGTCATCAATTTTCAGTAAAGATTGGAAATAAACTTTGTTGAAAATTCATTTGGGGTGTGTTTTGTGAAGTCACTGATCATTTTATACTTCCGTTACAACATTTTTTATTTTAAAAGCAATCAACGTACGGAACACTAATTGCGCAAGTTCAACTTGCACTTGACCGGTTATTTTTTATCGTTTACCTTCCCGTCGAGTAGGGATTTTACTCTTTTTTCATAATCTGAGGATATCGGCGGGGATGTGGTAATACCCGTCAACGTTGTCCAAGTGCCGAAACATACATTTTTGTATTTCACGGCACCTTTTAAACAACGCGGTAGTGCTGCCACGGACGTTATTACATTTCTGCAAACAACTACTACATAGGTACCTGGCAAGGCCATATCTCCTTAAATAAAAGTATACCGACCTACCGGGACTGGGCCGGAGACCTTCTGCATCGCAAGAAAATACTATGCCAAGGAGCCATGATCCGCCACCCGATGATATAAAGAATACTGTAAAGAGCATGTAATATGATATATATGAAGCATTATCATTAATGCTTCCCTGAAAACTTGCTAAAGCCTGTTTATTATTCCAACCAAAAACCAGAAAAATTTCTCGTAACTGTACAACATTTAAAGACCCCCCCACCTGGTTCATTCTCTTCCCCTGAAGTAACGTCACCTAAAAACAATAACTTCCTGTTCTCCGAGTATTCTCTGTGTAAGTAATTTGAAAACGATATCTTATTTCGTTCGAGAGTTATCGAGCCAAGAGTTCCACAGACTTACAAGTAGACGCTCAGATCGACGGAAACAGGTGGCTGTTTCGTAATCTAGGGAAAGTGAAGAAATGGAAAATTCTTCCCCTTGAAAGGAAAAGTAATAAAAGAACTTGAACGTGGTTAAATTTATTACTTGTCGTAGTGTTTGGATCAATGCTTAGTTTTCGTGGCCTTCTGTTTGTATATCCATAAACAATGTTGTAGGTAAAGTGCCATGTAAAAATCAGTGTAAATGGAATACTTTTAAAAAGTTATAAAACATTCTGTTTAAAAGCCAGAAGAAATCAACAACAGTGTGCAAATTTATAAAGCATTCTGTATAAACATCAATGGGCATATCGAATTATTACGAAGCTCTAGAATATTCTGCTAGAAAATTTCACTACCAAGTTCTAGAATATTCTACACATAAATAATATGATCGATTGAATTGATGTGAACGCATCTTTTACATTTTAAATCATTCTATTGACAAATGAGACTAAATAAATATATGTTTACAAATTCTATATTATTATTTGTGGGAACTAATCGGAATATACAGTTTTTGCAAAGCTCTGAAACATTCTATTTGTAAATGAGATGAAATACTTAGCCTGTAAAAGCAGTATAAAACACTGTTGTTATAATGTATATAAGAATTTGAGCGGGAGCTGATTTTATTTCTGTTATTTGTTTTACTGTTATTTTACTTCCATAAAAATGTTTTGGCTGAAGTTTCTATTTCTTTCTTTATTGTCACTTTTTTTTTTTTATGTTAGTTAAACTGTTTACTGACTAGCACAAAAGGATTTTATGTTTATTAGATTGTTGGTCCGTTCCTTTTCAAACCAAAACCTCCAGTTTGATACTTTTATTTTGTCTTGTTTTTGTTTATTATCTTATTAAGTAAGACCTAAAACATCCCTTGGGTTTTTAAAAAAGTACACATCTGAGTGGATGACTTGACCTTTTCAGAAAAACCATAAACTTGACTTTAAGAAAAAAAGAAGTGGGTAGAAATATTCTTCATGCATGTCTATTTTCATATTATTACTTCTTTAATATGCTTTCTGAAAGGTGGGCTAAATGAAACTATACAGATTTACAACGCAATAATATAGTATATACAATATAAACAGTGCAGAAAATATGAATGAAAATATCAACGTTTATCTATTCTCATCAACAAAGACAAAATTCTTATTGCTACCAACTGACGTGATCTAAAGTAAACCATTGTTCCTGAAGATTATACTTAATTTTCTTTGTTTTGCTCGCTATATGAAAGTATCGCATTTGTAAAAAAAATCGCCATCGAAAATTTTTGCATTTATTTACGTCTCGGAATCGGTCTGTCTCTCTGACTATCAATTCTCGAATATGCCTAATGGCATGACAATTCTCGAACAAAAAAATAAGATATCGATTTCAAGTTTGGTACATATAGACAAGATAATTAGATATAGTCAGACATATAAGGGTTTAAAGAAGTAAGAAAGAGGCTTGGACTGTTTGCCTCGAATATGTTGTCACCATTTTTTTCTGGATATTTTTTATTATTTTCAATTTTAACTGAAATAGCATGTAGAGGGAAATATCATGTTTCATTTATAAATCTCTGAATCCCATTTCCAATTATTTCTTATAATGTTCATTGAAAACATCGAGTTATTCTTGAAGGTGAGAAAGTCAAAATTAGTATTTATTTTACAACTGCGTGTTTGCCAGGAAAATACTGGATACTTCGCCAATTTTTTTTGTCATATTTTTTACCCATCTGCAGAATACGTAACTGATCTATGACATTTCCCTCAAGAATGGAAGCGACTTTGATATCAACTGGTGTTCTAATATACTGAATTTTTAGTAGTTTTCAACGCAGGTAAAACAAAAACTAATTAAACTTTATTAAAAATGATTTATTACTAACCTGTATCTATGGCTTCAAACTATCACATTTTCAGTGAATGTTTATATATTTTAATCAACATATTAATTTGTATCTATATATTTTTTTACGAATTTTACATCTGCACTCAATATTGATTGCAATCGGTTGCCAAATAAAGTAACATTTTAATTAGAAGAACTGTTAATATTAATAAAAAAGGTTTTTATTAATATTAATTTATATCTGCAGTTCCTTCTGCTAAAAAATAAATTTTACATACGCATTTTCTTTTGGACAGTTGTCCACATCAAATGCTTAAATTTAGTCAAGATCGATTTACAAATAAAGCGTTTACATTTTGACAGCTGCTAATGTGAATTCTTTATTCCAGTTCTACCTCGAAAGTTCAAATTTGATTTAAATAGGCTAAAAAATAAAAAAAATCAACGCATTTTACCTTTTCCGTCGGTTGATCTTTGACAAAAACAAAATTTTATCTCTAACCGCAATAAAGTATTTATACCAGCCTTGTAAATAAGTTATCGGAATATACAGTACTTTATAGTACTACTATATGTTAAAATCGTCTGTTGGTAAAATAATTCTGGAAATTTTAAAATATGGTCATATTAATACATTAGATATTATTAATTGTATGTGATGATTATCAGTATAAAAAAATACTATTTAAAAAATCATTTGGTTTCGTTAAGGCATGTTTCAAGACGTTCCCGCTTACCATGGCGATAATCTCGGGTTTGATCCCCAGCAGTTTAGTACACTTCTAATTTTAAAGTATAGTTGGCTATTCCACATTCTTTGCTCTGCTGCTTACCAGGAAATCGGCAATCTCTCAAAACTTGGCACGTTATAAAAAAGGCAGTTGGTTGTTGATGGGAAGCCGCTCGGACCGGAGGCTGGCAATGAAGGCACCGACCTTCGCGGTTAGGGCGATGGAAAAACTGCCTCGCACTTTGTTGGTGAAAGACTACTTTGACCTTGAAAGGTTGGTATGGGCGGGGCGGATACCTGCAGTCCGCCTTCGAGTGCTGGGAATCAACTCCGACAAAAAAAAACTGCCGACGGTATGTGGTTGGCGCATGGTTACATGAGCCGGAATTCGGATGAAGTAGTTAGCGCTCTTTTTGAATAAGATGCATGGTTAAAGTTAAGCTGGAAGTTTCGGTCGCCGTTGCTAATAAACATGCTTTGCCATAATGCCACAGGGACGTTCATAGAGGCATTAAAGGTTGATTATGCCATCGACGTTTGTGGTTAGCGGGAAACACCGTAAAAAACAGCTGTCTGTTGATCATATAGTTCGGATTCCACGTTAAACTTTATATCCCGTCTGGTAGGCTTGACCTAGATGATAATTGGGGTTGGCAAAAGGGGTCATTCTGGTCTGTTTGCTTGGTTTTAAGCCTTCCCACGCATACTACTACTACGATTATAGAAAATATGTTGTCAGGATCGACAGTGTCTATTCTTCGTGTTCCGTATGGAACACTAATGAGATCACTTCGGTGTCCGTCTGTCACACCTGATTTTGTCCGAACATAGAAAGTTGAAATTTGGCACAAATATAGGACAAAACACTTTTGTCGGTGGGTACATTGTTTTGATAATGTTAATTTAATTAAAATAACCGGCCAAATGCAAGTTGTGCAATTAGTGTTCCGTACGTTGAATGCGTTTTTCACAAAACACACCCCAAATGAGTTTTCAACAAAGTTTGTTTCCAATCTTTACTGAAAACTGAGATCTTGAAATTTTTTTGTTTTTTTTTTTATATACCAGATAAATTATTAAAGATAATGCACTCGTGATAATTTCAATCTACACCCCGTGGAGAATATTCCAGAATTTTTTAAAAATTTTTTGACCAGTACTTTTCGAGATAATTGGGGGAACAGCGATTTTTCGCGATTTTTTAAAAATAATACAAAGAAGAGTGTGCGCAAGTATTACATTATATATATATATATATATATATATATATATATATATATATGTATATATATATATATATATATATATATATATATATATATATATATATATATATATATATATATATATATATTACTCGAGTTTTCACAAGCTTTCATTTGACACCACACTCGATGACCTAGTAAAAAATTTTTTTTTCACTTCCGATTTCCCTCTCAAAATTAACCCCTTAAGTCAAAATTTAACTTTCACAACTACATGGCCCTTGGAGAAAATCGGGCGTAACAGACAGACGGATAGACAGACAGTGTAAGTATAAGACAGTATAAGTGTTCCGTACGGAACACTAAAAAACTTTTCTTTTGCGAACTGAATCTTTTCTCTAGATTTTTTCGCGTAGTTTGGTTAGAAGATGAGGAGAATACTATTCGGTTATCGTTTTATGAAACAGTAAGTGTTTTGACAACGATAAAATTGAGAGATTTGCCATATGAATGATTGGAACATCCACCTTATTCCCCAGATTTAGCTTGATTTTTTAAAACTCAAAGAATTTCCAACTTTTTTGAATCGGGAGGTGATTACAGCTGTAGAGAAGTATTTTGCAGATCTTACATAAAATTTACTACAGGGACGCATAATGGCATTGGAACATCGAAAGAATATTTTCATTATTAGGCTAAGAATTTTTGAAACTAACCTATGTATGTGTCCTTCCGCAAAATTAATATTGCATTAATAACTTCAATTTTATTTTAGAATCAATGCCATATTCATTAAAACTAGGGAAGTAAAAAAACTTAACCCCAACAAACAATTTATTCAAGGCATATGTATTTTGTCATGTTGATAATATCTATGCCTATCCAGTTCTCAGTTTCAATAATTATACGGTATTCAACACTTTGATTTACTTTAGGAAGTATACTGGATAGGATAATTTTAACTGTCAGTTTCTATGTGTACGTATATACGCTTTAAATTTATTTGCTAACCACATTTCAGTTTTCGTGGAAGGGCTGCTAAAATCACCTTTTATAGCGAAGATATAAGGGTTATTAACTCTATAAATAAATTTTAGTTACAAATTTACTAACATGTGACTATACCAGGACATAAATCGTGACTAACAATGCGATAGTTTTGTCCCTGTTAATACCGAATAAAATTTTAAAATAAACAAATTACTTAAACGTAATAATAACTACAATTTCAGTACCCTTGCGATATTTTCGATCATCATCCTGTGACGACAGATTGTTAGTGATGTAACTTTTTTCTTCTATTAATGGAGCTTCTTTGCTAATTGCTTTGGGGAAAGGTTTAATTTTTTAAAGTTTGAGTTTAAAATAGGTTCATAGGTCATCGATTTTCTTTTTAGGAATTAGAGAGGGAGCTTTGAAAGTTTCATTGAAAGAGAAGAACTTGTTTTATGAGAGATCAGCCTCTTTCTCGTCAACAACGGTGATTTTTTTAAAGAATGTTAAGAATGCTTTAAAGTTATATCGTAAGGAAAGTTTTTTGTTCGAGAGTTCTCATACCAGTTACTGGTTCCTTTTTACTATAAGATTCGTTCTTTAAATCTACTTCTCCTCCTCCACCCTTATGGATGCAGGTAATGCCCCTCTCTTTATAAGCACCGGGCCTTTTCCCTTCCCTTCTATTTCCTAAAAAAATGTCCTTCAGATCTATGGGCTCTCCTCCCGCCACTAGAACAAAACTCTATAATCGTTTATGGAAATAAGGTAAATTATTAAAGTCTACAAAAATTGAGAACCAAAAATAAGGATCTCGAATTTTGTAGGCTTTAATTACTTAACAATTTTTGTGAAATTTTGGCATCTTTTTTGTCTTCAGTTGAATATTTGGACATATTTCTTTAACACTTGGTAACACGTGGTTCCTCGAGTCTCAGGCGGTCCATGGCTACGTGGCGTAGTAACTTGCTTACGGTGCAGAAGGTCTCGGGTTGCAATTCTGGCAAGTCGGTATACTTTATTTATTAATTTATTTAAGTATATTTGGCTTGGCGACGTACATAGGTAGTAGTTGTTTGTAGAAATACAATAACGTCCGTGGAAGCACTATCACGTTGTCTAAAAGGTGTTGTGAAATACAAAAATGTATGTTTCGGCACTTGGACAACGTTGACAGGTATTACGTTATCGTCGATATCTTTAGAATATCTCTAAAGACGAACTTTTTTTAAGGTCAGAAGTACTTAGCTGTTATTTAAATAAAAATATACACCAACACACAAAGTTTCATTGCTTGTCTTCGTATACGTTCAAAACATGTTATAATTATAAAAGCAGAAATATAATAACAAGTAAGCTTTTCGCATTAGTAATAATAATATCTCTAAAATCTCTAAATTTCCAACAGCATATAGACTATTGCTACATCAGGACTACCCCTCATGACTATTACAGACACTTAAAGGTCTTAATTGCATGCTACTTGTTCTTAATTACCCCTATCCAAATATTTAAATGCAATAAACCTTTCTGCTTCAAGATCAAGAACGCCCCAAGGTATAACTTTAACCAAGTGATTTCCGGGCCACCAAATAATCTTTAAAATCACCCTCAAGATATTAGAGATTTTCGTAGGGTAAAGTTTGTGGTTTCTGTAACGACATGGGCTTTATTTATTCTTTTGCTTTTATTTATATATTTATTTTAATTTAAACAAACAACAAAATGTGTTTATATTTAAAACGGACAAAAACTGTTATTTATTTTATCTGCAAAAGATAGAATAACACAATTATTGTTAACAGTTATATTTATATATTTGCTAAAACCAAAACAATAAATATTTGTAACACGTGTTACACTTTGAACTACTTAACAAAACAGTTTCACATAGACATTAATCTGAAAACGTAGAACTCATAGTTTTTTTTTAATGTCCAAATATTTATTTTGGTCTGTTCTTTGTTCGATTTAAATATATAATCCCACATAGATGTGGAGCAAAGAATTATTAATAAACCTCCGTATAATGAAATGTTTTTCCATATTAGAGAGATTTTGCAACGCTTATTTTTCAGATGCCTTAGTCTTTATCGTTATCTCCAGAGTGCGCAGTATTAACACGAAGGAATTGCACTTTCACCTTAAGTAAACGTAAGGTTAGTATTCATCTCCTATAAACTTCGGGGATTTTTTCGTTCAACGCGCGACCCGCTGATGCCTGCTGTATACCTAAGTAGAAAAAAAAACAGGCCCTGTCATAATAGCGATAAGAATAACGAACTTGAAATAACCTCTCTTATAAGTTCCTAAATAAGGGAAATCGCTATCCTTAATAAAGGTTTCTCTTATTTTGTTGGAATACGGCGCAAGCTCTAAACAGTGAGCGCATGCTTCAAATAACGAGTCTTCATAATTTTTTCCCTGTACTATTGCGTCAGCTTCAAATAAAGATACACAGTACCCTACCAAAATAAGCGTTACAAAATCTATCTATTATCAAAATAGCGGTAAATTTAGAGATTCTTTATCGCAATCGCAAATAGGTGTTTATAAGTATAGATGAGATAGATAGAATATACAAGGTATTGGTGATGCTTGGAAAGAATTCCTCAATTCTACGTTATTTTTTCTCTTGCAAGGGAAGTATTATATTGGGGAAACAATCACTCTCCGCGATTGTTGCATTTTTTTACGTTTCAGACAGAATTTCTAGATTACGGTTGTCTGGCGGTCTACCTGTCTGTGCGTCTGCTGGTCTATCTGGCTGATAAACTTTTAAATGAAAGGAAATATCGATATAGTTCAAAGAGATATTGTTTCCGGGGAGGAGAATGAAAGTGTTAGAGTCGATAAATTTGGTATAATTTCAATAATATTATAAGAAATTTTCTTGGTTCATGGTTCAGGCAGTGAATAAATTTTAAGCCTTGTTATTTGCAATTAAAGATATGAGGGGTTAAAAGGATAAGGTATAGGTTTAAAACAGTGATTTCGTGCATATTGTGTTATACATAAGTGCTCTTCGGGGTTTTGGGAAAATGCTACGGATTACATTATTACATATGATGATAAACGTCTTTTTCTGGGTTATTTTCAGGAATCTAAAAATTCTGTTTCTTTTTTACTAATTTAGAGTGTTAGGGAGGGAGAGGGTTCCATATATATCGTGTTATACAGTCATTTTACGGTTCTTGAAGTCGAGGAGTTATTCTTTCTATTTTTGGTTAATTAGGGCAAAACAAATGAAGAGCTAGAGGGGGAAAAGAGGTTAATGGGGGTATATATGAGAAGCTATTTGCTTCGTTACCAGTTACCTCTATTGTATGTACAACTACGTAAAGTTATTCCTTAAATTGGTTTATTTTATTAACCAAAGACCTGGAATTTTTTTTTACAATACTATAGAAATTTTACTAAAGATTTACACCGCCACCCTTTTTACACCCTCTCTCTAAAATTATAAGACTCAAGAATTATATGTTTTTTTTTCCAACTTAAGTACTATATGCGTACTAAATTCGAGTTTAATTTTGTTCGAGAGTTCTCGTCTAATATATAGACAGACCTATAGAAATTAAAAACTTTGTTTTTCAGCATTTCGGCACTATGAAACCTGTAGATATGCAAGAATTATGGAGGATAATTTTCCTTATGAATACATTTCTTTCCTTAGCTAGAGTAATAACCATTAAACGAAATAAATGTAAAGTTGCCAACTATATTACTATTTAATTTACACTCATCTTTCTAAAGTCCATAATAAAAAATTTAACTGGATTTTATATGACCGAAGTCAAACTAGATAAATTGAAATTCAAAGTAAAAAGTGTAGAATAAAACCTCTTTTCGGAAAAATTTAAACGTAGCGTCTGTCACCGATGTACGTTTTATAGAAAGAAAGGATATCAAATAAGTTTCCCATCTAAGTTTTTGCGCTGTTCTAATGTCGGGCAATAATAGTTTCTTGTTTCTGCTCAACTCAGGATCGGCTTGTGGTGAAAGTTTTTGCAAAAAATGACCCAAACTGTTTTTATTGACCGTATTGTTGGGCCTCTTGGTCACTAATTTTATTCTATTAATTACAAGATACTGTTAATAGTTGTCAAACAGTCCTGCGTTAGTTTTATTACGTTTTTGTGTATGTCCGTTAATAAAACCGAGTTTAAAAGTATAACAACAAGATACAATAAACTACATTTTTGGCTGTTGTCTTTGAAGGCTTACCTGCCGTCTGTAGGCAGATGTTTAAGGCCACAGGTCGACAAAGGAATTGTTGAGCGTATTAACGCCGCTAGGCAGAAGGATCGTTAGTTTAGAAACAGTTCCTCTATCTGTCTCGGGTTTTAAACATTTTTTAAAAATAAGTCTACAGCAGCCAAAAAATGCAAATTATTGTTTCTTACTTTATGATTTGTTCTCTTCTCTGTCGATCCTAGATCCGCTAATGAATCGTAGTAGTACGAAACGCTTATGGATCGACAGATGATTGTAATGGTGATCATAGTAAAGAGTAATAACTGCTGAAATATAAACTTTGTTCAATTTTAGTAGTTCACATTGAAAAGCATAACAACTCAATTTAATATGAGTGCAAAAAAACGAAACAATTATATAGAACTAGCGAAAAATAAGCCCAATAATTTTCTTGCCATTTTGAATTAATATGCAGTTTTCTGATCAGAAAATTGCGTATTATAAAATATAGAATTAGGTGGTGATAAAATAAATACTAACTAAGCATTTTAAAATAAAAACAAAAATTATTGTTTAGATAAATAACTATCTTAAAAAAAGAGAATAATTAGGTAACGCCAAAAAGCAACCATCTCTGTTTTATTAAAATTGTCTTTTTGTAATATTTAACAAAGTAACTAACAATTTAATATTTCTCTACAATATCTTTGATAGTTCTCGACATTGACATGTATAGTTCATTTTAAATTGTCACGGTTTATTTATCTGCATTCTGTAAAGAGCCGAAAGTCTTATTTTTTAGGATTTTTTGGCTTTCAATACATTTTTTTTGTATTACGAATTTTTCCTTTAAATTTATCCAAATGTTTCTCGTTCTACTCACTTGCAGGTGGGAATGAGAAAAAAAGTTTTTGCAAAATTATACCTGAACTGTTTGTTGTATTCAATAGTCGCAATTTAGGACTTCGTCGTTTCCGAATATGTGATGAAATAATTTTTTGCTTTATTTAGCACTCTTGCGTCAATACCGAAATGAATGTACACATGTTCCTTACCGTTTGGCAGTCTGCATATCATATATATATATATATATATATATATATATATATATATATATATATATATATATATATATATATATATATATATATATATACACATATATAATCATTTTATTGATGTTAATTTTTTAAGAAATGTTTAAAAATATGTGCCTAAGAATTGTTGTATATAAAATTTCAACCAATACTTTTCTTAATTTTATCTTTTGCGGTCAAATATACATATGTTAAACTAAAAATTAGTAACCGATTTATATTTTTATTGTTTTTCTTAATTTAATTTCCAAAAGAAGAATAGTGGAATGAGTATCTGTTAAGAAAAACATACAGCTAGACATAACTTTATTTTTGACATCAAAGCTGATGATGCATCTACAGGAGAGGGGGGGGGGGAGAAGATAAATACTTATATCGCTTTTGGTTGTTATATGGAAGAGTGATTTTGTATGATTCTTCAGTTCCTCTATATAAAAAAAAAAGTATTTTTTGGGTATTTGTTTAACTAAGTCTTTCGTCCAAAGAGTATGTTACTACACTTTTCCGCAAAGAGGAGCTAAATTATGTATATATATATATATATATATATATATATATATATATATATATATATATATATATATATATAAATTTGTATATGTGTTAAATAACATTGTTTTTGATGAACATTTTTATTAAAACATTTTTTTCATAAAGTTATATATGAGGAACAATTCGCATGGAGACGCATTGTAATTAGTGTATCATGATACGAAATTATGTATAGAATATAAATATATTTCTCACGACTCACAGAATTTCGTATCATATGATACACCTATTATAATGCGTGTTCACTCGAATATATATATATATATATATATATATATATATATATATATATATATATATATATATATATATATATATATATATGTATGTATATATATATGTATATATATATATATATATATATATATATATATATATATATATATATATATATATATATTACAATAGAGATTATCACGGATGATGGAATGTAACACATTAAAATTCCGGGAATCAATCCGTTCGTCTAACTATGAATTTACGCGACGTTTTCTCCAACATCTCATTTTCATTTCAAGTGCTCTTTGTGCTGCTGCTACTGCCACTTGAAGCAGTGAACGGATTGATACTCAGAATTTTAATGTATTAAATATGTATATATATACATATATATTTATATATATATATATATATATATATATATATATATATATATATATATATATATATATATATATATTACTCAGTATATATCACCACTACACCAAACACTTTATTTTTGCACTCGACGCGCGTTTCGCTAACCATGTTAGCTTCATCAGGAGCGATGATTGACTATGATGAAGCTAACATGGTTAGCGAAACGCGCGTCGAGTGCAAAAATAAAGTGTTTGGTGTAGTGGTGATATATACTGAGTAGTATCATTGTGCCAAAGATTCCACATTCCCAACTTAATATATATATATATATATATATATATATATATATATATATATATATATATATATATATATATATACATACATACATATATATATATACATATATATATATATATATATATATATATATATATATATATATATATATATATATATATATATATATACATACATACATACATACATACATACATACATACATATATATATATATATATATATATATATATATATATATATATATATATACTAATTACAGTTTTTCCTCATATATAACTTTACGAAAAAGTTGTATTGGTAAGAATGTTGATCAAAAACCTCATTTCATATGCAGGATGTGGCGTAGTGCACAGTTGGCCAGTGGGCGACTGCTCCTCATATACTTCTTTAAATAGCGCCTCCCCGCTAATTATTATTGCATCATAAGTTTTCATTTCTCGCTAATCTCTATGAACTAAATATCATTTTCATTCCTCTGTGAACCTCTTCAAAAACTTAGTAGACTATTCAGGATTGTATTTTATACTGAAAACAATCTGCAGTGATTAAAAATCAAAGTCAATCGCTATTTATGAACATGTGCCGCTTCTGTAGCGTTTTAAATTATAAAATGTTTTCTGATTAACGATTAATTTATTTGTAAATTAAGCCAAACTTTTTATGAGACTATCTTTCTCGTAAACCTTAAATATTAACATACATTAAGGACTGAACACTTGCACGTAGAGCTTAGTTACAAAAATCCTTTAACCAATAATATATATTTTGATCTGTAAAAGAGTAACTATTTCAGCTTAAAATGGCTTAAACCCCTCAGGATATAGAAAAATAGTTTTACCATTTCTGTTATAAAGATTTTTTGTGGTTATATTTTGGTTTTAGTAACTATCGTTTAGGAATTAAATCTTCAGAAAAAATTAAATTTTGAAAATGACTATAGAACTATTAGCTAGATACGGCCCATATACCTAAAACTTACCGTTTAGAACATGCACTCTGACACTGGCGACATCTGCATTGGACGGGCTGCAGGAATATTTTCCAGAGTCCGATATGTCAGCGTGTTGAATTAATAGAAAACTTGTTGTTACATCGCCTTTTTCTGTTATGACACTGACACCACCACGACTGGAATCGTAACTTATTACCTGGAATAAAAATTGAAATAGTTCTTACTTATACATTCAATTTATATTACATTTCTGGTTCGACACAAATCATTTACACCCGATTTTAATGTGCCTTTTTATTATATATATTTACTTAAAAATTACTAGTTTTTCAATTGATTTCCATCAGTCTGACTCAAAAATGAATATTAGAATCACTAACTAAGGATTCTTGGGCTAATTTTTTTAACATTCCCTAAAACTATTGTATTTAACATTTTTTCGTCATTCCCGAAACAAATGAGATAATAAACTTTATTCTATCGTTGACTCACCCTGTACAGGAGATTAGTTAAAAGATTAAGTTTGTTTTAGTCTATTTTTTAAATAAATATCAAAGTTAGTCTATAAAGGACGAGAATTAAGAAATAAATCTATACTCCAATTTTTAACAACTTTTATTAGTATTTCTGATACTTGATGTATTCCTTGTTGCATCAGCTGATATCCCAATACAATATACAATTCATTTCCTTTACATCCCCAACGTTAACATTAAATATTCTAAACAAGGTCAAGCCTTTAAAGAAAAAAAAATAATAAGAAATTTTAAAAGATGTTACTCAAAATATTTAATTTTTTCAAATTAATAGTAAATTTTTTAAACAATCATATTTATATTTTAATTCACAGTTATTTACAACAATTTTGCCACTACATATAAGCATCATTTGACTCTAGGTATGTTTTTTTTTTATTAAGCAATAGATCTTTTTGGATTTATTTTGTCCGTTTTCATTTTTATTAAAACTTTGCTACGTACAATTGGCCGTAAGCTCGGTTATAATAGTATATATAAGTAGTAACATAATACCTCCATCCAAACCTTTTTTCTAGAGCTGGGAAACCATTTATATTAGTTCTAGACAGTTTCACAAAAAAGGCAATAAACCTTATGCCCAGTCAGTTATTTAGGAAAAATGGCTCAGCTATTAATATAGCTCTGCTTTTGCAACAAAAGAAAATGACCAAATTACTTTTCATATTAAGAGGGCATAATTTACTGTTAGGTATTAAAAGTAGATAATTGCATGCGTTTCTGCTTACTGAACCCATTTAATGGTAACAATTTAATGGTATAACTACAAAGTTAGCTAATGCTTTTATTACAGAACTTTTAATAGCTATTTTATTTTGTGTTACATTACTATACCTAGAGTTATTGTTATTATATTAAGGAATCAGTTAAGTCAAGAAAAAAATGTGACCGGAAACACAAGTGTATATATACAGTCAGTCTAAAAAGTCTCCATACACTACCTGCCTTCTATACTATTTTTCTGTTATGTTCAACTAATTAATTTGAACTTTGAGAAAACATGTTTTAAACTAATATTTGAAACTTAACCAACGAGGATTAGTATTAAAAACAACTACGGAACGTCTTATTTAGAAGTTACATCATTGTTATAAAAATGTAAACAAAATTAATGTCAAGAAAGTCTTCATACACTTAACAATTACCAATAATAGTTTGACGGAGTTCAACGGAAAATAACGACTTCGTTTAAAATAGTATTTAATGGGACCGCCGTTGGCCTTGATAATCTCCTGTAACCTTTTTGTCATGCTTGCAACCAGTTTTCTAGTAACCTCTGCTGGTATGTTCTCCCATTCGTTCAATATTCTGTTTTTTAATTTTTCTCTATTTGAAACATTATATTTGCGAACGCGCCGTTTAAGTTCCTCCCATAAATGCTCGATGGGGTTAACATCGGGTGATTGCGGAGGTTTATAAAGCTGCTGTTGCACATTATGGAGCATCCATTATCGCACCAAGTTTGCGGTATGTTTCGGATCATTGTCCTGTTGGAAAATGTATATTTTTTCGAGTGCTAATTTTTGGACACTTTCTCTTAAATTGTCTCTCAAAATGTTCAGATAAACATGTTTATCCCTGCTACCATTAGTTCGGCCATCAGACCCAAAAAGTTTAATTTTAGTTTCATCACTAAAGGTTACGGATTCCCAAAATTCAGGAGGTTTAGTAACGTATTCCCTAGCAAAAGCTAACCGCTTTTTGTAATTAGCTTCCGAAATTAACGGCTTCTTCCTGGCTGCACACCCCTTATAGTCTGCCCTGTGTAAACAATTTCTCACTGTTTGTGAACAAACATTTTTCGAAAATAGTTCCCGTACTTCTTTTAATTTTGGTGCAGTTTTCTTGGGATCTATAATTATTTGTCTAACATTACTGAGACGCCGGAGTGCCGAATTTTATAGGAACCCGTTCATTTATACTGTATATACAATTTTTCTTTTATTTCTGTACGATTTTCCATCTGTCACAATTCAGTTATGATTTTTCGAACTTGAAATGGAATTTCACAATTTCTTTCGCTCATTTCTAATACTACTTTGAAAATCCACTGCAAAATTACTAGCAACAAATGACAGATTATAAAGTATGGCCGAAAATTATTCATTTGTTTTCAGTTTAGCGAGCAATAGACAGCTGATTATAACGTGTTTTTTTCAATGCAGTTCTTGAGTGTATGGAGACTTTTTTGACAATTTTGTTTATATTTTTATAACAATGATATAACTTCTAAATAAAATATGCCTTGGTTGTTTTTGATGCTAATCCTCGTTGATTAAGTTTCAAATATTAATTTAAACATGTTTTCTCATAGTTCCAATTAATCGGTTAAACATAACAGAAAAATAGTATAGAAAGGAGGTGGTGTATGAAGACTTTTTGGATTGACTGTATATATATATATATATATATATATATATATATATATATATATATATATATATATATATATATATATATATATGCGTAACTTGTAATATATCGCATCGGGGTATACTGTTGCTGTAACATGACCGTAAACACAAAACACCATTTACGAGAAGGGTTACTTCTCTGGTTCAATTCGAAGAAAAGTGTCCTGAAAGTCATATATTCCATAAAAACGTGCGAGTACTGGTTTCAACGCTTTACAAGTGGTGATTTCGGCTCGGAAGGTGCTAAATGGAAAAAGAACTTGCAGAATCATGAGTTGATCACACAACCATTTCCAAGAGCGTACATGCACTGGGAAAGATTCAAAAGCAAAGAAATTGGGTACCGTACGAATTGAAACCGAGAGACGTTCAAAGGTGATTTTTTACCTATAAACACCTGCTTCAACGGCACAATCGGAACGGTTTGTTGCGTCGTATCGTAACTGGTGCTGAAAAATGAATACGCTACGATAATCCAAAGCGCAAAAAATCATGGGTGAAGCCCGGTGATCCCTCAACATCCTTGCCAAACCCAAGCTTATGCTGTGTATCTGGTGGGATCAACTGGGTATAGTGTATTATGAGCTGCTCCAACACAACAAAACTATTACTGGAAAACGTTACCGACAACTGATGCAATTGAGCCGAGCGTTGTAGGAAAAACGACTGCAATATGCCAAGAAACACGACAGAGTGATTTTTCAACATGACAACGCTTGGCCACATGTTGTAAAACCCGCCAAGGAAACGCTAGAAGAGCTTGGATGGGATGTCCTACCTCACCCGCCGTACTCACCATACATTGCTCCTTTTGATTATCACTTGTTCCGAGTGATGACGCACGGCCTGTGCGTATACATACATTCTAATGAGGATACTAAAAAAGGGTCGATTCGCGGATAGCCTTAAAAGATGAGTCGTTTTTTCAACGTGGTATTCATATGCTACTACAAAGATAGGAGAAAGTAGTCGCTAGCGATTGACGATACTTTGAATAATTAATTTGTAGCAACTTTTTTACAATAAAACGATATTTTTACCAAAAAATTCCTCAAAATTCACACACTCAATAAATTGTTAACCATTTATTATAGCAATTTTATCTTTATTTTGTAAAAACCATCCGACACTGTCGTACAGCTAGTCATGTCATGGTGTTAAAAATAAATATTCAGTTGAAATTTAAGTAGCTTTTTACTTTTTTACAAAACTTTACAAATTTTAATGTTGTCATTTAATTTCTCAAGAGTTCTACCAATAATTGTGGACATTTTTCCGGAAAAAGGTAAAGAAACGAAGCGCCTGAAAGACAGCTGTGTCTGACGAACGCTGTGTTGTAATAATTTTTATGTAAAATTGTCGTTGGTTTTACTTAAATGTTTTGTTGGCAACATCAATCATTTTAATAAGATAATACGTTTATCTACCGACAAAAAATTATTTTGTTTTCTACTTAGATAACTGAAGATTAAAAGATCACACATATAATATCTCATAACCTCTAAATAAAATGGGATTAACAAAACATCTATTATACAAATGCTTGATAATAATTCATAGGGGTGATTTAAAGCATTTAATTAAAGTTAAAGAACGTAATTTAACCCTCTGCCTAGCACAGATTTTGCAGTCGAAAAAGTTTTGCGTTTGAAATGGCGGTGCATATATGCTATCGCTTGAGCACGCTTAGATCGACTAATCAAAGTGTCAAAACAAATTTATGCAGTTTGTAGTTAAGCAGCGTTTAATAGTAAAAACGCGTTTAAAACCGGCTTTGAACTCCTGAAAGCTATAAATAACATTTCATTGGGCACAAACAACCTCCTCTTTTTTATTCTTTGTTTTAATCAATTTCTTTTCCTATTTTAAGCAATTTTAAATTATTTTCAAATTGTTCGTTTGCTTTTTCCAGATTAATCTTTTTGTGCCTTTGATGAAAAATATTTCCAACATAAAATCCGTTTTCAAAAATTCGTTTTTTGTCAATATAAACAGGATTAAATAATAGTAACATAATAACACAACTGATCACTAGTCGTACACACTTTCACTTTGTTAGAAGAAATTCAAAATACTTCTCTACCTATAAATAATTTCCAGAACTATGAATGATCCGGCAATGTTACCGAAACATTATTACATATTTAAATCAGAGGAATATATTATACCGAAAACATTTGGCTTTTCCACAGAAACGTCGTTATATAT
>CM032450.1:20200471-20307662 GCA_019049505.1 Pachyrhynchus sulphureomaculatus
ATCATCTTCGTCATAGTTATCTTCTATTTGGCCCTGTCCATCAAAATCTGATGTATCGTGATGATCGTATATGTACCAAATTTAAAATCGGTTTTTCATTTTGTTCAAGAGTTATCTTGCCGACAGATAGACTAACGGAAATGAACGCGTATTTTTCGTGGTCTAGAGAGCCAAAAACGTAAAGAAAAGTAAAAATCCGCGAAGTTGATTTTCCGGCGGATACAATACTCTCCCTAAGAGTAGTAAAAATGGTTCCATAATGTTCCTGCTACTAAACATATAATGCTATTTAAAAAAATCTACGGACAGTCCGATAAAAAAATTCAAATTATTTTCACCTATGGAACAAACGTAACCGATATGAGGGGCAATTTGTTTTCGGAGCATAACCCCGGTTTTTGACATTTTAGTTGCTGTATTTGGTTGTTTGACCATAAATATTTTAAAATTAAACCTTTTTATGAGACATCTTATAGAATGATTGCATCTTTACGGATAACTGATTTCATGAAAATATAACTTAATTTCATGAAAATGAAAAACCTAATTGAGACTACTGTTAGAAAACTATCTGAATCTGAAAGGGCACTAATAAAATAATGTTGGAACAATTAATTTACAACAAACTAAATTCTCCATAATTTACAACAATTTCTGGTACAAATTAGTTTATACGGAATTTACTGAACTCGAATAATTGTTATTAAAATTTGTGCAAAGTTAATTATTTTAAATTTATGTTTATTAGATAGAAAAATGTCGTAATTTGTTCACAATACAGTTTAAAGTTTTAAGAGCAAAAAAGTTAACAGCCATGAAATCTAAAAGTTTTAGCCTGCCACTTACATTTTATTATTGACGTGATACGATCATTATGTGCAGGGAAGGGAAACCATAGGTCCCTTTTCGCCGTCCCTATGGATGTAGGAGATGCGCCCCTTGGAAACGATTTTTTGGGTGTTCTCTTTTGTGAAAAGGGTCTAGCCGTACTTCCATGGCGAAACTGCCCCCTATAGGAGAAGGTTAATAGTAGTTGATACAGAAGATATTACTTCTCAATCTGGGTTAATCGTGGAGATATTTAAAAAAAAGTGTCCGATGGTGACTTTTTCAAAGCGATATATCTAAGTAACTTTTAAAGCTAGGAAAATAAAAACTGGTGTTATGGTACACTCTACAATTTATTTTACAACAGTTTCCGATGGGCCAAGCCTAAATAAAAATATTAGAAAAATGCAATGCAGTTTTATTTTCCTAGCTTTAAAAGTTACTTAAATATATCGCTTTGAAAAAAAGTCATCATTGGACAATTTTTTTTTTAAAATATCTCCACGATTAACTAAGATAGAGAAGTAATATCTTCTGTATCAGCTACTATTAGCCTCCTCTACATTATAGAATAGGTTACGATATAGGTTTCTATCAGGGGCAGGTTCGCCACGGAAGTGCGGCTAGACCCTTCTCGCCCGCCATACTGAGTGTAAGTAAAATTGTAGGCTGGGTTTTTTTTTTCTGAAAAATCTCCCCTCCATCCCGTTCACAAATTTTTAGAATTCCACTGTAAGAAACGTTTTTTTCTTGTAAACCCCTCCTGGGTCATCCATTTTTAGTTTGCTGTGTTGGAAGGGACTGAAGCTTTTAGAGTTCTGGTGCTAAACGGTCTTTTTTTACCAAGCTGTTGCGTCCTCCTTTTTGTTACTTGATGCCCTTCACTCTGTGCCTTCAGTATTCTTTTCTTGAGGAAACGCCTTTGGGATCCATATTCCCCGAGACCTTTAAACCTAGGTGTGTCGCTGGTGATCATTTATCACAAGAGTCAGCAAATAATTATTGCTATAAGAATAACTTTATAGCAAGTTGGAATAAGTAAAGGAATTAGTTATTGCTTTAATTGTAACGTAATTTTCTATTTTATTATAAATTAAACCAATTCGAAAGTTCAATTTTCTGAATCGTAAATGTTTAAAAATAGATACGAAGAATTTTTATAAATACAATTTTTATTTTAAATTTCGTTAACAGTTGCAGCATGAATGTTGGCATGACTGGGCAACTATTGACATTCGTCTGACGCCCATGTAGATATGCCTCGATGGCAATCTTTTGTGTTTTCAGCTATTCATGATGTATGTTTTAACAGAGGAAAAGTATATTTAAATTGTGTATCGATTTTTAATAACAAGATTTAGTTATATCCCAATAAGATTAAAAGTACAAAACCCCCGACAGAAGATTTTTTAGAAAAAGTGAACTTTGCTGAACTAGACTTAATAATTTTGAGAAATTTTATTCTACTAACATAGTCACTTTATTTGGTAGGCGTTAACTAGGTAACAAATATATCTTGGCACGATCATAGTATAGACATAGGAAACAAAACTTCTTAAAATCGTACAGTTACTTGTAAAACTTTCTGCCTTTTCTTCTTACAGTGTCCTACGATTATTTAGCGTGTAAATATTTACTTGTTCAATGGATGAATAGAAGTTAGCCTTTTTCTACCCTTCCGAATAGCGTGTTATGAGGATATTCCATAATTATAGTCTGCAGAAGATTCTATCCAGGACCTTGAATTATGATACGATATTGTTCAACCTCTTACAATATCAATGTGAATTTATTTATCCAAATATACCCTTCAAAGAAATCTACTTCCATTGCAATACACTTGTGCCAATATTTCTTTCAATCTTCAAAACACTGGTTATTCTCTATCATATCGTTTTCAAGGCAGCCAACGAATTCTCTTTTATAGCTTCTATAGATTCCGGTTTTCACAGAGTGATAATTTCAGCTTATCGAGTTACTAACAAGAAATTTTTCTTAACTTAACAGGCATATTTTAAAAATAAATACTTCAATAGCTAACAATAACTTGCCAAATTTTAATAAAAAATATGATCTTAATGATTTTTGAACAAAGATCTATAAATTATTCCATATTTTAAAGCCTCTATTAAGAGATTTCTGCTCGATAGAGTAATGGTGACTTAATGTGGTAATTTTTTCCTCTAAGTTTATGGTTCAGTGGTATTTATTGGGATAGGTATTGATCTCATCATTGCTTTGGGCAACTTGCATGCATGTTTGAACTTCCCCATCACTGTCTCATTTATCAATCAGCGTCGTGCCCAAGTGTTTGTTGAAAAGTCATTTGGGGTGTGTCTTGTGAAGTCATTGATCCTTTTATACCTTCGTAACAAAAATTTTTATTTCAAAAGCAATCAACGTACGGAACACTAATTGCGCAAGTCCGACTTGCACTTGACCGGTTATTTGTATCAATTCTTGTCTCCTTTAAGCTTTAAGATTATAGAAAGCTCAATCGATAATGGATTTGACTCTGTTCACAACTCCAAAAATTTAGAAAATAGCAATATGCCTAGTCGAGGACCAGAAACTGATTAGAAGCTTTGGTTCTGTGGAATACCAGTTGATGATTTTGGTGGTTTCTATAAATCCGTCAAAAAAGCGTAATCCATTAAACAGATTTAAAACATCTGAACTTCTCTATAAATAACTACAACTAACTTTAAATTGGATGGCGTTCAACAAGAAAAAGTATATAAAAATAGACTTTAATCATTTACAGTACACCAAGTAAATTAATGGCCCTGAAAAAATACTCTGACTAAGGTTTTTCTACCCCTTTTAAACCGTAAAACTTTTTTGGACAATAATTATCCCGTGGCGGTGTTTCCATTGGTCCTATTAATTATAATTTAATTGAAATGTTTTTATCTGTCAGTAAATAAAGGATTCTTTCTTCCTAATCACCTCCAAGCACGAGCTTAGAAGTCGGTTTGGGGGTTTTAAAAGACTACTAACTTTATCGAGAAAAATAATGGTGTACCTTTTGTTTCTCTTATAATTTTCAGTCAGACTCCATTTTTCTTGATTAAATCATTTAAAACGAAATATTATTCGGAGTTTTACTAATTGCTTTGTTATATATTTCTTTACTTTTCTTGCTAAAGGGAAGTCGTGTCTTCGTAAAAAAAATTACCCTGAGAGATTTTTACATTTCTTTTCGTTTTACGGTCCCTAGATCACGAAAAACATAGTATTTCATTAGCATCTGCAGCTCTTGCTATCATAACAACAACAACAGATATCGATTTCAGATATGGTACTCATATAATACTTATAGTAGTTTGAACTACCTATATAAAAGTTGGTGAAATGAGTGCAGGTCAATAAATTTTGCATAGTTTTAATAGTATTATGAGAATTTTTCTTGATTTTTAATTGTAATTATGAACAAAATTTAAGCAAAAATATAGAGGCTAAAGGGGTGGCTTCGAATATATCTTGTTATATGTCCTTGTCGAGATTCTTTGAGTCGAATTACTGGGTTAATGACTTACCAATTTTTTAACAATAATAATAAAAAAAAATATTTAAATTTCTTCATTCTCTTAACCAATCCTGGTTGTGTGTAGCAAAGCGAGACGTGCTTTTTTTTTGCGGAACAATTTTTCTGCGTGTTGAGCGCAATATCAATTACGCAACTTAAATGAAGTGACTTATTAAAAACGAGTGCAAAAGCTTGAAAAAACTGGTTGAACTTGTCATAACCCCGTATGAGAATTTTGAGTTTTAATTTTTATATACGATACGTCAAAGAAATGACTATTCTAAACAAAAGACCAATAATAGTCCACCCTTTGTTTCTCTCTAAATTCAAATTCTTTATTAAAAAATGTTCCGTAAAATGTTACTTTCATTATTTTTTTTCTCTCAATACACAAGTAATATCGTTTTTGTTTGTTGTAACGTTGGTAAAATTTCTCAAAATTACTAAATAACAGGCCCACTACTCATATTTACTAATCTTAAGTTGTGAGTAGTCCCTATGATAAAATAAAGCTGTAATAAAAAAATATCTTAATCGCCTGAAAATACTTATGAAATATTGAAATTTATATTTCTATTTCAGACCGTCTTAATGTTATTCATATATCAATCCATATCATAAGAATATAGTTATTTTTGACAGACATCTACAAAACCAAATTATTATAAAAAACTGTTTCAAAAATCCGTCTTTATCGTGGTCTGAATTCCAACAAGTGACAAAAAAATTGATAATGTCACATGAGGAAATCCTACGTTTTAAGCACTTAGCGGGGTAGGTTTTCATATAGACTAGGAAATAAGCCCATTTACATCACTTTAAATAACATTTTCGAAATCTTTCTGTAGCTTCTTGCTTTGAATCATTTTTTATTATTTTGTTCTTTACTGAAGGAAGTATTGCGAAATAAATCACGTTCAGAAATTTTTAAATTCCTTCACGTTTTAAAGCCCCTAGATCACGAAATAATAATCTAAAATGTCTCTCTGTCTATCTGTTATCACGTTAGCTATAAAAGGAAAGGAGATATCGATTCGAAATTTGGTACAGTCTAATATTTAAATGCGGTTTGTGGAATTAGGGGGGTTTCGCTAAATATATCTACATGTTACACGTCATTTTGAGAGTTGTTGAAGTCGGAAAATCAGCAAATTTTAATGCTTTTTCATTATTTCCAAGCATAACAAAAATATATGTAATTATTATAGAATGACTGCAGAACAAACCATTGACTCTACCATTTCTATTTGCTAGGGATGTACTGAGTAAATAACTTTACCATTTTTTTTGTTCTTTTTTTTTATCGTTCACCCCGCCTGAGTAGAGATTTTATCCTTTTTTTTATCCTAAGGATATCGGCGAGGATGTTGTAATACCCGTCAACGTTATCCAAACGCCGAATCATATATTTTTGTATTTCACAGCACCTTTTAGACAACGCGATAGTGCTGCCACGGACGTTATTGTATTTCTGCAAACAACTACTACCTATGTACGTGGCCAGGCCAAATATACTTAAATAAATTAATAAATAAGTATACCGATCGGTCGGGATTAGTACTCGAGACCTTCTGCACCCCACTACGCCACGGAGCCACGGGTCGCCACCTCAATATGTGTATGTGTGTGTGGCATAGCCCAGGTGGGGGAACGGCAGGGGGACGCATGCTCCTCATCCTCTTCTGTCGCTGTAGAAAATAATGACGACTCTTAGAACCAGGTTTTTTTTATTGGGTTTTTTTTTGTGAAAAAATTGGTTACTGATTTTTCAATTACGTGTAAGTTTTTAGAGTTTAGGACATTTTAAAGTTTCACTTTATTAAAGAGTTATTTTTTTAAATAATGTTATTTTTTATATTCAATAAAACTTTACATCATGGTATGTGAAAAATTAGACGTTTTTATATATTATAAAATATCAGTATTTCTTCTGGTTGTCTAAATACTATTAGATACTCAAAAATTGGCACTTAAGCACATTTTATTATTGTTAATGACACTGACACAGGGAATTGAACGACACTTCATTTAGCACCCCTTATCATCTCACATAAAATTTTTTAACTAGAGCATGTTATCGATCTAATTTAAAAAACATGTCAATTGTGTGAAGAACGATTCCGTTTTTTAATAAAATTCTTCTATTGAATGTGACCTGGAAATCTAAAATCGTTTACTAGAATGAGTTAAGATGTCTTTTTATGATGTGAGAGTTGTGCTATTTTTTCACTATTTTTAATTACTTATAGTCAAAGATACGAAGAGTTACATAGATGGAGAAGGCAGTTAGATGAGTTACTCCATATATCATGCCATACACCCTTCTTAGGGTTCTGGGAGTTTGAAAAAAATTTTTGAAAAAATGTGTTATACTTGCATGATTTGCACCTGTATTTATTGTCAAACATATAAACGATGAAATGAATTGAAAAGAGGTTGAGATATTTAAACCAAGTGACATTTGAAACAGTGGGATATTATATAAGAGATATAACAAATAATCTTTATTGGTGAGACATCGAAGATCGAAAAAGATATAGAACATAAAAGGAATCTACATAAAAAATATTTGAACACTAAAATAAAGTATAAAGAAATGCAAACCGTAGTAAGAAGAAAAATATCTAAGAAAACAACGACTCTTGGGAAAAGAACTGTCAAAGAATAAATACCTGTTTAGGAGAAACCAGAAACATGGGAAGATTGAAAGTGATGAAAAACCTAAGAGGGGACACGAGCAAAGAAATAATATCAACTATCACACTTCAAGATTGTGACGAATATTGCGGAAAGCTACTGGTAAACAACAGAGAGAAATTCCAAAAGGACAGAAAACCAGATGACCAAAGAATTGCAGTAATAGGTTCATCAATAAGAATACCAGCAGAAGAAATAAAAACCGTATGTAAAGCGCTAAACAATAACAAATTACCTTGACCCGAGGACATCCCGTTCAAATATGGAACAGACAAGTTATGCGAACACCTTAGACAACAATTTCAGAAATATATAAGTAAAAATGAAATACCGAAGGAATGGAAAGTGTCATACCTAACCACTATACACAAGAAGGGGGACAAGAACAATTGTGAAATTACCGAGGAATAACAGTTGCGGCTTCCATAAGTAGAATCTAGGAAAAGGTTTTAAAGAGCAGAATGGAGAAGGAATATCAAGATTTTAAAGCAGAAGAACAAGCAGGCTTTCACGCGGGATGATCCACAATAGGCCACATTTTCTCCTTAACTCAATTAATAAAAAAAAGATGGCACGAAACCAAGAAGTCCACTTGATATTCGTTGACTTGAGAAAAGCATATGACAGCGTTTCTCTGCAAAAATTGTGGGAATCATTGGAAAGTCTGATATTAACATAGAACTAATTAAAGCTGTCAAAACACGCTACGACCAACCCATAACTAAAATTAAAACAGGAACACAAATAACACTAGGATTTATTACGTCAAAAGATCTGAAGCAAGGATGTTGTTTATCATCAACCCTTTTTAAGATATATCTGAAAAATGTACTAAAGAGGTAGAAGTAGAAATGTGGCCCAATGGGGATACTATTGTTTAATGCTATGCTGTACACGCTATGCTTCGCGGATGGCCAAGTGGTAATGGCCCAAGATCGCCACGACCTAAACTACACGACGAGAAAACTATTTGACGAATACAGAGATTGGGATTTAGAAGTCAATATAAAGAAGACAGAATGTCTATGTATTGAAAGGCAACAAAAAAAATCTTATACTGGACGATCGAACCACGATAAAATTATATAAAAATTTCGGAGAATGGTAAATTAAACAGGGCAATTAAAGAGGGAAACACGGCAGGAAGAAAGGCCATTAAACTGCCAAACAGCATTCTATAGGATAAATCTATAAATAAAACCAGTAAAAAGGGGATATATGGAACCATAGTGAAAAGTATCACGTGAAGTATGGGCTCTGAAGGAAAGAACATTAGCCATGCTGAGAGTAACGGAAATGGACTTCTGGAGAAGAGCAGCAGGACTATCCAGAAGAGAAAGAGTCACCAACGAACGTATTAAGGAAATCATGTGAATCAAGCACAATATTACAGACGACACTCTAACCAAACAACTTAGCTGGTTTGGGCACGTTCCAAGAATGGCCAAGATCGAATCCCAAAACAAATACTAAAATGGCAACTGGAAGGTAAGAAAAAAGCGAGTTAAACCGAGAATAAGTTGATGAAAGGACACAGACAGGGAACATATGAAGAGTTACCTAAATAAGGAAGGCAATTAGAGAGGGTGCCCTATATATCATGCCATACGTCCTTGTTAGAGTTCTTGGAGTTGAAACATTTGAAAAGTGTGTTATATTTTCATTGTTTATTTTCAAACATATAAATGATTAAAGGTGTTTGAAAGATGTTGAGATGAGTGTCTATGTATATCTCGTGTTATAAATCTTTGGCCGAGTTTTAGAGTCAAAAAAATCTGAAAATTGTGTTATTTTTTATTTCCTTACAGGCCAAAAATATAGAGGTTTAAACGTGTGGGGGAAGTATTAAGAGGGGTTGCTCCGTGTACTGTACCATATATACTTTTTAGATTTCTTGGATTGTGTGTTTTTTTCATTATTTTCAGTTACTAATAGTTAAATATATTAAGGGATAGAGGGTTATGGGATGAAATTTAAGAGATATAAATATTACGTTACACTTTTTTTTAGTGCTACTGGAGTCGAATAATTTAAAAATTGTTATTTTTCGAATATTTTCAATCATTTGGAATTAAGCATTTAAAGGGCTGAAGGTGTAAAGAAGGAACTTAGAGAACCTGTTTCGTATATATCGTATTATACACCCTTTTTAGGTTATAGTCAACCATATAACGAGTTAAAGTTGTGAAGAATTTGGTTAAAGGGATTGCTCCGTATATAATGTGTCATATTATGTTGTGTTATTTTCAGATTTCGTCAAGGAAAATTAAAATATATTAAGTCAAACATATAAAGGATTAAAATGATAGGGAAGCGTGACTCCGTATAATATTGAATCGTACAGCAATACTGTGTATTTGTAAATGTGGCGAAATTATGCCAGTCATACTACAAGACTCAACAAGTCTCGATACAAATTTCTTCTCTTATATTAGATAATTCATTTTGTTGAAGGTTAGGCGGGGATTTTTTGCAGACATATTTTTTGTTGCTGATATTGGTACACAGGTAATTCGAAATTGCGAACGGATATAATAGATGTTAGGGGTTGAAAAGCTTATTCCGAAAAGCAAAGCGGTGATTTAGCTGAGAAGAATTATATCTTGGCTTGGAAAAGAATAAAAACGGGAACGGCGAAAGTTAGAGCAACGCCTGGATAACAAAAATGAATCACGGATATTATCCTTGTTTCTTTTCCAGTAATTTATTTTTCTCGTATTCGGATGCAAATGTTTCCCAGTGCTTTCCAAAGATACGAATTCGGGTAGGAAGGAAAAAATGCTTCGAAATTTTTTTCAGTATTTTAATTTAGTTATGTCTCATTGGTCTCAGAGGCGTAACATTTTATAAAAACACTCCCTATGTTTGCGCTACATTAAGTAATTTGCAAACTTCAGCAAATTTAGAGGCTTGACACTTTCCGGTTCTTCCTTTTATTTAGTTTTTCTGTCTTATCCGTATTTCGTCAACTCTCGTCTTTTTAAACAGTGATTTATTAAAAAAACTGAATATTATATACCTTTCAACTAGCAACAGTAAGAATTGTACTGATTTTAATATTTATTTTTATTTTTACTTCTCCTATTAAGGTAAGTATTGTCCTCGTTTCAGAGTTCTTAGAATACAAACAATATGGTTTCCAATTTCGGATGATCTGCTTCGCTATTAACATGATAATTTTCGAACCAAAAGATATATCGATTTCAAATTTAGTAAACATATAATACTTGGAGCAGGAAAGGGTAGAGTGGATATCTGATGGCTTTCGATGCCTCAGTGCCAACCCCGACGGAAAAAACTGTCGGGCACGTTGTTAGTGGAAGACTTCTCGGACCATGAAAGGTTGACGATGGTGGATATTCAAAGTGAGCTTTCGAGAACTGAGAGAATACCTCTACAGAAAAACTTTCGACGGCATGTTGTTAGAATATGGTTATTGAGTCGGAAGACAGACTAAGTAGACAGCTTTCTCTTGAGTGAGTTGCAGGTCTGAAGTCAATCTGAAAGATTTGACCACATTATTAACTAACGTACTGCGCCACAATGCCACGAAGACACTCATAGAGGTATTAAAATGTTAAGCAGCCCCCGTCGAGGTTCCTGGCTGGCTAGCGGAGGGTTAAAAGACAAGACCGAAAAGTAGCGGGCTGAGAGAGTACCATCTGCCGATCATGTGGTTCGGATCTCACGTTAAACTGTAGCTCCCGTCTGGCTGAGATTGCCCAGATGTTAATTGGGGATGACCAAAGGGTCCCTCTTGTCTGTTTGTTTGGCTTTAAGTCTTCCCACTCATAATGCTACTACTACTACTACTAAAGCTGGAATGGAACGCGTAATTTTTGGGCCATATCGTTTTTGGCGAAGGGGGTGAAAGGAGTGGGAGTCGATAAATTATATATAACTTCAATGGTATGATGATGATGTTTTCTGATTTTCTGTTAGAAAATGAACAATTTTGGGTATATTTCTCCAAAGATATAGATTGAAAAGATTTGGTGGAGGAGTTAGAAGAGTATTTTGAAACACATCATATTATACTTCCTTTTTAGGGATTTTGGAGTCAAAAACTCTCACAATCATTTACTTTTTAAGTATTTCCAAGTTAATAGCAATAGTAAGTAGAGGTAAAAGTCGCATTCCAATTATATATCTGAAATCCTTGCTCTGTTTGCTTATTAATAAGTTAAACTGCATACAGTTGTTATATATTAGAGTGACGTGCATTTCTAGAGTCAATCTAGGGCGAATCAAGCGGAATACATCCGTCGAACACTCCTCATGAAAGTATTTATAGAATGACTCAAGGCACCAACTTTCCTATAGTGTTCCAAAGAATCATTGTTTATGATGAGTTTACGGTCCTGGCGAATGGTGCTCCTCTGGATAGAATCTAACAAGTACAGAGAACGTTTAGGTGCAGAGTCACAAACATGGAACCAGTATTCCATCGATGACTAAATTTAAGCTTTGTTAGTGATGAAAACTGTTGTAGAGTTTTCTGGTACGAAATAATAATGTGAGCTTTCTAGAAGTTTTCTTAGATAAGCCTTCGATCAGATCAGTTTTTCTACCAAGTTAGTACGTAACAAGTTGAGTGGCGATGCTAGTGGAATTAAATGTTCCAACATGCAACTTTTTATATTTTTTTTTAGAAAGAAGAGCCTTGGAGTTTGTAGCATTAAATTCTACTTTGTTGCTGTCACCCAATAGAGGCTTTTTAAAGTTGTATAATTTACTACTATCTCCGCATGTTTCCATGGGATGTTGGAGTCTGCGCACTCAAGATAAATGAAGAAAGAAGGCTCTTGTCATTGCCAAAGCAATAAATTGAATTTTAGGTTTTGTCAAGCAGATTGCTGGTATAAAGAAGAAAGAGAGTGGGAGATTGTATGGAGACTTTATCTTGACATTATCAACAGATAAACTTTAAATAGCTGGCTGCTTATTTACTAGTAATTTACTCTACTTTTACATATTACATTCACCTTATAAGAATGTTGACAATTTTTCTTGGGTCGAACAAAGCTGTAAAAGCTTTATTTTTATTTTAAAGATTCCGTTTATATAGACTTTTATGTTTAGCGCATACCAGTAATTTATCCATAAGTGTATATGACCTTAATCTATATCAGGGGTTCTCAATCTTTTTTTTAATGCGACTCCCTTTTAGAGGTTGCAATTTTTTTGCGACGCCCTTCTAAAAGAAGATACTTGTGTGTAGCTCTAGCAGACAATAAAATTACTTTATTATTCAAAGAAAACTCCAAAGAATATAGAATCCTAATTATTATTCATTAGAAAAACTAAAAACAATACAATTAATGAGAAGGATGAGCTTGCTTTTCTGAGCATAACATCTCAAATCGGGGCAGAAGTTTTGAAATCTACTCTCATTTCTCTTTCTAAATTTATTTGTGACCTGTACTCCGATTTGATTACTGCAACTGCAGAAAAGCCAGTTTCACACAAGTACGACGTGGCAAATGGTAAAAGAACCCTCAAAGCCATAGTATTGATAGTAGGATATTCTTGGGATGTATTGCTCCAAAACTGAAACATTTTGTCTTTATCGAATCGTGGTTTTAGGCTCGTATCATAAGATAATTCTAACAGCTGTTCTTCCTCGACTGTTGAAAGTGTAGATGGTGGTGGGGTCTACTGGAATGGGTTTCTAATCCAGTCGTATTGATTCAGATTCTCTAAAAAATATTTATTAAAATGCGACAATGTAAGAGGCAAGCAGTGCTTTGGAAGGAATAGATGCTCTGGAAAACAAGAATGTCTACTGAAGTTTCAGTTCTTGCAATTTTCTTGCAAAAAAATTTCGCGGCTTTTCTTGTAAATTACTGTGAGTTGTTTCTAAATGACGGTTCCATTTTTTAGGCTACTTTCAGCAGCCAGCACCTTATGACAAACAACACATTGGGGAAGTTCCATATTTCCTTTGCTAACGTAGGTAAATCCAAAATCTAAATATTGGTCATCATATTTTCTGTACTGTTTTCGTTTTTCTACAGTTTCTTTTCTACTCTCTCCTTTGTCTTCAACACGTTTTCTGTTTATTTGAATAAAGTTATCCATTTTAAGTAATGAATACGCGCGCGTAAATTAAATACAGCACACTTGAAATCAAAACACTGCATTCATCAACGCTTGTAATCGACGAATAAATAAAGGCAGAATGATGAACGAACGAAAGCGCGGGGAAATGGACGGGCGAGCTTACAGGCGACCTGTACGTATCGTCTCGCGACTCCCCTAGGATAGAGTCCTTCCCAGGGCGTCTCGACGCACAGTTAGGGAACCCCTGATCTATATCAAGTATTGTTTTTTAACAAAGTAAGCTTAAAATACGTTTTTTAATTTTATAATGGCACAAACAATTTTTATTACTGAAATGTAAGAATGTATTATGTTTTATGTTTTTTCAGAGCTCTTGGAAAGGAGGAATCTGAAAATCAACTTATTTTCTCATTATTTTCAGTCCTAATAGAAATAATTTAGAATTAACTGAAAATAATGAACAAATAACACTGTTTTCAGATTTTTTACTCCAATAAACCCGAAAGGGATATAAAAAATGCTATATTGTTAACAACTCTTCTTATTCTCTCCGCATGCTGTTGAACCCTAATGAGTTTAACTATAAATAATCAAAAATAATGAAAAAAAAATAAATAAATAAAAATTCTCTAACTCAAGTAACTCTAAGTAGCTCCGACCACCAAGAAACCTGAAAACGATGTATAACACATTTTGTATGGAGCAATTACTCTTGAAATATTTTTCTTATATTTCAACACTAAAATAGGTAACTTTTTAAAAAGATAAATATAAAAATTACTGGTTTAAGAGTACGTTTATTTAAAGAAATGCAACAATATAGTTAATATGTGAATATTAACTATCTTGTACGCAAAGAACTATGCGTTTTTTAAGGTATGCAATATAATATTTCAAAATAAAAGAATTTGGACGATGAACACTATAATATATCAACTACTAATATCTTGTATGACCCGACAACAGGTCAAATACACTTAAAGATACCATTGCTGTAAAAAATAATAGATATTTTATTATTTCTCGTGTCTTTAAAGGTAGTCATACAGAAGGATAGATACAGGGTTATATGTATAGAAGACGAATGAAAACCATGATATCTTTAGTACAGTTATTTGTTACAATTATTAAGAGGATTTTTTGATAATTTTATATAATAATGAGTACAACAAAATAAATTATAATTTTATGAACAATACTTTAATTTAAATAAAGCAATTTTACATTCATGACAGTTATTTATTATGTTTGTTTCATATATATTAATATATTATCATGTTGTATTATTAGATTCATTATACTCTAATACAAAAATACTTAATGTGAATATTTAATACTAAATATAATTTATCGAGGAAATCGAATAGTAAGAACACCAAGTTAATTTGTAATCTACATCCACATCTATTAAAGATAAATTAAAGCCATTTACATAGAAAATCATTCCTTTATGAATTTATGTTTCTTTTTCATCGATGCCACCATAAAAATAATCATTCACGAGGACTCAGGACAGGACAGTGATACTCAAAATATTGTCATCAAGAAGTTTCCTCTATACTCAAAATTATTGTCTAAGTTATTCTGAAAGAAATTCCCTGAGGGCCTTATTGTTTTAAACTAGTTGTTAATAATTAATCTATGTCCTTCCTAGCATATCCAGATTATGATATCATTACCCCAGTTATAGGTTAAGGTAATTATTACTACAGATTGACTTAAAATAATTAATGTAGTTGGCATGTAACCTTTGTTGTTATGAGCTTAATTTTTTCAAACATATTGATATCATAGTATATTCATATTGGGACATTATTACTCCATTTATAGGTTAAGCAATTACTATTACAGAGTGGCTTAAAATAATTAATATAATTGGCATAAGACTTTTATGGCCATGTGCCAAAAGACATTGATGAGAGTATCGAATGCACATCATCTATAATATATATAAAATGCAACCTGTCTGCCTGTCCGTTAATGTGCTTATCACTCGAGAACTACTTATCCGATTTACGTGTTTTTTTTTAATTCATACATATATTCTCTGACCAGGTTATAGGATATGTCTTATTACGTTAGGTAACTTAAGGACTAAGCAGTGACGATAATAGTGAATTAAGTCTAAAGAAAGTTTGCCGGTAGTGCACTCTTTTGCAATACACTACACACACAACCGTTAAATATGGAACAATATCATGTAGCAAAGAATTTAATATATGTAAAATGCAATGACTCTCTGTCTGTCCGTTAGTGCGCTTATCACTCGAGAACCAGTTATCTGATTTACAGTTTTTTTTTTAAATTCGTACATATGTGCTCTGGCCAGATTATATAATAATAATAATCTATATAATATATATAAAACGCAACGTTTCTCTCTGTCTGTCTGCCCTTTAGTGCTTATCACTCGAAAACCACTTATCCGATTTTAGTGTTTTTTTTTAAATCATACCTATGTTCTCTGGCCAGGTTACAGGATATATTTTATTACGTTAGGTAACATAAGGACTAAGCAGTGACGATAATAGTGAATTAAGTCCACGCGAGTCGGCTAGTTGCCTATAAAACTTTATCCCTTACTATTGAAAAGTAATACATGAACACCCGTCTCATCAAGTGTGTCAGAAGAGCAATTCCCTGTTAAAATGGAGGAGCAGATTAGTTCAAGTTATAGTCTCTATTATTGTAAACTATACGAAAAAAACGACTTAAGTTTTGTATATTATATGCCCCAATAACAGAAAAAGTCTGCAATATTATAGAAAAATAATCTACATTATCCAGATTGTGGCTTATTCAGGAGAGTCAACGTAAGGAGATTGTAATCTGAAAGTAGATTCTTACAACATGAAAGGTTTTAAACTTGAATATTAATTCAGTACATTACTGTCTGCATTAATATAAACAATATATACTAGCTCTCTGCCAACCTTCTATACCGTGGGTACGACTTTTTTTGCTAGCTCAGAAGTAATTCTGCAATCTATCTTTTTGTGAGCATGAAGCACAAATTATGCTGTATATACTTCAAAGAGCTTCAAGAAGGGTTGGTTTAAAAACCAATCTATCCAAGACTCAGTTTATGACAAATTTTGTAGTAAAACGACACCACAAAACTGAATAACGTGGAGATCAAACGAGTACACCGATATAAATACCTAGGACGGGACGACCAGACACATGAAATTTAGCGGAGAATAGGTCTCTCCTGGACGGCATATGGCAAATTGGACTATATATTTAAATCAAATCTTCCGATGTGTTTAAAAGGAAAAGTTCTTGACAGATGCGTACTCCCTGTTCTTATGGACGGAGGAAAATATCAACAAAATATGTGTCATTTAGAGAAAAATGGAGAGGTCATTGTTAGGCATTACTCTTTGAGACCTCATCTCAAATCACATTTTCAGGAAAAGAACGGGAGTACAAGACGCTGTCAAATTCATTCTATATCTTAAGTGGAATTGGGCTAGACATGTTGCTAGGTTTAAGGATGGAAAAAGGACCAAAAAAACTATAGAGTGGCGACCAAGATACGATGCCTATCGAAGTAGGGAGTTGGCTATAAGTGGCCCAAAACAGAAAAAGGTGGCCAGACTTGAGGGAGGCTCTCGTCCAGCAGTAGACTGTATAAGCCGATGATAAGGATCTCTCTTGCCAACGACAAAATGTTTAAGAGCCCAAGGACTTGGATGTTATGTAGTTAAAAATAGCAACTCAATAAACCACAAAGTTCATTTGCTGCTTTTATCGATGACCAAATAAAAACAAATTCAAGATACCTTTCACTTTTCTTGCAAATATCACCGATTTTTTACGGATTAATGTGTCGAAATACTAGTTTGAAATATCTTGGCACTATAAATGCACTAAACGGTAAGAAGTTAGGGAACTTTTGAAATTATTTCTTGGATAAACGTTTTTTTAGTTTCGACGACTCATTTGATCATTCTGACAAGGTTGCTCATGTCATCTTGACTGCCTTTTAGACTTTTATTCCCTTTCCGTAGAAATGCCATTTTCTCAGCAAAACTCTGCTTCCAAACATCTTGCTTACGAAAAATAATCATATCTTTGATAATACTTGAAATAAGTGCAATCAGGTAATTGATAATATCGATAGGTTACATAATGAGGGAACTGAAAACAAATTTCCTACCTAACTTAACAGTTCAAGATCTTCTTGATTGGTTGCAAACTCAGTTTTCTTTAAATCAACGCTACTACCACTTACACGATCAAACCATGCTACTCTAGTAATGTCTGTTGAAAAAGCCACCTTTTTAAATGAACTTTTTGTTTTAGAGATGACTTTTTATGCCCAGGAAAACATGAAAAAATGCTTCATTTTTAGACAGTACGTCCTTCGAACATATCTTAGTGAAGTTATATATTAAATGTTTGAGCCTTGAATAACAACATTAGCAGCATGGATCCTTGTGTGTACTCCTTATCAGTGTGGGTTTGTTCAAGTTTTTGTAACGTAACTGTTCCTAAGCTATCCCGCAAGCATTTGTCGTTGAATGTTTGAAATTTAAGGCTGCCATGCTTAATATAAGTATATTAAATACTGTTAACTTGGTTAAAATGTCCCAAGACAATACAACGCCATTTATGACTGAAAATAAATATTTTTCTTGATCTATTCACTTAACTGACAGCAAATTTTAATAATTCGTGTTTTATCAATTATTACAATAACTTACGCCTAGACCTTCATAATAGGCCTAGTGAGGAAGGGTGACGTAATTCTTTAAAATGCCCTTTTATAATATATGGAGTTATAGCTAGCCTTTAAGCTTAGTTGTGAATTTATAATCTTTCTAGTTAAGCTTCCCTGTAATAAAATAGCTATTTTAACTGTTATTTTCTTCGAAACAACGATCGTGTAATATACGGCTAGAAAAGACATTTAAGCTTGCAATAAAAGTATAAAGGGTAGCTGTTTAAAATAAAATTTGTCGTGCAGAGTAATTTCTCGCTGAGGAAACTATTGCATTCGTAAAAAATTATGCTCAAACATGTTTCCATTTTTTCACCTTCACGGTCTGTTGATAATGTTGCCATGACAACTTCCGACCGTATGAATTTTAAAATTTCAAATTTAGTTAGTGGTTGAGAGGATGAATGCATTTTTAACATAATTATTAAAACTCAACCATAAAAGGTTGCAGGAGAGCGTTAGACGAGGTAGCTTCGATTATATCATCTTTTATGTTTTTTTCACAGTTTTTGGAAACGAAGAATCTGAAAATTATGATAATTTCTCATTATTTTTAATCCCAATATAAACAATATGTAATTAACTGAAAATAATGAACAAATAACAAAGTTTTCAGATTTTTTACTCCAATAACCCAAAAAAGGATATAAAATATGCTATATTGTGACCAACTCTTCTTATTCTCTCTGTACGCCTTTAAACCCTTATGAACTTGACTATAAATAATCAAAAATAATAAAAAAAACACATGTTTTTAAATTCCGCAACTCAAGTGACCCTAAATAGCCCAACCACTAAGAATTTTCTTCATTTCATTCCTTTAACCTTTTATATCTTTGACCCTAAATAATTAAAAGTAATAAAAACATAACACAATTTTCAGATTTCCTAACTGAAATTACCCCGAAGAGGTCGTATATCACGATATACAGAGCAAACTATCTGACTTCACTCCTCACCCTTCAACATCTTTATATGTTTGACCATAAGTAGCTGAAATCAATGAAACTCCTCCAGAAAGTATAAATAGGTTTTTATTTTAGAACTGTGTGTTTGCAAGGAATAAATGAAAAATACTGGGTAAATTAGATTAGATTAGATTAAGAAGAAGAAAAAATATTTTTCAATATCCATATTTTAGATAACAATTTTACTCGTCCAAAATCAATTTTTTGCTTAAAATCTAAAATACATGAGATTTTGAAATTGAACAACACTTTAAAATATGTGTACAAAGGAAAATCGGAAGCGGTCTTAGCGCACCATTTCCTTGCCAGTATTGTCTAAAACCTTTACGAGAGAGAGACATTTACGGAAAGAAAAATAGAATTGCTTAAATATGGAGTATGTTAGAAAATGCCTTATTGATTCTTTTGTAACCAAATCGGTATACAGGGGGTGTCAAATTCAGTGCTCACCATTGAAATCTCGGTAATGGTGGATGTTAGAGAACAAACTGTGGTAAAGAAACGAAGTTTAATGTAGAATTTTACTCTCTAGAAAAACCAAATAAAATTATACGCTTTCAAAGATCTCAAAGAAAAAATTGATTGTGAATGTATTTTCAAAAGGATTATTAGGCTTTTACCCTAATATACATAAAGAGAAAACGAGATAGTTCTTTATGAAATATATGTAGTACAGTAAACCTTAAACTTGCAGTTACGTTAATTATTAATATAAAATTAATGAATATTAATCAGGTTAAATGTCAATCAAATATTGAATGTCAATTTTGTCACGTAGGCTGAAAAGTTTTTGGTCTGACACATTTTTCAAAAAATCCATATTATTTTTAGAAAGTACTAACCTTCAAACAATACGTGTCAAAATTTCATGACATCTCGACGATTAGTTTACAAGTTACAGTGGTTTTAGTGACGCTACTTTTTTCAAGATATTTTCAAAACAATGGAAAAAATTAAATTTCGTGTGTTGATTAACACTGTTTTTAAATGGGGAAAAATACTGTTCAAGCAAAGCAATAGCTTGATAAGTGTTACGGGGACTCTGCCCCTAGAAAATGACTCATCATTTACTGGTACACTGAGTTTAAACCCGGTCCTATAAACATAAATGATGCTGAACGCTCTCTACGTTCAAACGAAGTGGTTACACCAGAAAACATCAAAAAAATCGACAAAATTGTTTTGGATGACCGTAAAGTGAAAGTGCGTGAGATAGCTGAAACGCTAAAGATATCAGAAGAACCTGTTGGTCATATTTTGCATGAACATTTGGGCATGAGGAAGCTCTGTTTGAAATGGGTACCGCGTTTGCTCACAGTGGACCAAAAACAATAACGTGTTGCTGATTCTGAGCGCTGCCGCTGTTTGCACCTGTTTAAGCGCAATAAAAAGGATTTTTTCATGCGATATGTGTAAATGGATAAAACATGGATCCACTACTACACACGGGAATGAAATCGGCAGTCAGCTGAGTGGCCAGCAGATAATTAAGCCTCGTCTGCTAAATAAAATTCCTTTTCAGTCCAAGTACAACAAAAAAACATTAAAGGCATAGTATATGTAATAATAATAATAATTACTAAAACAAAAAATGAATTTTTGGCTTTTTCATAATAAAGCATAATATTCCAGTGGCGTAGCCGGGTAAAAGGGTGTGTGGGGGGTATATTACTATAAAGGACGTCTTCTTAACGAAAAAAAAAAAGAGAATGCTAAAAATGAAACTGTTTATACGGGGTGGGGTGGCAATTGACAATCAGGAATAAAGCCTCATGACGAACTTCTCAACACAGTAAACCTAAAGTCGATATGAACATATTTTTCACAAAAAAGAATGCAGTGAATGAGGACGGTTGATGGATGATGATGGATGGAAATATTTTATTAATCAACTTTTTTTTAGGACATCTTGTGTAAGGATATCTAATTTAAAATTGATGGCTGATTTTATTTAAGAGTTGTCGCAGCAACAGGTAGCCAGACTGACAGAAATTGAAAACTATGTTTTTTGTGATCTCGAAACCTGAAACGTCAAAAAAAAAATAAATCACTTGTAAGGTAATTTTTTCCCAAATTCTTTTAACCAGGTAAGTAAAAAAATAATTGAGTGATATAAAAATAAGGCTGACTTGTTAAACATTTATGACTGAAACAACAAGAATTCCTTGTTCAAATGCAGTAAATTTTCCGATAAAAGTTAGTGGCTCTTAAAAAAACATAAAGCGGTTAATTTATTTAAAGTACTTACTCCCGACTGCTTTACGCTTACGGAACAAATAAATATAAAAATCGCGCATTTTATTTATTTTTAAAGCTAGTTTTATGAGCTTTTCCACTATAATCAAATATACAATTTTTCTTTTCCGGAGTTCTGTGAGTTATGCTCTCGTTTGAATTATTACTCAACAAATTAGGCGTATCTAGAAAAGTACTTTTTTTTTACCTGTGGTAAAATTTCTTCTTCCCAGAAAGATTTTTTAAAATTAAACGTTTACCTTTTTTATTGTCTCTGTTTTACATTAAATTTACTGGGATTACCTTTTTTATTTTTTTCTTGTCCTTTATATTCTTGTAGCTCAGAATTCTTTAATGTATGTAATCGACTTCCGGAGAACAGCGGTCAAAAGGAGACCCTTAAGAAAAGATTTTGGTTGTAGCAACGAAAACAAGATTTTTCGATTTTTTTTAATTCCAATAAAATAAACCTTTTAGGTATTTTTATAACTAAATAATCTGTGGAATTAGCCGATGAAGCAAATACATTCTAATTCAATAGAAAAGAAAACTAATTTGTTAAGATTTTCACTTTATTATAATAACTTGTATAACGGTGCAATCGCATCGACAACACTGCATCCTCTTTGGATGAGCTTCTCGACTATAACTAAACATGAAATTTTACTTTTCCGGAGTTTTGTGTTTTTTTTTTGTTTCTGTTATTTCTTGGTAAATTATACGTATCTACGAGTAGTAGTAAAATTACTGTCTAGATATTATTGAAAATAAGTAATCTCATAATCATTCTAAATTAATCTGAAGGAAACAAGATTTCCACTTTATTATTATTACTCGTATATAATGATGATCGCTTCGAAGTAATCTGAGCGGTTGCTCTTGATATATCCATGGCATCCGACCGTGTTTGGTACGATGGATTGTTGGCTAAGCTACGCTCCATCCAGCAATTCAAAAATGCTCGGTTGCTGAACCCTACATAGTTATATCGGGGCATTTGGGAGCAAATATGTCTTGGCATGAACATGTTGCAAGAATAGCAAAGATAGCTTCTCAAAAGCTGGGAATATTATTTCCAACTAGAAAGCTTTACACTTCACAACAACTGTTAATTCTGTACAAAGCTTAAATTCGACCAACAATGGAACACTGCTCCCATATTTGGGGCTCTGCTTCCAAACACACACTGCATTTGTTGGATTCTATTCAGAAGCGAGCTGTCCGCCTGACTGGAGACCCGGAACTGGCCAGCAACTTTGATTCATTGGAACATCGAAAAACGGTAGACGACGAGTCTATTCTACAAATATTTTCATGGAAAGTGTCGATGTATACCGCGGTGGGTGCTAAAAATACACGTCGCGCTAATACTTCACATCCATATGAAGTTCAGCTTGTTACTCTTTGTACAACCCTTTTCAAGCAGTCTTTTATATAGAGAACCTCATCCCTTTCGAATAATTTGCCCAGGACTGTGTTTCCGACCGACTACAATTTACAGCGATTCAAGACCAACGCGAGTTGCGTTTTCCGCACACGTATCACTCCTGTAGCGCTTTAGGGATTTCCTGCAGCACGTGGGCTAGGCCCATAAATAAAAACATAGATGTTTTGAGCTATATCGTTCTAGGGGAGGGGGGAAGGGAAATTTACTTTCGCTTCACTGAAAAAAGTTAAATTCGATAACTAATTTAGTACTACTGCTAGGAAAGCACTGGGTAAATCACTTTACAGATTTTTTTTCTTTGTCGGGGCTCGGTGAGTTATCTTCTCGTTTGAATTATTATTCAGCAAATTAGGCGTATCTAGAAAAGTACTTATTTTTTCCGGGTAGTAAAATTCCTACTTCCCAAAAGGACTTTTTTTAAGTACACGCTTACCTTTTTTATTATTCCTGTTTTACGTTAAATTTATTGGGAGAGTCATGTTTTCGCATTTTAATTTTTTTTTTGCCCTTTATATTCTTAAAGCACAGAAATCTTTAATGTATGTAATCGACTTCCGGAGAACAAAGGGCAGAAAGAGACCCTTAAAAAAAGATTTTAGCTATTATGGCTACGAAAACAAAACTTTCGGAATTTATTTTGACGATTTTTTGATAAAATGAACCTCTTAGGGATTATTGCAACTTACTATATTAAGTTAGTTTGAAGAAGGAATTTACAAAGCAAGTATATGCTGTTGTCAAAAAGGCTTATCATGGTAATACCGACCTATTTTTTCTTACTTTGAGCAAAAAAGGAACGTAGAAAGGGGCTATATATTGATTAACTTTAATGATATTTACAAAAACGAATAAAAGGAAAACAAATAATAATGAACCTAAAGTAAGACGATATTATCTTTAAGTTTATATATATATATGTGCTGAAAAAACATTGTTAATGACCGCATTATTACAACTGAATTTCCACATAAGTACGTTTAATATATTTTACTTGCCTCGCATAAAATATGCCTTGCCGTCTTGGATTCTAAGGCGGCCATTTTGAATTAAAAAGGTAACGAAAAATAATCTCGTACACTTAAATATTTGTTTTAAAAAGTATATTTTCGATTGCTTTTATTACACTTGGTCAAAATTACCGAAATCAGCCGTTTTTTTTTTTTTTTTTTTTTTTTTTTTTTTTTTTTTTTTTTTTCCTGGAACCTGAAGTGGCCTTACCCCTTAAGAATAACTAAAAGATATAGCCTCCAAATTACACAAGTATATGCCCCAACTAGCTCCTTAGAAGAGATCGAAGTTGAACAATTATACGAAGATATAACGTCGCCAACAGCAAACACACACTACTCAATTATTACAGGCCATTTTGTCGCCAAAGTGGGGAACACTCAAATTGATAAATTCTCAAATGGAGGAAGCTTTGATCTCTGTAACAGAAATGGAAGAGGAGAAATAACAAACTACTTCCAAAGAGAAAAACTATATTTGATGAACACCTTTTTCAAAAACCGGAAAGTCGAAGATGGGCATGGAGGAGTCCCGCTACTCAGACGAATATCCGCAGACAGCAGGAAGTCATTCAACTTAACAAAGACTTGGAAGAAATTCTATCTTAGAGTGACAGTAACAAAGTGGAATTTAACGCTACAAAAACCCAGGCGGCAGTTTTTTTCTAAAAAAGTTAACGTTGCTGACCCGACATAGTTATGTCGGGACAATCCATTCCTCTCACATCGTCACTCAATTTGTTGGACGTTAATTTGGGAGCCAATATGTCCTGGCATGAACATGTTGCAGGCCTAGCAAGGAGAGCTTCTCAAAAGTTGGGAATATTATTTCGAACTAGAAAGCTTTATGCTCCACAACAACTGTTAATTCTTTACAAAGCTCAAATTCGACCAACTATGGAATACTGCTCCCATGTTTGAGGCTCTGCCCCCAAACATACACTGCATGTGTTGGATTCTATTCAAAGAAGAGCTGTTCGTCTGATTGGAGAGCCGGAACTGACAGGAGACCTTGATTAGCTGGAACATCGAAGAACGGTTGGCGACTTGAGCCTATTCTACAAGAATTTTCATGGAAAGTGTTCGAAGGATGTGGCCCGCTTAATTCCTCCCAGAGCGGTGCATGTTAGAAGTACACGTGGCGCTAATACTTCACATCCGTATGAGGTTCAGCTTGTTACTCCTCGTACAACTCTTTTCAAGCAGTCATTTATATGGAGAACTCATCCCTTTGGAATAATTTGCCCAGGACTGTGTTTCCCACCGAGTACAATTTACAGCGATTCAAGAACAACGTGAATCGCTTTTTTCGTACACGTGTCGCTCCTGTAGCGCTTTAGGGACTTCCCTGTAGCACATGTGCTAGACCCATAAAAAAAAAGAAGTACAGCTAGACTGTACTGTATTTTTCTGAGATACTTTCTAACCCCTATGCGACTGCTATACATTTATTATATAGTATTCTATGAGTTTTAATTAAGTCCATTCTACGAGGTTATCACACAAACTTCTTACATTTTTTAAAACAGCAAATGGTTCTTTGTTACTTAGAATTAACAGTACAACTCGGATTTTCCCATTGATGCCATATAATTATGCAAGATTTATTGAGTCTAACCTCTTTCATTCTCTTCCAGTGAAGTAATAACGATCAAAGAATATAGATTGCTGGCCTACTTCAAGCATTATATGTGAACCAAATTAAAAATCCATATCATATTTCGTTCAAAATTTGTTCTGCCAACCGGGAAAAAAAAAAATAAAATCAAGGTTTTTTTTGTGACCTAGGATTCTGAGACATGGAAGACTTGCCTCAGCCACATTGACGATTTATCAATGGATTTTACGGCCATAGTCATAAATCTGATAGGATCTATTTTTTAATGTCTTTATTAATTCCAAACTTCAGTAAAAATATTAAAAAGTAACTAGTTTCACATTAATATGATTTTGTCCTTGAATCCGTTTCACTAAATGTCAGACGTCCTTCAGCATCAGTCTTTCTTCGTCACAATAGTGAAGGGAAACAAGAATTTTGCCGACAATTCTCGACATTTAATCCGAACGGAATTCCCGTTCATGGTTTTCATTTTTGTGGGGACACCTTCTGGTATTCCTGCATAGTTTTTCCGCTTTTCGTGATTTACATAGTTTTTTTGGTGTGGTAAAACGTATTGAACAAACAAATGGTACCGTATCAATGTTTTGGTAAAAGCCAAAACTGGAGTTTGAAATGAACACTTCATCTAATATTACTAACAAACAAGTTGCAGTATAGTCATGACACGATAAAAAATTATAAAAACAACACATTAAAATGTGTCCTCGCTAAAACCAATTAGAGCGAAAAAAACACGTTGTTGTGTTGTTTTGACTGGGTTTTAATCAAATGGCTCGCGGTCGGCGCCCACGTAGGCCGTAGCCTAAGAGACTAATAGAAAATAAAATCCTATCGATTAATTGGCAAATTTGGGATACCCCACATTTTAAATAATCTTGAAAATGGTGAAAATTCCTTGTTTCTTTTTCCTGCCCTATGCACAATGGGAGGCGTGTTCTGCATCTCCATTCTCTGGGTTGGCTGGGCCACATAGCTATTGTACGGATAGTACGACATTTCCGTGGATATCCTCAGGATATGAAAAGGGTAAAATCCCTACTCAGGCAGGGAGGTGAACAGTAAAAGAAATAAAATTTATCCTTAGAAAAATTATTTTTTCTGAGGATCAGCAAAGCGTTAATATGCCTTTTATTCGTAATTCTGCTTGCAGACTAATAAAACAAATGAATCTTAAAAGGGTAATTGAATGATTTTTCCTTGGATTTTTTTTCAAGTTATAGCTAACATGCTGTAAATAAATCATGTTGAAATAAATTGCTTTTTTCGATTTTAGGCACTCTTCACATGCATTTCAAGCAGAAAATTTCTAATTTAAAGGTCCGATCGAAGGTCGAATTTTCGGAATTAAATAGAAGTTAAAAAAAAACTAGCATAGGATAATCACTAGGCCGGTATAAAAATTTCAATCAGAACGACAGGACAATGGATTAAAGTTCAGAATTTAAATACGCTTCAAAAATCGTTTAGCAACTACAAGACCGCCTTTATTATTGACGATCCATACATACTAGGAATGTAAAAAAGATTTTAGAAATATTCACTTTTAAACTGGCTTCTATATCTTCTTGCTTCTTTGTAATTATTATGAATATTATTTCATAATAGTGATATGCGAATGTAAATACGAATTTCGCGCGAATTTTATATCAGATATTTGCAGACGGCAGATGGAGGAAATCTTGAAAGTTATGCATACCAGAATTTGTCAATATGTGGCTTTTAATGGAAATATTTGGTACATAGTGACATTTCCTATTCAGCTAGGAGTAACTTTCTATCAAATTTTAATTTAATATCCGGTATAAACATAGGTGCAGAAATCTCATTACATGTCTATCCACTGCTAACCCAAGCTGAGCTCGAGGAATATCATAATGTTCAGCGATACACATGTTGTCATCTATATCATAACATATACACCAGATTTTTAAAAATTTAAAGGTCACAATAAAACTCCAGTTGTCTTTATTTCTGGATATACAAAATAAAAATATAGATAGAGCAAATTCTGCATTCATGAACTGTTAAATACATAACTATAAGTTTTGCCATCTATATTATACTTGCTTAAGTAATGCTTTAAGGGATTTCAGATTTTAATTATGTTTTCTGCATTTTCAAAATAGATTTATGGAGAACAATACCTTAAGCCATCTATATCATACTTGATTAACTAATGGATTTAAAAAGAAAATCCTTCCATTTTATTTAATGTGATATTTTCTTTATTTATGGAACTATTTTAATTCAATTTAATGGAACAGCCAGATGACCCTATAGTTTCAGGTGGAATCCGAACCACATAATCGGCAGTCCACCGTTTTGATTGTCTTGTTCTCTTTATTCTTTCGTCGTTTCATGTCTCAAACTTCGATGGACCCTTAAACCTTTGTGAGCATTTTCGTGGCACTGCATGTTCGTTGGTGATAGCATTCGAAGCTCGACTTGCGTCTTATTCAAAAGAGCGCTATCTACTTCATCCGCCTGCCGGTTTAAGTGACCGCGCAAAAATGCTGTATTTTTTTGGAGTAGGCTACCAGTCCCCGTTGGCCGACTTCAGGTATACGCTCCACCTATACGTAGCAGCCCCTACCAACAGCTTGTTCGGCAGTTTGTTAGCCAGGGTCGACACGTCTGGCTTTCATGGTCCGAGTGGCCCCTCACCAATAACTGTCTTTTTTTTACAGCGTGCAGGCACTTAAGAGTGTGCCAATGTCTGCTGGCAAGCAGAATTATGATTTTAAAATCATAATAAGAATCGAATTAGTGGCTTTGGACATGGAAAGCTGGAATTATACCATCGATCCAATGCTGCCACTTCAAAAAGTTGTAATTTCAGCTTGTATCGAAAGTTCACTCTTTGGGTAAAGAACCAAAAATTCATGCGCGAAAAAACAAGTAATTTTATTCTGATTTACCAAAGTGTACGACATTTTCAGATGTCTATGTGTTATTAGAATTAAATTTAGACATAGTATTCAAAAATGCAATAATATTAAAATAAGCAAGTTATTCATTACTTTTCGTGTAACCGGAAGTCACATATATTTTGCTTACTACCAAAATAATTAAAATTGTGTACTGCATTAGTTTTGTATTTTTTTTTAACAAAATACTTACGTCATCATGATGGTACCAAAAAATATAAGCTGGAGGTTCGGGGCTAAACTTAATTGAGCAGGTCAAATTAATGGTGCTTCCCTTGTCTACATGTAGATCCGGTCCTCCCAAAATCTGTGCAGTAGGCACTAGAATAAGAAATTAAATTTTAGTTAATTGCGGCTATTTATTTAATTTACAAATCCAGTTGGGATGCACGTTAATTCGGTTAACTACTGTATAAAATATTATAACAATTGTTAATTATTTGTATACATCTTAATACTAATTAAATCAAAGGATAAGATATACAAGTGAATTATGAACCACCTTATGTGGAGAGTTAACGAAAACTGTTATTACTTCTTTGGGCGCGTTGATTTTATTGGTCAGATGATTTCCCTATGGTAATTTCATTGCAACTATCAAGAATATCACTTCATATATTGGAACTGGCACCTCCTTGTAGTAAGACTAATTGCAGAAAGTTCACGTTAAATAGCAGATTTCAATAATAAAGTAAAACATCGACCCTTACAAATGATGAAATGAATGAAATGGAGATATTGTTTCGTTCCGGCACTGCTCAAAAAATAACTAAACAATTAGGCCGATTGTTAACAAGAACGTACCATTTATTGTGTTGGTGAGATTTAACTCAGTGCAGGTGCATTGTTTGATCAGCAATAATGCGTGCTGGTTGGTTTGGCAGTAAAATCTAGTTTGTTTTTTTTTCTTTATTTTTCAAAAATTTTCGAATTAAAAAAAAGAAAGTATTTCAGTGATTTCCCATATATATATATATATATATATATATATATATATATATATATATATATATATATATATATATATATATATATATATATATATATATATATATATATATATATATATGTATATATATATATATATATATATATATATATATATATGTATATATATATATATATATATATATATATATATATATATATATATATATATATATATATATATATATATATATACATATATATATATATATATATATATATATATATATATATATATATATATATATATATATATATATGTATATATATATATATATATATATATATATATATATATTTATATATATATATATATATATATATATATATATATATATATTTGGGTCGTTTTTTGGCTCAAATTGTAGCTGATGGACGCCCCAAGAAATTGGGGTAGTAAGTTGACAAAATCCAACATGGCGGATCCAATATGGCGGTCAAAAATTCAATATGGTGGCCGAATTTTCGCAAATGAACCGATTTGCACTAAATTTGGTAAACGGGGGTTTTTAGGGTCGCTGATCACGAATCCGAGGTCTGATTTGCCAAATTCAAGATGGCGGATGAAATTTTCGAAAATCCATCGATTTGTACCAAATTTGTTATACGAGAGTTTTTGGGGTCCCTGATAACGAATCTGAGGTCAAATTTCTAAAATTCTTAAATTTAATATGGCGGATCTAAAATGGCTGATTCAATATGGCGGCGATATATTCGAAAATCAACCAATTGACACCAAATTTTATGTAAAGGGTTTTTTGAGGTCGCTGATCCTATATCTGTGATAAGAATTTAAAAATTTTGACAGATTGAAGGTCGAGGCTCATTCATGGCTCAAAATTCAATTAGTTATTGCTCAACAGTATTGACATTTTAGCAAATCACTGAAGCATATGTGTTGTAATGATTATTTTTTTGAGGAGTGTTTTTTTATTACCTATGAAGTAATTAATATAGCGTAAAACTAGCATCTTTTGCATTAGAGAACCTCTTAATTTTAAGATCTGCAAAATTCAAGAAGGCGGATCCAATATAGTGGACGTTTTTTTTTAAAAATTAACCTATTTGCACTAAATTTGTCATACGGGGATTTTGGGGGTCGCTAATTACGAATCTGAAGTCAAATTTATAAAATTCAAGAAGGTGGACCCAATATGGTGGAAACTGAATAAGGCGCCGCCATCTTGGATTTTGAAAATCGAACTTCTGATTCGTAATCGGCGACCCCAAAAACCCCCGTATAACAAATTTGGTACAAATCGATAGATTTTCGAAAATTTCATCCGCCATCTTGGATCCGCCATCTTAATTTGGCAAATCATACCTCGGATTCGTGATCAGCGACCCTAAAAACCTCCGTTTACCAAATTTAGTGCAAATCGGTTCATTTGCGAAAATTCGGCCACCATATTGGATTTTTGACCGCCATATTGGATCCGCCATGTTGGATTTTGTCAACTTACCACCCCAATTTCTTGGAGCGTCCATCAGCTACAATTTGAGCCAAAAAACGACCTAAACAGTTGCGAATTTTTATTTTTACAAGCTTTTTTTGCTGGACACTTGATTTTTCTCCGGCTACCGGCCGCCATATTGGAGCCGCCATATTGGATTTTTCAAAGGCGCACTCGGCATTTGAAAGTAGACGTTCTAAGCTTTAAAATGAGCTCTTGGTCAAGTTTTTTGGATGCTTCTAATTTTGGTCGTAGCTCTGATCCGGTTGACGCGGATATATATATATATATATATATATATATATATATATATATATATATATATATATGTATATATGTATATATGTATATATGTATATATGTATATATATATATATATATATATATATATATATATATATATATATATATATATATATATATATATATATGTATATATATATATATATATATATATATATATATATATATATATATATATATATATATTATATATATATATGTATATATATATATATATATATATATATATATATATATATATATATATATATATATATATATATATATATATATATATATATATATATATATATATATATATACGAGGCATGTTTTTTAAGTAAGTACCGTTTTGGAATTAAAAAAAGACGTGTAAAGATATCGCTATAATTTTATTTTTACATGAAAGCCTGTACCTTAATCTACTTTTCTACATAATTTCCGTGAATATTGAGGCACTTGTCATAACGTGGCACCAGTTTTTGAATACCCTCCTCATAAAATTCTGCCGCCTGACTTGTTAACCACTGTATCACAAATGTTTTGACTTCGTTATCGTCTTGAAGACGCTGACCACCCAGGTGCTTCTTCAAGTGCAGGAACAAATGGTAGTCGCTGGGCGCCAGATCAGGGCTGTATGGAGGATGATCTAGAGTTTCCCATTTAAAAGATTTGATGAGATCTTTGGTCCGATTAGCCACATGTGGACGGGCATTGTCATGCAGCAAAACGATACCCTTACTCAACTTGCCACGTCTTTTGTTCTGGATTGCACGACGCAGATTGTTCAATGTCTCACAATAAGACGCTGCATTGATTGTCTCATTACGAGGCAGAAACTCCACTAGCAATACTCCTTTTCTGTCCCAAAAAACTGTGCACATGATTTTGCGGGCAGAAATTGTTTGCTTAAACTTCACTTTTTTGGGTGATGATGAATGTCGCCATTCCATGGATTGTTTGTTTCGATTCTGGTGTGACGTAGGCCACCCATGTTTCGTCACCAGTAACAATTTGGTCTAAAAATGTTCACCTTCATTGTGGTACCGCTCAAGGAAAGTCAATGCACTGCCTAAACGTTGGGTTTTGTGCAAATCCGTCAACATTTTTGGAACCCAACGTGAACACAATTTCCGGTAATTCAAGTTCTCGGTCACAATGCGATACAAAACACTACGAGAATATTGAGGAAAGCAGTCGCACAATGATGAAATTGTAAAGCGTCTGTTTTCTCTCACCTTTTCGTCCACTTTCTGCACCAAATCTTCATTAACGACCGAAGGACGCCCACTCCGTTCTTCATCATGCACATTTGTGCGGCCATCTTTAAATGCTCTCACCCATTTCCTTACCATTCCATCACTCATAATGTTTTGTCCGTAAACTTCACAGATCTCACGATGACCATCGATCGGTTTTACGCCTTTAGCACTAAGAAATCGTATAACAGCCCGTACTTCACAATCGGCGGGACTCACGATTGTCGGAGGCATCTTAAACACTCAGTAAACAACGTATACAATGAAGAATCAGACTGTAATGGCGTCAGTGCGTAGACATGAGATGTAGGTTACCAGCGCGCATGCGCGGAACGCCGACCGTATCGCTGCGGCGGCGGAATCGCAAAATGGTACTTACTTAAAAAACATGCCTCGTATATATATATATATATATATATATATATATATATATATATATATGTATATATATATATCTATATATATATATATATATATATATATATATATATATATATATATATATATGTATATATATATATATATATTATATATATATATATATATATATATATATATATATATATATATATATATATATACATATTATGAACTGTTTGTATTAGTCTCTGCGGATTAGGGCATTCTTAATACAATGTTAATGATAGAAGCGCCAATCTACTGTTAAGGTACTAGAAAATACAGTAACAGAACACAACAAATAAATCTTATATGTTAGTGTTAAAATATCTATTCTAAACAAGTTAGTGTATTAATTTCAAATATATAAGTGTAACCTTTAACCTGGTCGGCCATCTTCAATGGGAGGAGTTTTTTGTTGATATTGTGGAGGGCATGAGCAATTGCACTTATAACTCTCGTCTTGGGCGGGTTCGTCTTGCGGAAGAACTTCTAAATAGGGTAAAATATATAAATTGGAAAATTTACTCGAAATACTTCGCGATGTATTTTTTCATAAAATCAAAGCATCTTGAGAAATAATGACGGAAACCCGTTTAACGGAGTCAGCATAATAATTCTGCATTTCCTATTTCATATAACAATTAAGCTAACTATAAACCTAAAGTCGGGTAAAGTAGTCATCCTTTTAACTAGTTAGAATTAGTTCTGTACATTTGTTTCAGCTGTCAAAATTCCAAAGTTATTTTGATATTCCTCAAACTCGTCAATTCTGTCAACAACAAGTAAAATTGGTTCCGGGTTTAAACCGCTGCATACTACAACTTTTAAGCAATCAGTTGACAAGTGTAAAATTAACTTGATACAAAGCTTATATTGCAACTTTGATTAATTAATTTTTTTTCCAGTGGATGTGTTATAAACTATTGTACTGGTTCTCCCAATCAAATAAAAGTTGTAAACTCTCTCTTTCTCTATCTCTCTCCATACATATATATATATATATATATATATATATATTATATATATATACATATATATATATATATATATATATATATATATATATATATATATATATATATCTATATATATATATATATATATATATATATATATATATATATATGTATATATATATATATATATATATATATATATATATATATATATATATACATATGTATATATATATATATATATATATATATATATATATACATATATATATATATATATATATATATATATATATATATATATATATAGATACGAGGATGGATTGAAAAGTTCGCGGCTTAGTCAAGAAAACAAAATGAAATACATACAAAAATATTTTTATTTTTCGACGTAATCTCTACCTAGCTCTACGCACTTCTTCCACCTGTTTTCCAAAGCTTCCACAACTGTTTGAAAAAAAATTCCTAGAGGTCTTCAAAATACTGGTTAACTGCAGCTTCGACTTCTCTATTTGATTCTGGCCACCGAGGTGTTTTCTTAGGTTTGGAAACAGATGAAAGTCCGAAGGTGCCAAATCAGGAGAATAAGCCGGGTTGGGTAGCAATTCGAAACCACAATCATGAATTTGAGCCATAGACCTAACAAATGTGTGAACACGAGCATTGTCCTGATGGAACAAAACTTTCTTTTTCAGTAATCCTGGATGTTTCTCTTTAATTTCTTGACGTAAACGACGCAAAAGGGTGCAATAGTGAGTCGAGTTTATTGTTTCGCCTTTCGGAAGGTAGTCCCCCATAATAATACCTTTAGCATCCCAAAAAACTAACGCCATCACTTTTCCAGCCGACAGAATTGCCTTCGCTTTCCAGATTTTTCCACTGCTTCGATTGCTATTTTGACTCTGGAGTATAGCGGTGAACCCAGGTTTCGTCCATAGTCACAAACCTGTTAAAAAAAATCTTGCGGATCAGCCTCAAACATTTCCGAACAGTCGCGAGAAATCGTGAGTCGAATTCGTTTTTGTCCAACTGAAAGCAATTAGGGGACCCACCTAGCGGAAACTTTAGAAAATCCGAGTTCGTTGGCAATGATGTTTTGTGTTCGTTCATACGAGATGCTATAGTGTCTGCAATCTTCCTGATAGTTAATCTACGGTCTTTCAATATGAGACCACCCACTTTGCCGATGTTTTCTTCAGTTGTAGACGTCGTGGGCGGCCGGAGCAAGGGTCATCTTAGATGCTCTCTCGTCCACGTTTAAATTCCGCAACCCATTTTTTCACAGCGGTATATGAAGGAGCAGATTCCCCTAGTGTTGTTTTCATATCATCGTGGATCTCCTTTGGTGTTAATCTTTTTTTAAGGAGGTACTTGATGACCGCACGTTGTTCAATTTTTTCCATTTTTCCAAAAATGCTGCACTTGGTCTCACTAAACTCGTTCTAACCTAAAAACCACAAATTCTACAGCAACAAAATTTTATACTGTGACAACCAAAGAAAAATGTGAACTTATTGAGGGTACTATAATACAAATTTTTTGGTGAGGCCACGAACTTTTCAATCCATCCTCGTATATATATATATATATATATATATATATATATATATATATATATATATATATATATGTCTGTGGTCTACCGCTGCATCTTTTATGTTCTCTAGGTCTCCATTCAACCATATGGCGTGTCCATCTGTGATTATTCATCCTCGCGATATGGCCCGCCCAGTTCCACCTATATATATATATATATATATATATATATATATATATATATTATATATATATATATATATATATATATATATATATTCGTTGCATTATATCTGCCATTTTTAATCTTCTTCGTATATCGATGTTAGGAATACGTTCTTGGAGTCTAATATTTAGCATTCTCCTCTCCATTGCTCTTTGGGTTACATGGAGTTTATATACTATACTTTTTAGTGCCATATGTTAATACCGGCAGTACATTTTGATCAAACACTTTTGCTTTTATTGTATTTGGGATGTCCAATTTAAATGTGGATTGTAATCTTCCGAACGCGGACCAAGCTAACGAGACTTCTATCCAAGTCACCCTTTAAATTATTTTTTGATATTTCGATTTTTTGTCTTAAATATATGAATGTTGGTACCTTTCCTATTCTTTCACCTTCTATTAATAGTTCCTGGCTGTTATCTTTAGTTTTGTTGTTCAAATATTTGCTTTTGGTAAAGTTTATTTTTAGACCTATTTCTCGAGACTTTTTATTTAATTCCATCAGCATTTTTCGTAATTTTCTGCGAACCTTAAGTGATTTAGTCATTCACCGTCTATTAGTATTCCTTTTTTTCCCACTTTAGCGATTTGAACATGTCTTCTACAGTCAAAGTGAACAGCTTTGGGGAAATTAAGTCGCCTACCGAATCAAATGCTTTTCTGTAGTCAACGATTGCTATCCACAAAGTGACCTTATATTCATTTGCTTTTTCTACTAGTAATCTAGTTGTTTGAAGATGGTCCAAAGCACTGTATCCCCATCTAAATCCCGCTTATTTACGTGGTCGATAATTGGACGATAGCCTGACGGGTTTGTAAGTTTCCAATTTTAATTTGTTCCCCTTTTTAAAAATAACCCCAATCAAAGCGTTTACCCAAGGTGTTGGTATTTTACTTGCTATATATATATATATATATATATATATATATATATATATATATATATATATATATACATATATAAATATTAAGCCACTCTCTAATTACAACTTTTAACATATTATTTTTGGTAAGATTAAAAAGAACCAAAAAACAACATCATTTACACTCTCCTATACTCCTTTTACTCCCCCCCCCATCTATTTAACCGTTTGTATATCTGAATATAAATAATTTTACTTCTTTAAGTGTTCATAACCCCAACTAAAAACCGGGAAAATTCTCATGATACTAATGCAACTATAAAAAATTTGTCGAGGCCCATCTATTCCTCCAATTTTTGCTGAAGTGGTATCAACAGCTTTCATTCCCACTTCAGGTAATATATGTGTAGCAAGTGTGAAATCGTTATCTTATTTGGCTCGGAGGTTATCGTGGCATTAAACACACAAACCAACGAAATGAAGAACTATATTTCGCGTGATTAAGGGACTCTGAACCGTAAAGAAAATCCTCAAGGATGCATTTTTTTCTGAATATAATTGTCCCTTCTAGCAAGCAAAGTAACAGGAAAATACTATGTTGAGCACAGCATTACGTAATATTTTGCCTTGGCCATTTCTTGAAAATCAGTTATTGAGTAAAGATGCATACAACTACGAATAATCATATTTCCTTTGAGCATGGGGAAATTCAAGGAAATTCGCAGATTTTCGTATTAGCATCTCTGTTGAAATTTGACGTCAAACGTTAAAAATTTTCTTTGATTATCTTTTATTACTCATATTTCTCGCTGGCAATATTTTTTGTAACAAGACTTGCTTTATTCCTTTTTATTTTAGTACAAGCTCTAAAATATTTTTGTTTTGTTTTATGCTCCTTACATTTCTCGTCGAGATAAATAAAATTATCACAAATACTGGATTATTAAAAAGTTTATTTTTATTTTTCCTGCAAATGTTTCCAAAAAGATGGGAAGAAAGATTTTTAGGGGAGAATTAAGAGATTTAATACATTTTAGATTAATCTTATGACAAAAACATTAAGCAGGAAAGGGTAATTTAGATTTTATTTACATAATTATATTAAAACCTAAAGATTTATTTTTTATTTTAGTAAATACAGCGTACTTAACTTTTGCTGCTTTATATGTATTTCTTTTTCGCCAACGAATTGTACAAGATGGGTCAAGAATCTCTTATCAATTTCATTAAATCAGTAATTGTAAGAATTATTTATTTATTTATTAACGGCTAAGCTAGCCACATAAAGTCATTTAGAAGCATTCATCTTCATGTTATAGTTTTTGCACCAGGCTACAAGGTGAGCCAAGTCGGATTAAAGTTTATGGCAATCGTCAGAAGAGGACACTTCCATATATAATTTTAAATCATAAACAAAAAGGGAACGCCAGACGCTACAAGTATGCTGTTAGAAAAGTAATTGCTGAAACGAACAATTTGTTAGCGGCCTGTCAAATAATCCCCCAGCTAATAAACCAACTTTCCACCTAGATCCACACTCCTCAGTTTAGACAAAAGAACATGATTTACCCTATGGAACGTCGGCGTAAATAAATGTTGTGTTATTTACAATTATTTATGATCAATTATAGAAGTGGGTAACTAGGGAATTACATGTATTCCATCGTATAAATCGTGTGTAGATGTTAGATTTCCATTGCTCAACTTTTGTTGTGATTACTACCTTGCCATGAAGTACTCATAATTTAAAATATCGACTACTTATTTTAGAATTATATGTTTGTAAGGTATACTTCATAGATTTTTTAATTAAAAGTTGTATGAAGCTTTCGAGTTGTTAATTTCCTAACACTTTCAGAATCCCTCTGTATCGTGTAAACGCATCCTGGCGCCGGTTTTTTAATTTAATTAATGATGCAATATCGAGGATTTAGGCCTCATACTCATCATTAAACAGATATATTTTCTCCATCGATTTAATTGATGTTTGGTTTCCATAATAACATTATTTTTTAGGATTGTACTAATTAATCTTGATTTGTATATTCCTGCTGTTTTTTTTTTCATCATCATGTACTGTTCATTGGTGGAGGAAAGCCTCCCTCAAGTCTTTCAACATTTTTCTGTTCTGCGCCACTTGTACCCAATTTCCAGCCACTCTCTTCAAATCATCAGTCCACCGACTAGGTGATCTACCTTTACTTCGAGAGGCTTCGGATCTTCTTCGCCACTCTACAATTCTTTTTCGCATCGTCCATCTTTAAACCTAGCAACATGTCTAGCCCAGTTCCATTTAAAATGTAGAGTGAATTTGACTACGTGTTGTACTCCCGTTCTTTTCCTGATAATGTGATTTGATATGTGATCTCTAAGAGTAACGACTCTCCATTTTTCTTTGCATGATACATATTTTATTGATATTTTTCTTCGTCAGTGAGAGAGTATCGGCTGTGTACGTAAGAACAGGTAGTACGCATCTGTTAAAAACTTTTCTTTTTAAACACATCGAAAGATTAGATTTAAATGTATAGCCCAGTTTGCCATATGTCGTCCAGGAGAGAGACCTATTCTCCGGTGAGTTTCATGTGTTTGGTTTTCTCGACCTATGTTGACTACATGTCCTTGGTATTTATATCGGCGTACTTGCTCGATCTCCATGTTATTCAGTTTTATAGTATCATGTAATATAAGATATCATCAACTTGTGTTGGATAGATTGATTTTTAAAACAACCCTTCCTGAAGGTTCTGTATAGCATGTGCTTCTTGCATATTGTCTGTTATTAAGACAATTTCGTCGGCAAACCAAAGGTAACTTAACTTTTCACCGTCAATGTTAAGCGCCATTTTATTGATTGTAGTATACTTTCTAGAAGTGTTACGAAAAGCTTGGGAGAGTGCGTATCATCCTGGCGCACTCCTCTTTCGATATGAAATTCGCTGGTGGATTGATTAGTTTGTGTTTTGCCATTAGCGGTGGCATTTTCATATATGTATTTAATTACACTGGAGTATCGATGATCAATACGACATTTAGCAAGCGCTTCCAAGGGTCTGCTGGTTTATAGAATTAAAAACCTTTTTGAAGTCCACGAATATGAACATCAGAGGCTTATTATATTCTATACATTTTTCGATGAAGGCTTTAACTGTAAGCAGATATTCGTTTGTTTCATACCCTATGCGGAAACCTGCCTGCTCTTTTGAAAGAAAAAACTCAAATTTATTTGTTAGACGTTTGGTACGTAGAAATTTTAAAGCATAATGCTTCTCTTGCGAAATATGAATCTCTATACACTTCTCTGTTAGCCACTGTTCTCCTGCAATCTTGAGCTTTCTAAGCACTTTTTATGATGTTGTTTGTACTTTCGTCTGTCTGTATTTATATAGGTTTTGTTTTGAAAGTAAAATAAAATGAATTTAATATTCAAACAAAAAGATAAAAAAATCTGGATCTGCCCTTTGCCCAAAATTTAATCGAACAGAAATCCGCATAATAATATTTTTTTCAGTTGTTCATAATAAACTGACTGACGGCACCTTCCGGTTTAACCGAAATTTAAATTTTGATACATGTGACTGAACCAGAAATTGAGTTTTCCTCGGTCATGTATTTTTAAATGAATAAAGGAAAAATAAACAGGGATATTATCGCAGACCAGGTATTGAGGGAAAAACGTATTTTTACAGTAGCAAAATATTTCTAAAATGAAACCCTTTTTTTTAAAAAAGAAGGTCTAGACTATACGACCTGGCAAAGCTGAATATAGAATATAATTTTTGCCATTATTGTACATTCACTTTAATATGAATTTAAATAGAATAAAAAAGGAGATCGCTATTTTATATTTTATTATAATGGATTTTTGTGGCAACCTATTGTTGTTCGAATCTGGAACTTGAATTGCAGGATGCAGGGGGTTGAACTCGTGGAGTTTCCGAAAAATATTGGAGTCTAAAAATTCGAAAATTGCGTCTTTCTTTTCATTATTTTAAATATTTATGGTCAAATAGATGAAGGGTTAATAAGGTGCGGAGTGACCTAGAAACTCTAAAACGTAAAGAAATGTAAAAATTTCAGAGTATGACTTTTTCATATATACAGTACTCTTCAATATAGGAATTAAAAAAGAACACAGAAGCGTTACACAGTTTAAAAAGTGTAGGAACAATTAAAAAGAAAACAGTAGCGTCTTCATACTCGTTTTAGATAGCCTTTAGAAGAGCAACAGCCTTTCTGGTTGAATTTCCTTAATATACTTGTCTGATTATGCTTTCGGGATCACCTTTAAGCTCCTTCTGAGTTAGGTGCAGTACAGGCTGCAGTGTCCTGTAGGGATTCCTGTCACCATATTCAGGTCTTTTCTAATTACATTTAATAAAGACCTCGTATACTCAGGATTAGGTCCCCGTATGAGACTTTTGGACCGTCTTTTCCCTGATAACTCCTTATAGCCTCCACTATCTCCCATATCACATAGCATTTCCAAAAAGGGTTCAGGTTTCGTCAGGCTCGCTAGAGCGTCTCTCAATTGAGTTGTATGGAAGACGGGGAGAGTAAGGCCGTCGGACATAGGGAATTGCCGCTTAGTAGCCCCCTATATAATACGCCACTGAATATAATAAATATTGCAAATAACGGTATTAACAGTGACTCAAATGCAATTCTACATCGCAATATTTGAAAATTCACGGTCTGAAGTTAACCGCAGGCAAAATGTGTTCTCTTGTAATTACTGATGAACATCAAAGAACTGCGGAGTTTGTTGACAATACAGTTGGGTAATGGTTTTATTACTTTTAAGTCTTTTTGTACACATAACGGTATGTATGCGGTATGGGTTGTGGCTTAAAAAGGTATATATATATATATATATATATATATATATATATATATATATATATATATATATATATATATATACATACATACATACATACATACATACATACATACATACAGACATACATACATACATACATATATACATATATTTATATATATATATATATATATATATATATACTTTTTTAATTTTTTCTGAATTAATGTTTATGGAATTACAGCTCTGTTTTATATCATAGCATATTTTGGGCAAAATGTTTCGACCAGTCCTTTTGGTCATCATCAGCCGTGTACTCTACAATAAACACAATTTTTTTTGTTATATTGGTGTGTGTGTTTATTGTACAGTACGCGACTGATGAAGACCAAAGGGATTGGTCGAAACGTTTTTTTTCAAAATATATACTAGAATATAAAACAAGGCTTTAATTTCATGAACATTAATTGCGAGAAAATTAAAAAAAGAATGCAGTTGTTACACGTTCAAGAAAAAATGGAAAAAAAGGAAAAAAGGGAAAAAAAAGAAAAAAGTATATATATATATATATATATATATATATATATATATATATATATATATATATATATATATATATATGGTATATTAATAAGGTTTATATTTTGAAAACGTCGTTTCTTATATAATGGTATGTAAAGAATCTTCTATGAATTTGTTTGTTTCTAAGTACCACGTCCATACCATTAATTTGTAAAGAACACAGTAAGTTCAGAATACTGGTTTCAAATTGACATAGACCATAAACGACTTAATAACCTTTGGTCGAATTTGTAGTGGTTTTATACAGCCATACATACATGGTGCATTGTCTTGATGAAAGAGCACTTTTTTCTTTTTCATTTGGGGCCATTTCTTCGCGATTTCTGCCTTCAAATGCACCAGTAACTTTATATAATATTCGCTATTGATGGTTTTCCCTTCTCAGGATAGTCGATGAAAATTATTCCAAAATACAGACGACAAAACCATCCCAGCCGATTGTTGTGTCTTTGATCTATTCGGGCGGCTTTCACCGGCCGCTGTCCACTCAGCTGACTGCCGATTTGATTCCGATGTGTAATGGTGTATCTATGTTTCATCCATTGTCACATATCCCATAAAAAATCCTTTTTATTGCGCTTAAATAGGTCCAAACAGCGCTCAGAATCATAAACACGTTGTTGTTTTTGGTCCACTGTGAGCAAATGCGGTACCCATTTCGAACAGAGCTTTCTCATTCCCAAATGTTCATGCAAAATATGACCAACATTTGATATCTTTAGAGTGTCACGCAATTTCATTTTACGGTCATCCAAAACAGTGTTTAATCAACACACGCAATTCGATTTTTTCCATTGTTTTGAAAATATCAAAAGTAGCGTCACTAAAACCACTGAAATTGTAAACTGTTCGTCGAAATGTCATGAAATTTTGACACGTATTGTTTGAAGGTTGGTACTTCCTAAAAATCATATGGATTTTTTGTAAAGGTCGACATCTATGTGTCAGATCAAAAACTTTTTGGCTTACGTGTTATTTGCTGTCCATTTATAGTTACAAAAAGTCAATTTATGAGTGTTCATTTTCATCTAAAATTTCAAGAACAACTCGCCCCGACGTCATGGGTGATCCTAAATTTCTGTTGTCAGTTTTTAAAGAAAAAGCTTATTTATTTGCAGTAAGAATGTGATTGAAAATATCTATGTTACCTAGTATGGTGTCACAGTATATTTTTTTTTTGCTTTTTAATTTTTAAAGATTAATATTCATTTTTTATTGCAGGCCTTTATTTACGTTTTAACTTTATTTTAAAATTTATACAAACAATAGATTTTCTAGTTGATATTGTGTCGGTAAATAACAATTGTTTATTGCTTTCATAATATTTACCTATGTTTAGCGCTTAATGCAAAATGCAGTTTGAAACAGATACATTACACAATTTTATACCATACTGAGATTATAACGAAACTTATGTGCATCAAAACATAGCCATTAAAATAATCAAACTTTAGTAATTTTTATTACTACTAATTATTATTACTAAACGAAAGTATTGTATTAGTGAAAAAATTACTCTTCAAGATTTTTGCCTTCTTTCATGCCTATGCCCGGAGTCGCGCATAGGCCTTCCCCAACTGGAACTATCTTCTTCTGCATTCTGCCTCTCTTCGCTTCTTGATATCATCCACCCGTCTTGTTGGCGGTCTTTCCTGTGGTCTCCTGTGTGGCCTCGGTACGTTGCAGTACGTGCAGTATGAGCTTAGTTCACCTTCGCAATGTGTCCCGCCAATCTCCATTTCAGCCGTTCAATTCTCTCCACTACGTCAAATACTTTCGTCTTATTACGAATTCTTTCGTTGCATCTTCTATCTTTAAGGCTTATTCCAAGTATTCGGCGTTCCAAGGTCATAGTTTTTGTGCCGTATATTAGCACAAGCAAGACACATTGATTGACCGCCTTGTCCTTTAAGTGAGTAGGAATATCGCCTTGAAATATATCCTTGAATTTGCCAAACGCAACCCAAGCCATTACTATTGTGTGGTGGTGAATCCATGTTTTGTCGTGAGAGTGCTCGGCATCCATCCGACACATAGCTTTTCATACGCAAAATATTCTTGCAAAGCCTTACGTGTTCTGTTGATCTCTTCACGATGTCAATTATCTTTCTATCTTTTAGTTTGCAGCCATTCAGAACAATAGGGTGGGTTTTTTTTTTGTGTTTTTTGGAGTGACTGCCTCATTTGGTCGTCAGGAATGTGATGCATCATCGGCGCTGGTACGACTGCATTTAAGTTCACTAAAGTATAGTTGCTCTCGACGGAGCAGATGTGCCACTAGTAGACAAATATCAAGAAAACTTTGCACTACTCTTCTGAAAGTTGACAAAAATCATATGATTTTTAAATATAGTGAATTTCCACTGGTTTATTTAAATTGCGATGACGCGTTTCGCTGTCGATGCAGCTTCTTCAGATCTACATTTTACACTGTCAAGTTAGGTTTAATGTTCACAATTTTATATAATTTCTTAATTATAATATTACACCTAATTAAATTACATTGATAGTATTGGAAAACCCACACAGATTTGGAGAATAAATTCAGTCTTTACCAAAGCAGATAAAGGTAACACAGTAATAGCAATAGACAAAGTCGACTATATTAATAAAACGTTAGATTTTTTCAGAACAGGAAAGTACGTTTTTAAATAAAGATCCAACAAATATTTTTCAAAAAGAAATAAAACAACAAATTGAACAGGCTAAAAGTATCATTCACGAAAAAGATAAATTTAAATTGATAAATATGAATCCCCAAATCTCACAACTTTATTCACTCATAAAACTATACAAACTTGACCACCCAATCAGACCAGTTGTTTCCTACATGTCTGCTCCAGCATATAAGACGTCATCCTTTTTAATTGATTTAATCAAATATCATACCAAATTTGAACCTAAATATAGTATCAAAAACTCATACAAACTCGTGAATAAAGTTAAGAATATAGCAATACCATGTAATTCTAAATTAGTCTCTTTTGAAGTCAAAAACTTATTTCCAAGTGTTCCCCCAGACGAAACAATAATTTTAATAGAGAACCTATTAACAAAAAACAAAGTAAATGAAGTTATAAAAATGGACATAATTAATTTATTAAGAACTTGCCTAAGACAAAATTATTTTTCATTTAACAATACATTCTACACTAGTAAGGAAGGGTTAATTATGGGACTCCATTAAGTCCATTACTTGCCGAAATTTTCATGGACCGTATTGAAACAATGATATTTAACAACCATAATAAAAATAGTAATAATTGTCTATACTGGTATCGATACGTAGACGATATAATTGTATGCTTTACAGGTACGGACAGACAATTAACTCACTTTTTACAGTATATTAATTCTTTACATAGAAAATATCAGTTTTACAATGGAAGAAGAAGTCGAAGGGAAAATCAATTTCCTAGACTTAACAATCAGTAAAACCATGAAAAAACATGAATTTCCAATATATCACAAACCTTGTCATACAGATACCACAATTCACAATAGTTCTCACCACCCTAACCATCATAAACTCGCAGCTTATCATAGTTTTATACATAGAAAATTTTACTAAATAATTAAATTACATAAAACAAGTAGCCGTTAACAACGGTTATTCGGTTACTTTAATCAATAATATCGTTAGGAAAAAACTTAGAAACAAGGCAATCTCAGAAATATACCCACGTTTTAAGGACAGAAATACCACATTTAAATGCTTAGCCTATTTCGGCAAACCAACGGAAAAACTGGGAAATAAAATATATATATATATATAGCTTACAAGACTAACACTACTCTAGGGAAATATCTTAAAAACTACAAACCACAAATCAACAAAGACAATAAATCAGGGGTTTATCAATTAACATGTGGTTCATGTCCTAAAACATACATAGGACAAACTGGACGTACATTTAGACAAAGAATTACAAAACACGAAAAAAGTTTCATCCATAGAAAATCTAATTCAACATATGCTAATTATCTTTTAACAGAAAATCACACATTTAACAAGAATTTCAAAATTTTACACACCCAACCAAACCTTTTAGAGACAATGCAAATAAATCGATTAAGGACTACAGGTACTTTACTCAACGACCAGGTAGATTTAAGCAATTCACCATTGAATTTATTCTCCTAACTCCAAATCTGTGTGGGTTTTCCAATACTATCAATGTAATTTAATTAGGTGTAATATTATAATTAAAAAATTATATAAAATTGTGAACATTAAACCTAACTTGACAGTGTAAAATGTAGATCTGAAGAAGCTGCATCGACAGCGAAACGCGTCATTGCAATTTAAATAAACCAGTGGAAATTGACTAAAAACAGTCTTTTATTATATATTTATAATGAATTTCCATCAAGTAGAAGCTACAATCATCCAAAACATATGATTTTTTTGTTTGTGCTGTCATCTCCCGGAAAATCTCGGGATTTTTTACCTCATGTGCTTCATTTTAGTAGTGGAAATAAAAAAGTGTGCCATTTTACAATTTTATCTGTATTGACCATTCTCCCTCTAATCGGAAGCCTGAATTAATCGAAGTCTCTCTTAATGTTTATCGTTTTTACTACTTGTAGGTAAATTGGAAAAACACAAACCGAGTTTCGAAATTAAATTACGAACTTACGATCGGACAGTTCACTAAGCTAAATAGAACAAAGACTAACTATATAAGAAAAACATTTAACTTAATGGAGATTTATATAACTACTTTACCAACTCGGCGCCATTAAGTGACGTCATTTCCAAATTATCGTTTCTTTAGATCCTTTCAATATTTTTAGAAAACTATTTGACTTTTTTTACGACTACGTGAAACGTATCTATAGTTGGCATCTACCCAGTGTCAAAACGCATAACTGATTTCTACCAATGGGTGTTCAATTACGAGCCACGAATTCATAGAGAGATTTCTAGCAAGTCGCATCCACACTTACTGAAAATTACAGCTAGGCAACGCCACGTATGAGTCGCTAGCTCGACTGACAGTTTGTGATACGACAAACCACACCTTCCAAGATGGATTGACAGATAAGAGACAAATCACTAGTCAAATTTTTTTTTTTTGATTTTTTCCTCTACCTTTTTTTCAGTTTTGGGCTTATTGTAGTGTTCTGATCCGATATTAGTTTTTCTCTGAAAGCTCATGTTTTTTAATATTTTCGGTCTACCCTAACTTAGACGACACCCGCAGTTTTTTTTAAATCTACCCGACACAGAATAATTATTTTTTTAATTTCAGATATGGCTTCGACACGTAGACGTTGTTTACACGATCCAGATTGTTTTTGCTATATTTCTGGCGAATACATCGAAAACCTATCTCGGACTTCGTTAAAATTACGTATTTTAACCACTTTCAAATAACATTGTGCAATCACGACAAGCAATGGGTACCTTCTATTGTCTTCCAGAACTGTATTGTATGTCTGCCGCAATGGCCAAATAGAAAAAGAAGTGCTATCAATTTAAAACACCGATGATTTGGCAGGAACCTCTTACTTTAGCAGTCTCTTCCCTATAGTGCCTAAAGTACTAGATCGATCTTAACACATGCGTTGTCGTTCGATTCGTCTTAATTACGTGAACAAAATATGCTATAAAAAGATTTGAAAAATTTAAGACTACGTCCATAACTGAATATAAAATTAAGAACAAATATTTTAGCACCTCCAGTTTCAATCAAATTTAATGTTAAGGGGTTTCCAAGGGCTTAGATTAATTAATTTAAAAATTACATTGTTTTTAATTTTCGGTTTCGACTAAAACTGGTATCTATTGAAATTAGTGGTGCAGCAAGGTACAAATTGCTGCAAACGGAAGAGAGAATATATGGATACATAGGGCGTTTTTTAAGCAAAAAAGAGAGTTCTTACTGAGGGAATAGTGAAGCCTCTTAAAGGAAAAAAATCTCCCTTACACTGGAATTCTTAATAGCTTAGATCTGTCCCAATAGATTAAACTCAAAATCCATAATCGAGGGAGCCAGATTTTCACAAAAAAAATCATTTTTACAGTAGAGCTTTTAAAAAATTTACACTCAATTTATAAAAAAATGGAATGATTTTTTTTCAAAACAAATAATATACTTTTCCGAGAATGTTCAGTGTTCTTCTCTCGAGGATAAGAGATCCTAAAGATGCATCGAGAAATTATAACGAAACATGGGAAATTCGCTTTAATTTAAGACGATCTCAGCTAAAGTAATATAATTTTTCATCAAGAAATTTTTTCTAAAGTTGACTTTAAATTTATGGTTAAAAATATATTTTTTATATTTTGTTATATTCTTTGAAGGCTAAAACTTTTAAAATCTTTTTATTGTAACACAGAACAGCATATCGATCAATGTTGACGAATTATGTGACAAAAACTTCTGTGGTATTTTTCAATTTATTGGTAAACGTGTTTTAAAAGCCTTAAGAGAACTTTTTGGAACGAGGAAAAACAGCAGTATTTTTTTCTTAAAACTAAATTTTTAAAATCTTTTGATAAATGCCTGTTGATTATCTTCTTTAAAAATTTCCTGTCTTTCTTGTTGATTACCTTATTTATTGGGAAATGGGAAAATTTCGGAGTGAGTACATTTTTTTGTAAAATTCTGTGACCTTTTCCCTGCTAAAAAATATCGTCGATCTAATGCTAAAATTGTGAATGTGCAAAATAGTTTCGTTTGTAAAATCAAAATAGTGTCAGTTGTTAAAAAATTGACAATATATACTTACTTACAAATCTTACACATGTATAATGGAATATATCTATAAATAACAGTAAACTTTTATTTGTTTTATAACATTATCTTATTCTTTTAACTGCCTAAAATTTTATGTTAAAAATATTAAATTTCGCGTTCATACCTTTAGAATTCAATCGATAATATGATTCTATGCATCTTCATAAACATTGGTGAGCTTATTTAAAAGATGGTCTGAACGTAACACGAAAAACTGGTAGATTATTCTTCCACAATTTTATACACATTTTTTACAATGTGTGAAGTTAAAGGTTGTTAAAAAAGTTCACCAAATTGTATTATTATGCGTTTTCTATAATAAATTAAACTGAGTTTACTGTTATTTGTTGTATCTTTTTGCTATTTTCGAAGAAACTACTTTATTCGTCAATAAGATTTGTCTTCTATAATATTGTGTGTTTTCATCACCAAAAATGTAGTCCTAATGAGAACTGTGCATCTGGAACTAAAATAGCTAAACTATATTAGAAGCTGCATATGAGGCATTAGGGACTAAAACTGTCGATAAAAATAAAAAATGGAGAACAATAACACCATGGTTCAGTGCATAAATCAAAGAGAAATGCCGCGAAGAGAAAGAAAGCTATCTAAAGTACAGGTCAATCAGGACAGATGAAGCCCACCAAAGATACAAAAGAATACGAACAGAAACCTACGAATTAGTAAGAAGAACAAAAACGGAATACTGGGAGAGATACACAAGAAAATTAGAATCAGACTACTATGGTCAACAAAAACAAATCTGGAGATTCATAAGACAGCAGAGAACTGAGATGAAAGAACTAATAGAGTACACACGTGAAAGAAGGTAACATATCTTACACAATTATATAAAAGAGAACCGAGTATAACTCTGCCACAAACACCAGAGATAACGATAAAGGAAGAAACATATATAACAGAAGCAGACGTAATAGAAGCACTGGAACGATTAAAAACCGTAACTCTCCCGGCGAAGACCAAAGAGCTAATGAACTACTAAAATATGGGGGACACTCTCTGGTTAAGCTACTCCAGACACTTATACAGAGGATTATAAGATCGAATAGAATCCCAGATTAATGGAGAACAGCGACACAACAATGCACAAGAAGGGAGAAAAAGAAGTTCCAAATAACTATAGAGGCATAAATCTATTAAATTGTACACTGAAATGAACAACAAAGATTATTACCACAAAAATAAATGCGAGAATACAACTGGAAGAAGAAGAGCAAGGATTCAGAAGTGGGCGCTCATGCACCGATGCCGTATTCATTGTGAGACAGGTAAAAGAAAAATCCATAGAATACAACATTCCAGCCTGATAGACTTAAAAAAAACTTTTGACAATGTGCAAATGGAAGACGTTATTCATCTATTATATAATAGGAACATACCATTAGATCTAATTAAAACTATCGATAATATATATAAAGACAATAAAGTAGTCGCAAGATTAGCAGAAGGAATGACAGAACCAATCAACTATGAATCTGGAATCTGTAAGTCCTCTTCTATTTAATATTGTCATGGATGAAATTATAAAGAATATCAAAAGAAAGAAGGGATATAGAATGGGTAATAGAGAACTTAAAATTTTATGTTATGCAGATGACGCGATAGTATTGGCTGAGACCGAGAACGATCTGCAAAGGTTGCTATATGAATTCTACATAGCAGCAAAACAATATAATATGTCAATCTCAACTGAAAAAACTAAGACAATAGTAATAGCAAAAGAGTCGATTAGGTGCAAGCTGGTGGTGGAAGATAAACCAATAGAACAGGTGATGGAGGTCGATTACCTGGACATCAAAATATCTAGTATCGGAAATATCGAGGAAGAAGTAAAACATCAAGTTAACAAGGCTAATAATGACAACAATGATACCATATTTAGAAATAAATTCCTCCCCGTGGAGACCAAAGCAAGAATATACAAGAGTGTAATACGACAAGTAACGACTTACATATCTGAAACAAGACCCGATACAAGTATAACACAGAGGATGCTGGAATCAACCGAAATGAGAATACTTACGAGATGTACAAACAAGACACTGAGGGATACAGAAAGGGCTGAAGAGTTAGGACGCACATGTAATATAGAAAACATTAACTACTGGATAATAGGAAGAAAAGTGGAATGGGATCAATACATAGGAAGAATGGCAAACAACAGGATAGTATGGATAAGAAGAGACAAGTCACCGATTGGAAGAAGATCAATGGGACGTCCAAGAAAGAGAGGGAGTGACTATCTATAGAGCAGGGAACAAAGAAAACAGGGAATAGTCCCTAGCTAAAAGTTGGAAGAAGAAGAAAAAGAAGAAGCTGTTGAATCCTTTCAAAAAACATGTTTTTGAGGTACTAACTTCAGAGCGAAAAAAATGTTTCGAGAATTGGTTTGAAAGCATGCAAAAGTGTATGAATTTTAAAGGCGAATATTTTGCGTATTTCTAAAAGTCATCATTTAGAATCGAAAAATGTAGTTTTAATTAAAAGCATGAACCACTAAAATTCCTCGTAAAGTTATACTGAAAATAGTATACGAAAGTTTCAAAGTTTTGAAATTTTGGATAAACAATAATACACAATAACTTAAATTTAAGTATTAATAACTTCGTAGAGCTGAACAAGTCGTCTTATCTACACTAAAAGTTTTCTAGTAATTTCGGTTTATAACATATACTTTTGACGTGAACCTAACTGCATCAAAAGTTTTATACTGCTTGAAGAGAAATTCTGTTTTCCTAGTCGCATATACGCTTCGATGAACGTATTGTGTTTTTGATATAATCCTTGTCAAGTGTCAAAATAAGTTAAATCTATGGTAAAATTTTCTGAAGTATTAAACCTAAAATATAAGACTTTCTTATTGTAAACTCAGTCATTTAAAATTGTTACGATATAAAATGAGCTGTCAACTGTCTGATTTTTAGTTGAAGAAGCAAACAAAACAAGGGTTTATGTTTTTATTTGAAAATATTTAAGATAATGTTCAAGTGCGTAATTTACAGAAAAACTGTTCCAAGAAACTTTATAAATATTAGCCGTCTTTTATTAATAACTACATTTTTACAATGTAACAAGTAGCTTAATGTTTAAAGTTAACACGACAGACAATAAATTAAAACTGCAATGAAAATTTCCTAAGTAATAAGTCTACAATTTTTCATTATCTAAATATTACCAGGTATTTAGAAGTACTGGATGTAAAATAAACTATCAACTATCTGATTTCAAGTGTAGCAACCAGAGACTATGTTAACAGTATTGTATTGTATTGCAACCTATATTCAGAATAGTACCAGAAAACTAAATCGTCACTTGTATAAAATGCTTTGAATACAGTCGAACCTGTATAAGCCAGCTGAAATTTTTTTCTCGTTCATATAGGTTTCTCACTTAGCCGGCTCATCGCTGACATATGAGAGAACAGTGGGTAAATGCTGAAATGTGGGTTTTGTTGATATTGACCTGTATTTTTATTACAGTAAAACGTGTTATTCAAGGTTGTAATTTAGAGAGTTGGGGACAAACAGTTCGCCTGAAAATTAAATTATGAAAGAAACTGTCTATATCATTAAAAATATTTTTTCTATCATTATTAAATTTACGTTTTAACTAGGAGTCTGTAAATTGAAATAACTGGTTTACCGTTCTAAATGTATAGAACTGCAGTTATTTACCGTAACTCGTTCTCGATGGGATGGCTGAAGTTTATTGCAACACACCCTCTACACGTATCTAGTATGTTTATTCTATTAATTTTTTCTGTGTTATCAAATAGTGAAATACTGATGGGGAAGGGCTAATCTCCAAGCTAATTTGCTGATAGCCAATACAAACCTGTTGAGTCGCGCCTTTTTTGGGTCTGATTTTCTAACAATACGTGTAATGTATACTACCTACCTTAGGTAAGTTAAGTAATTTTTTTGTAATTATGTGTATTTAGAACGATAAACCAGCCTCATATTCATACCATCGTTTAACTTACCAACTACATTTAAATTTACAAAATAGCTTCTAACAGGTTGAGTACTGATTTGACACTCATATATACCAGCATCTCGTTTTTGGGCCCATTTTATTTGCAATGTCCATTCGTCAGTTTCAGGGTGGTGATTCGCTTGAAATCGTTGATCGCTTGTATACGTGTAACTGCCAACTGTCAGAATGTGAATGTCTCGATGACGAATCCATGATACCTGAAAAAAAAAGAATCATTAAGAAATATACGTCTGTTTCGGATGGCTGGCCACTTGAGATTATTTTGGATTATTTTAAAAGCGTTAGATTCGTGACAAGGTAGCACGGTTTTAAGTTCGAGTCGAGATTTTGAATGTGTGATAGTTACGAAGATCTTGTGTTCTTTTCTAACATTTGATAAAGTAATGACTTGTTAATAACTTCCTCACTCAAAAGTTTGTGCCATATTTAACTCCTTTGGTACTATATTTAGACAGGTACTTACACTCAGTCAGATGGTTTTTGTAATTACTTCAATAGATTATAAAAACTTGTAAATGGAACATTTATTAAAAATAAAAATACCTTAATTAAGGGTCTATAGATTATGAACAATATAGTTTTTTCTCTCTAAGCGCGATAACTCTCAAACGATTTGAAATGTGGTACATATAAAATACCTGAGTTAATAACGCAATTCACGATGCTTAAGCCATATTGCTTCAGGAAACAAATGTGAAAAGTATGAGATTCGATAAATTTTACATTATTTCTCTAGTAAGTAACTTTTTTTTTTTTCCTATTCTTGGGTTCATGTAATAAACAAATTTTAAGCATAACTATTTCTCGTCAAATATATAAGTGTAAATTAATTTTGATGGATTCCTAAGAGTGTGCGTAACTTGTATTATATCGCGTCGGGGCATACTGTTGCTATATTCATGGTGAAGCCCATCATTAGACATTAATTTTTAGTTTATATTGTTTTGCCGAAGCGTAAACAACATATTTTTTTGAGCACTGAATATCTCGAATTACGTGTCAACAAAACATCATTTGCGGGAAACGTTACTTTTCTTGTTTAATTCGAAGAAAAGTGCTGCTGAAAGTCATCGATTGTTGTCGGAAACCTATGGTGACTCTATTCCATCGATAAAAACATGTGAGTACTGGTTTCGACGTGGTGATTTCGACGCGGAAGACAAAGAAGTTCAGCCCAACCGAAAAGATGAAGACTTGGAGGCATTACTCGATCAAGACCCGTGCTAAATGGAAAAGAAACTTGCAGAATCATTAGGAGTTGATCACACAATCATTTTTAAGCGCCTACACGCACTGAACATAATTCAAAAGCAAGGAAATTGGGTGCCGAGAGACGTTAAAAGGCTTTTTTTCATCTGTGAACAACTGCTTGAACGGCACAATTGGAAAGGCTTTTTGCATCGTATCGTAATTAGTGATGAAAAATGGACACGCTACGATAATCCAAAGCGCAAAATATCATAAGTGAAGCCTGGTGAACCATCAACATTCTCGCCAAAGCCGAAAATTGATAGCTCCAAGCTTATGCTGTGTGCCTATTTGGCGAGATTAGCTGGATGTAGTGTATTATGAGCTGCTCCAATCCAACGAAACTATTACTGGGGAACGTTATCGACAACCATTGATGCAATTGAGCCGAGCGAGAGGAAAAACGACCGTAATGTGCTAAGGTGATTTTTCAACATGACAACGCTCGACTACATATTGCAAAACCAGTCAAGAAACGCTAGAAGCGCGCTTGGATGGGATGTCCTGTCTTATCTACCATACTCACCAGAGATTGCTCCTTCTGATTATCACTTGTTCCGATCGATGATGCACGGCCTGTCTGAATAGCGCTTCCATTCTTATGAAAATACCAAAAAAATGGGTCGATTCGTGGATAGCCTCAAAAGATGAGTCGTTCTTTCAACGCGATATACATATACCGCCACAAAGATGGGAGAGAGTAGTGGCTAGCGATGGACAATACTTTAAATAATCAATTTGCAACCATTTATTATAATAAGGCGATATTTTTACCGAAAATTTCCTCAAAATTAATTCACACACCCAATAATAATATCAGGGGTTAAAGGGATGACCGAACGGATTGGCGCGGCTTCCCGTCTAGCATGATAAAGGTCATTTTCAGAGTTCTTGAAGCCAAGGACTCTAAAACCTAACTTATTTATTCATTGTTTAAAATATTTCTAAAGTCCTTCTTGTTCCGTATGGAACACTTATAAGATGACTTCGGTATCTTGGTACTAATATAGAAATTGATGGCCTCATCAGAGCCGTGTAGTTTTGAAAATTAAATTTTGACTTAGGGGGTTAGTTTTGGGAGGTGAAATCGGAAGTGAAAATAAAAATTTTTTCCTAGGTCATCGAGTGGGGTATCAAATGAAAGCTTGTAAAAACACGAGTTCAAAAATATATATAATGTCTTACATGCGCACACTTTTCTCTGTATTATCTTGAAAAAATCGCGAAAAATCGCTGTCTCCCCCTCTATCTCGAAAAGTACTGATCCAAAAATTTTTAGAAAATTCTGGAATATTCTCCACGGGGTGTAGATTGAACAAAAATTATCACGAGTGCATTATTACCTTTAATAATTTATCTGGTATATAAAAAAAACAAAAATTTCAACGTCATCAGTTTTCAGTAAAGATCGGAAACAAACTTTGTTAAAAACTCATTTGTGAAGTCACATTTTATACCTCCGTAATAAATTTTTTTATTTTAGAAGCAATCAACGTACGGAACGCTAATTGCTCAAGATCAACTTGCACTTGACAGTTTTTTTTTTAAATAATATCATGTTCTTGTAACGTGTAGAATAATTTATTCTGTAGTACGAGGAAGTCAACATCAGTTTTATTCTAGAACTGCGTGTTTCCCTGAGACGTATATTTTTAACTAGATGAGTTGCGCCAGCAAAAATAAGAATTATAAAAAATTCATATTATGTTGTTATTGCGGAAGATGATCGAAATATATTTTCCGGTTTTCTTTAAAGAGAATATTTTTACGGGTAGACTATATTTTATTTAAATTCTATATTCATTCTTGGCATCAATTTCCTATTGGGGAAAATAAAATAATATGCGGGGATCTTTTTACATATTCAGACTGCATAAAGCCCATAAAAATAATAATATTTACGGACAGTAAAAGATTTTTGCGGTAAATATAAAAACAAGGGGATCCTTTTTCAGTCCGGTTTTTTGTTCGGGCGTACTGTCATAAAGCGCCTTTATTTTTAGAAATTACTTTTTGATTTACTGGATTCAAACTGTCTGTTTTCTTTTTTATGTTTTAATATATGCCAAAGTTGCTAATGTGATGTTTTAAATCCGTTTTGTACCGGCAACGACCACAGGCTGGTAAGGGAAAAAATAACTATAAACACCAAGGCTGAAAGAAACAAACTCTTTAAAAAACAGCGCTAGCACACCGAAGAAATTTTGAAAGAAGAAGTAGAGGAATACCGATGTGGATTGAAACGAAGACTGATAACAGGCACATATGCACAAATGAATATGGATAAAATTATAGCTGAAATCACAACCTCAGTAACAACATCGCTCAAGAAAATATGCTCGCGAATCGAACTTTATGACAATTCAAAGTTAGCTCCTGGAGCAGTAAAACTACTAGAGAAAATAAGATTTAACAGATAAAACGTCAGCAAGCTTTAAAGAACTAAATAAACTAGTGAAGAAAGAGATCTAAAAAGATAAACATCATAGAAGAAACCATAAAGATAACTGTAAAATGAAAGTTTTACGCTCACGACTATCTAAGGGAAAAACAAAAATTAGAAAGCTACGAGTTGAAAACAATAACCGGAGCTGTTGATGTCTTTTACACAAGATTATACTCACCCAGTCAGATAGACGATAAGAAAACATAAACATTATAAATGTAGGATCTGAAGAACTCCCTGATATTACAGAGGAGGAAATATAAGCTGCATTGAAGCAGACAAAAAACAACAGATGCCCTGGAGAAGATCAAATTAGGTGTATTGAAAGTCCTACTAAATAAGTGTCTCTGTGAGGGAAAAATTTCAATAAAACGATGTAATTCGGAGGTTAAATTTCTCTCTAAGAAATGCGATAATACTGATATCCAAAATTATTGGCCCATACTTCTTCTGTCGCAAAAATTTTAATAAATTACTTAACAGCAAAACTGGCTTTCTATCAACCTGTGGAACAGGCAAGGATTTAGCTCGAATAACCACCTCTGAAATAGAGAAATGTACGGAATATAAGGTAGCAGTACATTTGGAATTCATTGATTTTTATAAGGCATTTGATACTACTGAAATCTGGTTAGTTCTTAAATCCTTGGAGAATGCAAGAATATAGTCTATATATGTTATATAAAAATAATAGAAAACATCTATAAAGAAATATCTATAGATATTAAATTTAACGAAAGGGCTGTTACTAACAACATACCATTAAGAAAAGTGCGACAAAGCGATACTATCTCACCTAAATTGTTTAAGATGGCCCTTTAAGACGCCTTAGAAATTAAATTGGGATGAGAAGCGCATCAACATTGGGGGACCAGACAGTCACCTTAGGTTTGCAGACGACATAGTCGTGAGAGCTAACAACATCAATGAGCTACAGGAAATGTTGAATCAGCTGAATGTGGTCTCTGCAAGGGTAGGTCTTAAAATGAATTAAAAAAAAAAACTACATTAATGAGCCCTAAAGAAACCAATATAGAACGCGTCGACGAATATATCTACTTATTTCGCATTATAAAGATCGGAAAGGAGAACCAGCATGCAGAAATTACCAGGCGAATAGAGATGATATGGGCAGCCTTTGGAAAATTAAGACATGTTTTAAATAGTACTACAATACCCATAAACCTAAAAACTAAAGTCTACAATACCTGTAGGCTGCTTGTCAACACATATCGACCGGAAACGATATGCCTTACTAAAGCATTTGTTAAGAAACTAGTAGAATAGAATTTATAACGAACAGATAAGGAGAGGAACCATAGTCAATGGCATAACTCTGGAGGCGGCAAGGAGGAAGTGGCGATGGGCAGGTCATATGGCTAGATCATCCGGAGACGGATGGGTGTACGAGATCACAGAATGGAGACCCAGAGAAACAGAAAGATGTTTGGGATGTTTACAGAAACGATGGTTGATGATATAAAAGTAGTATTGGACTAGCAGTGTTTAAAAGTGGCAAGAGGCAAGGAAGCATGGAAGAGATAGAAGAGACCTATGTCCAGAAGTTGAGAGGAAGAATGGGATATTGCTAACAATTTTAATTATATTAATAATTATGGTGGCCCTACATCCGTGGCATAGTACCTGCTTACGGTGCAGAAGGGTTCAAATCCTGGCAGGTCCCTATGTTTATTTATTAATTTATTTAAGTGTATTCGGCTTGACTACATACACAGGTAGTAGTTGTAGCAGAAATGCAATAACCTGCGTGGCCGCACTACCGCGTAGTGTTAAAGGTACCGACAAATACAAATATGTATGTTTCGGCACGTTGACGCATATTGCGACATCCGGATATCCTTAGTATATGAAAAAAAAGGAATGAATCTCTAATAAAGCGGGGGTGGGGGTGAATAATAAAAACAAATCTTTTATACAAGCTAATGACTTATTACTTCATATCCTCACTACATTCCCGCGATAACTCGCTAAAGTAGACGGATCAATACGTTGATGTGGAAAAAGTTTATTTTCAATTCTGGCTGAAATAATAAGAAAAATATCACGTATAACAAAAAAAACTAATATAATTTTCCCAGCACTTCTTTCACAAAAGCTCAGCTCTAAAATAAATACTGAATTTGACTTTCATTCTCTGAAGGACACCTTAATTTATTCATTACAACTCGATATTTTAAATGAAAGATTAATCACAAAATTTTGAGTTGACAGAAAGGTTGCAGAGATATTTGCAATTAAAACCATACTCTTTTTTTACATACCTTTCTAAAAAAGATGTATAGCACTATAAACTCAAAGGAACACCTTCTAGCTCTTTTCGCACCCCTTGCAAACACTTCCTCGGAAGCATAATCGTTAAAAAACTATAGGTTAGATTTATACTTTACGGGTTGTATGCTGGGACTTTGAGGGGGGTCGGGCCCTCCTTATTCGACTTTTTAGTGGTCAGAGACGGGCCCATCTTTAGAACCCTTCCTCTGATAATCAATTTCAGTGGGTGGTAAAATTTTAGTACCAGGAAGGGTTTTTTTATCAGGGAGGGCACTTTTTTGTTGAAATCTTCCCCTTCCCGCACCCATTATTTCAAAAAGTAAGTTCAAAGGAGGATACTTTTTCTTAATTTATCTTTATAATCGCCCTTCTCGGTTATCAATTTGAGACGGTTTTTAAAATTGTAGGGTAAAGAAGGACTTCTTTGTTTTTATGATGGAGGGTTCTTTTTTGAAAATTCTCCCTTCTTACTCCCAGCCATCGATTTTTAAGGTTGCTAAAGTTCAGTGATAAATCGTTCTAAAATTTTAGTATCATAAGGAGTTTTTTTTATCCGAATAGGCTGTTTTTGGTGAAAATATCCCCCTCCCCTCGCCCATTATTTTAGGAATGCAGTTAAAGGGAGAATTCTTCTTTATAATTAGGTGTTTTTTTGTGAAAATTTCCCTCCTTCGTTATCACTTTGAGACGGCGGTAAAATTTTAGTGTAAGGAAGAACTCCTTTTTTTTATAAAAGGGAGTAATTTCTTGAATATCCTCCCCACTCTCTCCCAGTTATCGATTTTTCAAGTTCAGTGATAAGGAGTTCTTTTTTTAAGGGAGGGATACTTTTTTTGAGGAAGCTTTTTCCCTAATTGTTTTTTTCTAGTTCCACTATAAAGAAGAGATGTTTGTGGGTTTAATCTTCTAGGGTCCCGATTTTTCTTCCCCGACGCTAATATCTATATCTAGAATTAATATCGAATTTCGTTGCCAAACAGACCTACAACAAACTTTATTGCATTTTCGAGTAGTTAGCGGCACCCTCTAAAACTGATTCAAAGAAAGAGGTATAATCTGGTGTTTTCTATATATTAAAGTTATACCCGCTAATGAATTATAAAGTTCGGAGAGTGGACAATGCTGATATTGCTTAAGTATTGTTACAAACCAGTCTAGCTCTCACAGGCTAACTTCGACAGTGCCCGTATAAAGTCAGTATTTACATAAATTCTTCGGGCTCGTTATACCAAAATATAATTAAAAGCTAGTTTACTGGCAGAGTAGGTTATAACAGATAACGCCTTTTTGTGGTTCAATCGTGCCTTAGACATTTCTTACATTTCTAAATATACTTATCTAGTCAGCTATAATACCTTTTTTAAATTCCATCGGTAGTTCCCTTTTATTTGAAGTATATTTTCAAGTTATCCAAGACTTTGAGAACTCTCAAGCGCATTTTAATGTTGTGTCTATTACGTTATCTAATGGATATTCTAAGGATTTGGAAACTTTAATTTGTGTTATCTGATATTACATTTATTGCTTTGTCTTCGTCCATTAATTTTTAACTATTTTTAATCAGGAACTTGTGCTGTTATTATAATGGAAAGTTTTTCACCTGTTAGAGGTAAATATAAGTTACTTTTAAGCAGTTACATTTGGATTCAATTTGAAGAAGAAACTTTTTTTTTTTTTATAACGTTATATCAAACATATTTCCAATATGAAACTAATGCAGATCAATTCCCAAACTTATGCTTCGCCCACTAAAGGACTTCGATGAAAGTTTCTTAGTTTACTCTGAAAAGATCTTCGTAATAAATTCGGGGCATATTGTAAAAGTAATAGTTAAGAGTTTTTTACCACACAGCGAACGAAATATGTTTTTCATTGGAAGAATTTTTTTTTCGTATATTCTTGAGTGTTACAAGTAGGCTTTTATTTTAAATTGAATTGGGCTGTATGGATGGAAAATAAGCTAATTTTTAGTGTTCCATACCGAACATTTATAAGATCACTTCGGTGTCTGTCTGTTTGTCTGTCCGTCTATCATACCCGATTTTTTCCGAAACTATTTGACGTAGAAAGTTGAAGTTTCGCACTCATACAGGAATTGATAGCCCCATCAGAGCCGTGTAGTTTTGAAAGTTATATTCTGACTTAAAGAGTGAATTTTGGGAAGTGAAATCGGTAGTGAAAAAAAGTCAAATGAAAGCTTGTGAAAACACGAGTTCAAAAATATATATAATGTAACACTTGCGCACACTTTTCTTTGTATTATTTTTAAAAAATTGCCAAAACTTGCTGCCTCTCCCCTTATCTCGAAGAATAGTAATCAAAAAATTTTGAAAAAATTCTGGAATATTCTTCACTGGGTGTAGATGGAACGAAAATTATCAGGAGTGCAGTAATAACTTATCTGGTATATAAAAAAACAAAAATTTCAAAGTCATCAGTTTTCAACAAAGATCGGAAACAAACTTTGTTAAAAATTCTTTTGGGGTGTGTTTTGTAAAGTCATTGATCATTTTATATCTCCGTAACATAAATTTTTATTTTAAAAACAATCAACGTACCGAACACTCATTGCGCAAGTCCGACTTGCACTTAGCCGGTTATTTTTACGTATTAACAAAAAATGCATGACGTGGCTAAGGGCAGACAGAAGTAGCATTACTTCTCTTATAAGCTAAACTTTCTTTTTTATTGGGGATTTTCTTTTGTGAAAAATGTTTACCCCCAGTCATCATTTTTAAATTGAGTATTAAGTTTCGTTGGAGATTAGGGTTTTTTTTTGTGAAAAATCTCACCCCTGCCGATCATTGATCTTTAGAGTAAGTGTAAGTTGTAGATGTTCCCCTGTAGGTAGAGTTTTTTTTTTTATCAGAAAACCTCCCCCTCCTACCACTGATTGTTAGTTTATTGTGTTGAGAGAGATCTAAGTTTTTGGAATTCCAGTGCAAGTGGGTCTTTTTATTTCTTCGAGGGATTTGCTCTCTGATTGTCACTTGACGGTCCCCTGTTTGCCAATTGACGTCGGCCCCCTCTATACTCGTAAGTAGGTCCACATTTAGTATTCTCCGCTTTTTATTCTTAAAGAAACGGCCTTTGTAGCCATATGCCCCCCACCCATATTCAATACTCAAAATTGGTAATTTTCGAGTGATTCTAGTAAGTTTACAGTCATCCTGTTATAAAGTAAATTATAATTTGCGTCATCGATACAAAAAAGAACTTCCTGTCACACTCTTTATAAGGTCAGATAATTAATCTAATATATTATACAGTTACGATCATGTCGAAATAAATATACGATATAGGTGTTGCTAGAGGGGGAGATAAGGGTATATGCCTTCCCTCTCATCAATGGGCTGAAAAGAAAGTACCTCTCTGTAAGCTGCCCTTATGTTTTCCCCAAAAAAGTTTACAATCATCCTGTTATAAAGTGAATTATAATTTGCGTCATCAATACAACAAAGAACTTCCTGTCACGCTTTTTATATGGTCATATAATTAATCTAATATATTATACAGTTACGACCATATCGAAATAAATATACGATATAGGTGTTGCTAAAGGGGGAGATAAGGGTATAAGCCGCCTTCCTTCCCATCGATGTGCTTAAAAGGAAGTACCCCTCTGTAAGCTGCCCTTATGTTCTCCCTAAAAAAGTTTACAATCATCTTGTTATAAAGTAAATTATAATTTGCATCATCAATACAACAAAGAACTTCCTGTCACGCTCTTTATAAGGTCATATAATCAATCTAATATACAGTTACGACCATGTTGAAATAAATATACAACATAGGTGATGCTAAAGGGGGAGATAAGGGTATAAACCGCCTTCCCTCCCATCGATGAGCTTAAAAGAAAGTACCCCTCTGTAAGCTGCCCTTATGTTCTCCCTAAAAAAGTTTACAATCATCTTGTTATAAAGTAAATTATAATTTGCGTCATCAATACAACAAAGAACTTCCTGCCACGCTCTTTATAAGGTTATATAATCAATCCAATATATTATACAGTTACGACCATGTCGAAATAAATATACGATGTAGGTGTTGCTAAAGGGGGAGATAAGGGTATAAGTCGCCTTCCCTCCCATCGATTGGCTTAAAAGTAAGTACCCCTCTGTAAGCTGCCCTTATGCTCTCCCTAAAAAGTTTACAATCATCCTGTTATAAAGTAAACTATAATTTGCGTCATCGATACAAAAAAGAACTTCCTGTCACGCTATTTATAAGGTCAGATAATTAATCTATTATACAGTTACGATCATGTCGAAATAAATATACGATATAGGTGTTGCTAGAGGGGGAAATAAGGGTATATGCCTTCCCTCTCATCAATGGGCTGAAAAGAAAGTACCTCTCTGTAAGCTGCCCTTATATTCTCCCTAAAAAAGTTTACAATCATCCTGTTATAAAGTAAATTATAATTTGCGTCATCGATACAAAAAAGAACTTCCTGCCACGCTCTTTATAAGGTCAGATAATTAATCTAATATATTATACAGTTACGATCATGTCGAAATAAATATACGATATAGGTGTTGCTAGAGGGGGGGATAAGGGTATATGCCTTCCCTCTCATCAATGGGCTGGAAAGAAAGTACCTCTCTGTAAGCTGTCCTTATGTTCTCCCTAAAAAAGTTTACAATCATCCTGTTATAAAGTAAATTATAATTTGCGTCATCAATACAACAAAGAATTTCCTGTTACGCTCTTTATAAGGTCATATAATTAATCTAATATATTATACAGTTACGACAATGTCGAAATAAATATACGATATAGGTGTTGCTAAAGGGGGAGATAAGGGTATAAGCCGCCTTCCCTCCCATCGATGGGTTTAAAAGAAAGTTCCCCTTTGTAAGCTGCCCTTACTTTCTCCCCAAAAAAGTTTGCAATCATCCTGTTATAAAGTAAATTATAATTTGCGTCATCAATACAACAAAGAACTTCCTGTCACGCTCTTTATAACGTCACATAATCAATCTAATATATTATATAGTTACGACCATGTTGAAATAAATATACAATATACGTGTTGTTAGAGGGGGAGATAAGGGTATAAGCCTTCCCTCTCATCAATGGGTTTAAAAGAAAGTACCTCTCTGTAAGCTGCCCTTATCTTCTCTCTAAAAAAGCCCTTTGGATCTATTTGCCCTTTTTCTGCTGCTAGAGTACACTGATACAAATATATATACATATATATACATATATTCATATATATGTATATATAAAAATAAATTATTAAATCTAAGGAATATTTGTAAAGTTATTTACGTATAAAAATACCGATATATGTAAACTGATATTTGCGGTAAGTGGTAATGAAAAGTGTTAACGAAAAGTACTAACTGAACGCAATACAGCCGCAGTTGTTTATCATTCTAGCCACCAATCAATATTAAATGTCCACACAGCTATCTAAAGGATAAAATTAAATTTGCATATTCGGAAGTGGACGCTAAGCCTTTGCGAAGGAGTTATTTGGTCATAATTGGACTTCCTTAGCAATCGAATTATATTTGGATTTATAGGATCAAAAGATCATTTCGTTTGTCCGATTTAGCAAATCCTAATATTTTAGCTTATATTAAAACATTTACCCAATTTAGGAATTAATATTTGAAGAGGTGGAGAAAATTAATTACCATTTACTAATATTCATTTAAAGACCTTAAAAAATAAAGTTTTAGTAAGTAATACTCGTATATATATATATATATATATATATATATATATATATATATATATATATATATATATATATATATATATATATATATATGTTGGGAATGTGGAATCTTTGGCACAATGACATTACTCAGTATATATCCCCACTACACCCAACACTTTATTTTTGCACGCGTTTCGCTAACCATGTAAGCTTCATCAGGAGTCAATCATCGCTCCTTCATATATTAAAATGGGTGATTTGTAGGGCCATGTAGAAGCATATTCGATCCTTTTTTTTTCAAATTCGAAAATTTTTGAAAAATTAAAAAAGGGGGTAAAACTGTATTTTACCCATGAATGGTCGTTATTGTATGCGTTGCCAAATCTACGATTTTCTTCAATAATTAGGGATTTTCGAATTTTGAGTACAAATAATATAACAAATCAAAATGCGAGGAGAGACTGAAAAGTTCGCAGCCTAGTCAAGAAAACAAAATAAAATACGTACAAAAATATTTTTATTTTTTCGACGTAATCTCCACCTAGCTCTATGCATTTCTTCCACCTGCTTTCCAAAGCTTCCACACCTGTATGAAAAAAAGATTCCTTAAGGTAGTGGTTAACTGCAGCTTCGACTTCTTCATTTGATGAAAATTTCTGCCCACCGAGGTGTTTTTTTAGGTTGGGAAACAGATGAAAGTCCGAAGGTGCCAAATCCGAAGAATAAGCCGGGTGGGGCAGCAATTCGAAACCACATGAATCCTTTTATTCAAGGAACTTAAACCCTTCGCCTAGTAGAAGAAGTAGTCTATTTGTATATATGTGTAATTCAAGTCTGATTGATATAATTTTCAAGTAGATTTTTTTTAAGTGCAGGTAAGTCACCCCCAAGGTTTTACTCTACGTTTAATTAAAATTGGTTTAGTAGTTTTTGAGAAATAAGTATTTTTGTCTAAACTAGTGATAATTAGTGAACGTTGTGTCACATTTTTTTATGTTTTGTACTTTTTGAATGATGTAGATTGTGCCAGCGGAGTCGTTGACAACTGGTAGTAACCTCTAAAAAAATTTCAGTTGGCATATACAGTTCGTCAGAGTCCAAATCAAAAACTACATTTATTGAAGAAGACAGTACGATTCTGAAAAGTTATAAGATATTTTTCTTTATCCACTTTCCGCGTATTTAGCAAATCATTTTTTTAGCTTTTTAAGTTCTTTGAAATGAACTTGGTGCCTGAAAGACAGTTATTTAGTTTTAAAATAACTTATTTTAATAATATAACCGAATAAAGGATTGACAAATCAAAACACATCTATTAAATGCTTAGGGCTTAGTTTTTACAGCATTTTGCTGAGGATTTTGCCTAGTTTTAATTACAATATATAAATCAATTATTTAATAAGATCGATACCTATTTTTTACAAAATATATTTTTCGTATCAAAAATATTAAATATTTTATAATTAGTGGAACTTTTCTATATTTTTTTCGTCATGTAGCATTCAAAAAAACCCTGTGTATAAAATAATTTAATTTATAAGATTACCTTTTTCCCTTTTTTATTAAATCCTCGCAAAAACATTTCCCGACGCCGTTAAAATTCTTACTCTTAGTATTCTTTAACCAGAAATATTGAGACATCTTCGCCTTATCCTTAAATCGACTACTACGTGCCGGGTCATCCACTCAAATAAGATTATCAGATTTCTACGCGGTCGGAGGCCTTGAACAAATCCTAATGTGCTAGGTATAGATAAGTATCCAGGACTGATTCAGAATTAGATATTTACTTGATGTAAAGAAAGTTGTAAAATCGATCAGTCTGTTTTAGTATTACTTCCTGTGAGGAATGAATAAGTGGTATTGAGTGAAATACTAACAGGAATTTCTGACGTCTTAGTTTAGAAAATAACGTTCCTGTAAAAGTTAAAACTAATTGTTTTTTTAAATCTATTGTCACTCTTGTTTTTATTGTGTTAAATGATGATAATGCTCTTTTTTTTTATCAATACATTATATACGAGGGTGAAATAAATTAAAATGCTAAAAAATTCCGAAAAGTTGTATGATTGGTTCGGTAGATGGCATTAGTGTTCCTCAAGTTTCACAAAATAACCAACAGGTGGCAGAGTGATGCTGTAATAAAGACGAAGGCAGTGGCTGCCTCACTATCAATATGCATCGCGTTAGAGCAGCGATCCGTGATGCGTTTCTGGACAAATTTGTTACAGGCGATGAAGCTTGCGTTCACTATCACCAGCCAGAAACGAAAAGATCAATTGCGCCACAGCTCATCACCGAAACCAAAAAAATTCGGCACTTAATCATCAGCGGGAAGAGTAATGCTCACTCTCTTCTGGGATGCAAAGGGAGTAACTTTGGAACATTACATGGAGTGGGGGGAGTGATAGTAACCAGTACTTCTTATTCAAATCTGCTTAAAAATCAACTTCGGCCTACAATCAGAAGTAACCGTGGTGCACAAGTGGATACAGTCACGACGAAAAGAATTCTTTAAACGTGGTATCCATGCACTTCCTTCCACTTGCATTCACGAAAATAAATATGTATAATTTCTTCAAAGGTCTCAATTTCAAATTTGCCAAGAGACTTCAAACTCAAGTCCGTATATATAAAATTAAAGACTCCAATCAAGACCGACCAAAAAACCAATGTAATCTACAACCTTTCCTGTCTTAATTGCAACCGGTCATACATTGGCCAAACCTCCAGGAACCTCAAAGGCCGTATAACTTCATACAAAAGCGATTGTAGAAGAGGTGTAATATCGTGCTTCCTTGCTGAACATGTCATTAACAAAGGCCACATAAAAGACTACAATAATGTATCTTGTTTAATGAACCTGATTATATTAAAAGAAAGTTTTTAGAGATGGTGGCTATTAATAACAATCCTGTAAACATGAAGAGGTCTGGCACGGAGGACTTAAATGTGATTTACTCATACATTTTGAAATTCTCCAATGACAGGAACATTACTAACATCACGTTAGACTCTCGACAATTATTTCTTTTAATTTAACAACATAAATCTTTCTAATACTTTAAACACTTTATTGGGTCAAAAACTTATGTCCTTCTTGTTGTCCGTCTCTTCATGGAAACATAACCACTTCCACTTTGTAGGAGTTATTACACGTCAACCAGGCGGTATCCACTGCCGATTCTAGCAAAATTTCGATTCTAACAAAAGTCACACACGCCTGCCAAATTAATTGTGTTTTACCGTAAAAATCAGCAAGTGAACCCCGCCTGTTTTCCTCTGGGAAGTTCCCGGGTTAAAATTATGTAACATCGTTAACAATAATGGTACCTATGTTTGGTTGTTACTGATTTGGATTAGGGCTTTTAATTAGATGTTTTTAATTCTCCCGTGAATTGGCTTGTCTTGTAATACCGATGTACATGTTTCCTACAGTAATTACTGATTAGTTTGTTATTACTATTTTCTTGATAATTCAGTCACTATATACTTAAAATTTACATTTTTCTAGATGTCGGTTTGGAAAGCTTGAAAAATAAACAAATTGACTTTTAATTGGTCTCTTACGACTGCATCCCCAAGAATTTAGCTCCTTCTCACCGTAGTCCTAAAACAGAATGGATACAAACAACACACAATAAATAGAACTATAAATTAACAACTAAATCCAAAAAGAAAATCCAGTGAAAATCCGGGTAACAGACCTAAAGCCATTCTACCATACAACAAAGGGACCACCAACAGGATTGGACGCCTTCTGCTTAGACATAATATATGTTGTCAGTTGCATACAAACCTTTAAGAATAATAAGCTCTATCATAACAAATCTCAAAGACAAACTGGAAAACCAAGGTGTATGCAGTTTATCATGTGGAACTCGTAGTAAAGCATACTTAGCACGAACCAATAAAAGAATATCTGCCAGACTAGACGAGTACAAACTGGCTACAAATAAATCACATCTGCTCTTTTTCAACAACAACTTCATACAGGTCACAAAATAGATTTTACCAGCTGTAAACATAAAAATTACAAAATACGAAAAATGTAATCCAGATTAACTCTTCTATAATATACATAAAATGCAACGTCTCTCTGTCTGTCTGTCTGTCCGTTAGTGACCTTATCACTGGAGAACCACTTATCCGATTTACGTACTTTTTTTTTTAAAACATACTTATGTTCTCTGGCCAGGTTATAGGCTATATTTTATTACGATAGGTAGCATAAGGAATGAGCAGTGACAATAATAGTGAGTGAAGTCGGAAAAAAGTTTGCTGCTAGCGCGTTCCCTTGCAATATACAGCCTAAACCATTAAATATGGAACAATATTATGTAGCAGAGAATATCTTTAATCCATAATCTATAATATATATAAAATGCAATGTCTCTCTGCCTGTCTGTCTGTCCATTAGTGCGTTTATCACGCGAGAACCACTTATGCAATTTATGTGTCTTTTTTAAATTCATACATATATTCTTTGGCCAGGTTATATAATAATAATAATAATCTATATCTATAATATATATAAAATGCAGCGTCTCTCTGTCTGTCTGTCTGTCCGTTAGTGCGCTTATCATTGGAGAACCACTTATCTGATTTACGTGCTTTTTTTAAAACATTCATATGTTCTCTGGCCAGGTTATCTATATATAATATATATAAAATGCAACGTCTCTCTGTCTGTCTGTCCGTTAGTGCGTTACGTACTTTTTTTTTTAAAACATACATATGTTCTCTGGCCAGGTTATAGGATATATTTTATTGCGTTAGGTAACATAAAGAATAAGCAGTGACGATAATAGTGAATCAAGTCGGAAGAAAGGCTACCGTTAGCGTGTTCTCTTACAATATACTGCCTAAACCATTAAATATGGAACAATATCATGTTGCAAAGAATACAATATATATATAAAATGCAACGTCTCTCTGTCTGTCTGTCCGTTAGTGCGCTTATCACTTGAGAACCACTTATTCGATTTACGTGTTTTTATAAATTTATACATATGATATGTTCTATATAATTCGATATAAGCCTAGATAATGGGAGATAAGGTGAGATAATGGGAGATAAGTATAAATAATGGGAGATAAGCAGAGATAAGTCTAGGTAATGTAAGTTATGGTGAGATAATGGGAGATAAGGAGAAATAATGGGAGATGAGCAGAGATAAGCCTAGATAATGGAAATTATGCAGAGATAATGGGAGATAAGGAGAAATAATGAGAGATAAGCAGAGGTAAGTCTAAGTAATGGGAGTTATGGTGAGATAATGGGAGATAAGGAGAAATAATGGGAGATAAGGAAAAATATTGCGAGATAAGTCGAGATAAGCCTAGAGATAATGGGAGATAAGGTGAGATAATTGGGGATAAGTATAAATAATGGGAGATAAGGAGAAATAATGGGAAATAAGCAGAGATAAGTCTAGGTAATGGGAGTTATGGTGAGATAATGGGAGATAAGGAGAAATAATTGGAGATAAGGAAAAAAATGGGAGATAAGGAGAAATATTGCGAGATAAGTCGAGATAAACCTAGATAATGGGAGATAAGGTGAGATAATGGGAGATAAGGAGAAATAATGGGAGATGAGCAGAGATAAGCTTAGATAATGGAAATTATGTAGAGATAATGGGAGATAAGGAGAAATAATAGGAGATAAGGGGAAATAAGGGCAGATATTTTATTACGTTAGGTAACATAAGGAATGAGCAGTGGCGATAGTAGTGAATCAAGTCCACGCGAGCGGAGCCGCGGGCACGGCTAGTATATATATATATATATATATATATATATATATATATATATATATATATATATATATATATATATATATATATATATAAAAGAGCCCTGAGGATGACTATGTACGCCCTGAATGAAACTATACTGTATATTGGAAAGAATATTTTATTTTTTGGAGAACCCAGTTATTTTGTAATAAGTTACTTTTCGAAAATTTTAGAAAAAAACGTTTAGAGATATTGGTCTGAAATTTCCAAAATTATTATCTCCATTTTCATAAATGGGGGTAACTACTGATGTTTTTAGCAATCTGGAAAAAAAGATCCCTGTACCTCAGATGTTTTGTACTTGGAAAAAGTAAGCAAATTTTTAAACGTGGTATTTAAATTATGAACAGAAGTTCTAAATCTTGGTTTTTAATATAAGCAGGTTTTTGACTTGTAATAATTTTGTAATAAAGAACTAGACATTGCAACTTTCGTGTATGTTTCATATCAAACTAACCCAATTCCTTAAGGTGACAGAACATATGATTCTCCTTAAACCACATATCAGCCGACCGTATGAGTTTTGGATTATCTGCAGCCTACGTGTATCTGCACTAAGGAGATTTGGGCAATATACAACCTCGCCATAATTGAGGTGTGATGGCATTGGGATATTCACAGAGCAGTGTACGATATTTCTTATTAAGAACGTTACGTTTTGAATAGGTTGTTTTAAAATTACAGGACGCTTACTTAGTAGTCATTTAAACGTGATCGGTAAGTTTAAGTTTAGAGTTAAAAATTACACCTATATTTTTTGGAGTGCCTAATTACAAGGAGCCTTGCATTGTTAATGGATAGATAGTGCCCTCATAACATTTTAATTTGGCAATTACTTTGCCAAATAACAGAGCACACTAGTAGTGGCAATTATTTAACCACCGATAGTAAAAGTCATCTGGAGCCTACGTGAATCTGCACTAAGGAGATTTGGGCAGTATACAACCTCGTCATAACTGGGGTGTGATAGCATTGGGGTTTTCACAAAGCAGTGTACGATATTTCTTATTAAGTATGTTACGTTTAGAATAGGTTGTCTTAAAATTACAGGACGCTTACTTACTTGTCGTTTAAGCGTGATCGGTAAATTTAAGTTTAGAGTTAAAAATTACATCTATATGCTGTTGGCTTAATTATACGGAGCCTTGCATTGTTATAGATAGATAGTGCCCTCTTAACATCTTAATTTGGTAACTACTTTGCCAAATAACAGAACATACTAGTAGTGGCAATTATTTAACTACCGATAATAAAAGTCACACCAAAACTAAATGGGATATTTAAAATAGTTGTAAAATATGTTTCAATTTGAATTTAGTGAGTTGTTTTATCTTTACATATTAACTTACATGCACAAGCTGAAATAGCAGCTACAAGTAGGCGAGACTGCGGACACCTACTAATTATTAGCGATGTTACAAATCATCTTACTAGCTATGTTCCCGATAAAAAATCTTAGTGAAATGACTTTTGGAGGTTGTTATGGAAATGCATATTCATAAAATAAACATGTAAGAGTGACTTTGCCTCTTTTGTGTTCAGAGTGAGCAATTATTAATCATACCCTTATGGATAGGAGTATATTGGTAGTGCCCAAAATCGAAAGTCTTATTATACTAGTGAGGCTTACTGAATATGACATTTTTACTATTTATGCATCTTCTGCTAGTTTAAATTTTATAAACTGCAAAAATATCACCATTTATTTTTAGAACTTAACCATTTTGAATAAGTAATTATGACAGTGTGATATTTTTTATTATTTATGTGCATACACAATTCTATAAGCTATGAACTATATTTTATGTGGCACACATTTTTATAAGCTATGATTCCTTTTCCACTAGCAATTCCATTTGCGTTTGCAACCACAGTATAAATCGAGTAGAGAAATTCACTTTTAATAGGACTTCTGTATCTTAAGAATTGTATTTTACGTATAAATAACCTGGTGTATGATGGGAAAACCCTTTTATTCTTCGTTAGGATAGTGATTATTTCATATAATAATTTAAAAGTGCATAATAACTTAATTTCTAATATTGTTCGAAATAAACCAGTCACAAGGTAAAAATAGAAAGATTGAAATTTCTCAGATATATATCAAAGCATAAGAATGTTTGACATTATTGAAAAATTTTTAAGCACCAAAACACGTAACCTTTCCGAGATTTAACCAACTTTGTTTGTATTACCTTTTCCAAAATTCGATTTCTTAATTTAATAAAAATAATAGTAACTATCTAACAAGTTCAGCTATTTTTAGTTTAATTTCTGAATTAGATCTACGTAAATAATTCTCTATGGTTCTTTACAAGCTTATTTTTTAATGTTACAGTCTCTTTGTCGAGCCCCGCATCCCAAGCAAATCTATATCCAGATGCACATTCCTATCTTAAAGCCTCAAAAAGCTGTCAGTTCAGAGTTAAAAAATAATCGTTTTCAACACACAAATATTTCACGTTGTTTACAGCTGGTTTGATCCTAACACCAGATGTTATAAAGTACAAAGCAGAATCCTTAATCTACCCAAATTATGTAAATGTATTTTAATTTGACCGTTTTCTATTGAATTTAAGTTAATGTTTAGATTTATGGTATTCTTTTTGTCCAATAAATGTATTTTAAAAAAATGGTGGAGTTCTTTAACCAATATTTCTCTTGCAAATATAACTTGAACCGTTATTTCTAAACAAAAACAAGTAAAAATTCGAATACTAATGATTTTTTTGAGGCTATCATAATTATATTTCAGTTTTCTGTTCAGGTTAGTTCAGATTGTTTGAATATAAAAACTCGTTATTCTTTTTCTCGCCATGGAGTGGAAAAAGTGCAGTAATCTTACTGTAGTTTTAGCGTTGTTCACAGTGGGGAAAATGCGCGGAAAATTGTTTTGCTGTTCGAATCGTTGCTAGTTACCAAAAGATTTCAGTATAATTGCAAGATGCCAATAAATTTAGAATGTTATGATAGATTGCGATGAAGCCATTCTCGTGGTTTGCAAATAAAAGATGTTATTAAAGCTGCACGTTCTCATATCGACAGAAATTCTCATAGAAAACTAAAAGATAAGGCTCGTGAAATAACCTTCGCTCTACGCACAATGTTACAAATTATTCAAGCAAAGCAAGAGGAGAGGGTGTATAAAAAGAGTTGTTAACCATATACCAACGAGAAAATAAATAAAAATAAGAAAGGTTAAAGCTAAGACAATAGAACACTAACTAGGAAGCAATATTCCATCATTTGTTTAACCTGAAGATTCACCTTCTGGTAGTTCAGATTTGAGCCTCTGTGGTCACAGACTGCGAAATATTCTCCTTGTCGACAGCGAAATTTGGAGTAACCATAAAAAAGACGTGCTAAAAGTTCGTTCTAAATTGATAGAAAAGAAACACATGATTTTGTTAAAATTCCTACTTTATTATAGTTACTCGGACGTACGGACGTTATCTCAAGAAGAACCAGTGTTGTCAAAACGACAGCTATAATGTATGAGCAATTATAATAATGTCCTAATCGTAGCAATTTTTTTAAAGCATTTTAACGCAGTTGTTAAAAAATATTTTTAAATTTTGTTTCCTTAAGTTTTCATTTCGATATTTGAATTAGAAGTATTAAAATAATTTATGGCTATACTGTGTATTAACTTCTATAGTAAAATACAAAATTTTGTAGGAATTCTAGCGACAACATTCCCAATATTACTTATTCATTAATTGTAATAAATATTTAGTAACTGGTTAATGAAGATTTAATAAATATAAAATGCTCGGTATAAAATTAACCTCCAAAGATAAACTGTCTAAACTACCATAATAGACTCTTAAATGAGAAAAGAAGTTCATTAACCAACATATAAAGGATAAAAGGATATCGTCGGCTTAATCGTAAATCCATTTAAGAGAGAAGAAAAAACGAACTTCTCAATACGCCAAATAAACACAACTGTTGCAGCAATATAAAAACCACTGTCAATAGAATCAATACTTTCTCATCACACCCACAACTTTTTTTTTCATTTGTGGATACAAAAAAATGTGACTCAATATTGGATTCCTCGACCCTAAAATCCTTGAAAACGACATATCACACGATATTATCAATTTAACCCATCTTTCCTATGAAGTCGCATTTTTACAGTTGAAGCCAAAAGAACTAAAAATATATACTTCTGTAGTTTTCATTTTGTTACTTTAGATTTGATAGCTTATTTATTGATTGCGAAATTACTACTAATAAAAATAACCACGTGTAATTATATAAATTTTATTTTAACATACAAGTGTACAAGTGTAAAATGTATATTTGTACATTTTTCATTTGGTAACTTTTATTTTAATGGCTTAATTAGTGATTAAAATGTTACTAGTAGTGTTAAAAATAACCACCTGCAGCTATGCAGATTTAATTTTGACATACATACTTTTTGACTTTAGTTGTGGAATTTATTTCTGTGGTTTTCATTTTGTAGCTGTAAGTTTCACGGCTTACCTAGTGGTTAAAAAAATTTATGTTGTTAAAAATAACCACCTGTAGCCGTACAGATTGCACTTTGAAAGTTTGACAATTGTCGACGCCACCTAGAACTAAGACATAATCTCGCTCATTTTTTTTGATAACTTTAAATTTGAGGGTTTATTCGTTGCTAAAAATACTGTTTATAAAAATAACCATCTGTAGCCATACAATTTTTTTTTATTTACAAGTTTGACAGCTGTCATTATCATCCAGAACTCCAAATATATACTTATACATGATGCTGAAGTTTATTGGCTACTAATATCTTTAGACATATACTCGTTAAAATTTTGGTGCCGTTACGATTGTGTTGTGATTGCCTCTTCACCGAAGCCAGCCGATGAGCCCTGAAATGAATATTTCTGAACTCTCACACTTTTAATGTGAAGTTAAAACTTATTGACAGTCTTCATCTGATATGCCATTATTTATTTTATATGCGTAAAAAAGTCACAAATTTATTTTCCAGAGATACATATCTGTTATTCTTCAATATTGGAAATATTTCTATATTTAAACTTAACTTTTAACAAAATATATCCCCTAATAATCGAAAAAAGATATTAAGCTGTTCGGCCATAAATTTGTTGAAATGTCTGGGGACAATTTCTAGAAATTCACGTCAAAATCAGATGAGAGACTGGCCGACAGTGTGTTAAAGCCTGCTTAGTGCCTATGGGTCTTTTCAAAGTTTTTTTTTTTCTGTTTAAACGATAAGAAGATCTGATCTGACCTAAAAAGCAAAAATCATAGCCGTTTTTTTTTGGCCGGAAATTAAATGAAATAAATTTTTCAATGGATAATTCGTAAGACTGACAGTAAAAGTGTTTAATAAATAACAGTTTTGGGTGTTTTGTTTCTATACTATGTAATTTTATGCCATTTTTATTATCGTATGTACCATGTTAACGATATATTACTACGTCAAAACACTTAATACACCATGTGTTCATGGGAGTATTAGATGGGACTACCCTAACTAAGAAATACATATTCTGTTAAGTAGACGAGCTGCTTCAAAGGCTTTAGACCCTTATTAGGCCAACTCCGCGATCACGATGTAGTGTAAATGTAAACTGTTTAAACTATCCTCTAGGAACAATAGGGCTGAACTACTGTCAGTTCCAGGACATTCCGGGGTAAAAGGTTATGAAATAGTGGACAATTTACCAAGATTCGGAGGTAAAAACGATACGGGGGTTCAGGCCAGCGTTTGATACACCAAAACAGTTGGTAAAAACGACAATCAAAAGATGGTCCTATCAGCAACATCTAGATCGTTGGCTCGCAACATCTGGCTAAAGACATGCGAGGGACGTAATTGGCGACCCTTGAAAGAAACTAACAAATTACGTCTTTTTTTTTAATAAGGGCCTAGACCAAACTAGTGGTGGGATTGATCACCGGCCACGGTCACCTCAAAAAACATTTACAGAACATGGGTATCCACAATGGTCCCACGACATGTAGACGATGTGGTGAAGAACAAGAAACCTCCATGCATATCCTATATGAATGTGCGGATTTAACTCGGAACAGACATAAACTGTTCGGGGATCTACATCGTGGAGACACATTCTCACATGAAGAGCTTAAAATGAAGCTAATAAACATTTTTAAAGAGAAGACGCTTATGTAACTAAGAGAGGGAAGAACAATAACCTCAGAGGCTGTAGTGCACAAACAGACATAATCGCGTATCACGTCTACAACCAACCAACCAACCAACTTAAAGACACATGATGATGATTAGGAGATCCATTTTTGTGAACTAAATGTTTTTTAAATAGTGTGGCATGATTGGGGAAGCTTGCAGTCAGAAAAAAAAATAGAACAAAAAATTCTTTTTCACCCCTGTTAACAATAAGGTCAGGCAGGATTTACAGTTTAACGTAGTATTTGAATCTCATTATCGGCATATGGTACCCTCGGCTCACTGGTTTACGATCTTCTTGTATACTTCCCGGTTGTCATAAACCTCTACGGAGTTCCTAAGAATGTCTTCGAGGCACTGCAGTGAAGTACATTTTTGTTTATGAGAGCCCTCAATCTATCTAGGCTGAATTCAGATATGCATCCAACTTGACAACGAAAAATAACTCATTCCGTTGTCCAACAGGTCCCACAACAACAATATACCGATGGCAATTCCCATCTCCGTCGGCCTTTGACCTATCTCAACCTGATTGTGGACATGCGGCTCGCTTGAGTCAGAAAGGACACTTTCTACATCGTCAGTCTTTTCCGAGGTGGCTTCCTATCAACAGTGTGACGCTACATCCTTGTCGGCGTGAAAGTTTGCTGTTGTATGCTACGTAGCAGCTCGACGTAGTAGGCAGTAGGAGAGCCGCGGGGTCCTATGCCCCCTAACTGACCCTATAAATGGATAAAGAAGCGCCCTACTTGTTAATTACCTGACTGTTATTAAAAATTTAACAAATAAAAACTGTTGCTTCGCGTAACTCTCGAAAACATGCATTTACATAATATTAGTCGTATTTTTATCAAGGCAATATTGTTATCTGCATATTTTGCGACTCTCATAAAACCTTGTTTATCCTTATTTTCTCGTAAGTTATCCGCTACATTTTTTATTGGCTAAATTAAGATTTGAGTGAAGTTAAAAAGCCAAAACTCCTCAATAACTTATTAGGAATTCCATGTACGTCTCGCGTCTTGCAACTTCACCAATGTCACAGATTTTTAGAGACAGGAGACATGCTTTACATAATAATATAAAAGATAGTCAACAAAAATAAAGACTTCATATTTTAGGGGTGATTTTGAGTTATAGCTTTGTGGATTTTCACCCCGAGTTTTTGATAAACATCCCCCTATTTATAACATAAATAAAAGAGAATATACGGCTATAAAATTATAATATATAAAAATCGCTCAATAGGATTCTACAGTTTCTGTTTTAAAAATTGTATAGGCTAGAAGATGTGGCAAAAAAAATCAACAGTAATTAAGAAAAAAATAAGCACTGTATGGAAAAACATTATTGGTCGCAGAAAAATATATAGTGGGTTATTATATGAAGTAAACACAGGATGTCGAAGAATAATGAACAATTCACTCTAGCATGTACTAAACTAAAATATGCCGTGATATTCTCTATATTTTTAAGCATAGGTACGTTCATAGTCAAAGAGACAGAATATTTTCCACCTGCCCCTTTGATCCCAAGAAAGACGCTTTTCTAACACTAATTAAAAAATCCTTGTAACCATGTATGTTTACAATAAACACTGAATTTGACTTCCTCAAGTAAAGCAACAGTCAATTTCCATAATATGAATAAAATTATACATGCATATTGATACCTACCTCTTTCATACCCTTTCCTTGAAACGACATCGCTCCAAGATTTAAATTTCATCCTTTTTTCAAATATAATCTCATTTCATTATGATTAGAGTATTATGATGTCAACAGACAGACCAACAGCCTGGCAATAGGGTAAACCAACCGATGGAAATGGAAATATTATATATATATATATATATATATATATATATATATATATATATATATATATATATGAGGCTATGAGCGCAATAGTGGCCTAACCCACTTCCTTATTATTCTATTGAAAATTTAATGTTTAAGTAGTCCAAAATTACAACAATAGCAATTATTTATGACAGAAAAACAAAATTGTTGATTATCAGAACTTATTACTGAGAAAAATTTGCAAAAAATATTACAAAAAAAGAAGTTGCATTTATCTCCAATAGGGATGCTTGGGGGTTAGGCCACTATTGCGCTCATAGCCTCATATATATATATATATATATATATATATATATATATATATATATATATATATATATATATATATATATTATATTTTGCGATCTAAAATCACGGAAACGTAAAGAAAAGCAACAATTTTGGGGATTAATTCTGTCCCTTTAGCAAGGGACGTAAAAGAATAATTTATCTATTGTGTCAGAGGTAACCGTCGGCTAATTTAGCTGTTTGTCTTTCTAAAACTTTTTCTGTAATCAACCTAACATTTTGTAGGTTATTCTGAAACCAGATCTCAATACCTTCTACATTACTATTTCTGTTAAAACTGGGAACAATGTAACAGCAAGAAGCCTGAAATTATGATATATGCGCAACTATCCTTCTAACCTTCTAGCCTATTCCTTTCATCTTATTAGCTAAAATTTTTAAAAATATCGATCCAGGCAAAATTCTTAGAATAATATTAAAACTATATAATGTTTAATGATTCCCACCTTTTTCACCCGTTAACATAGCAAATAGCAAAAAAAAGTAATGTTGCGTTTCCTTGACTTAACCAACTCTCAATAGTTATAGCAAGATGAATACGAAATCACCCTTCTAACTTCCTTCCTCGCCTCTTACACGTTACATAATTATGTACAGTAAATAAACAATTATGCTTAAAATTTGTTCATTATCACAACCAAAAACCTTGAAAAATCCCTATAACTCTATTGAAACCATATAATATTTGACCACTCCACATCTTTCACCTCTTCTCCCATTAAAATTGAAAATAATGAAAAAGTAACTGAATTTTCAGATTCCTCATCCTACCTTATCCTTCATCCTCTTACATATTTGACTATAAATAATATGCTTAAAAGTTGTCCAGTACATCAACCAAAAATCCTGTAAATATCTCAAAACGCTACTAATATGTACAATATTAAACTACCCCAGCCTTTCAGATCCTTCCTGGGTTAAAATTGAAAGCAATGAAAAAATAACCTAAATGTTGAATTCCTAGACTTCAAAAACCCAGGAAAGGATATATAATGCGATATATAGGAAGCAATTCCTCCCCCACCCCCTTCGCATCTTATTTATTTTACTATAAATATTTATGCATAAAATGTGTTTATTATTCAACAAAAAAGCAGGAAAAAACTTCCATAATACTATTAAAACCTTTTAAAATTTATGGACCCCTACCACTTTCACCCCCTTGACCTGAAGCTATATCGTTCAAAAATCGTGAGCTTCATATACTTGTTAAATGCTATCTGTATACCGAGTTTGAAATTGATATCTCATTTTATTCAAGAGTTATCGTGCCAACGGATCGCCAGACCGACGGACCTACGCACCTTGGGGCTTTTCGTACTTTGTAGTTCCAAAACCCTCTAGAGCCTTCATTTCTCAACCGATTTCAGAGATTTTTTTAAATGATCTTTGCCAAAATACGACCCAATCACTTACGAGCTATTTTGAAAAAAAAAGTGCCAGGATTACAGGAAGTTTATTTAAAAGGTGATTTTTGTTCATTCCTAGTCTATTGTCTAGAGGGGGTCTAGCCTACATTTTAAGATAGTGGTCATTTTTTGCCGATTTTAGTAGTTTTTCTGGATATATTTCGAATAAAAAAATATTTATAATGATATAATGTACGGAATTTTAATTTTGTAGTTTGCTAATTACGAATTCCATAGTCATTTTGGCCAAAAAACGGTCCAGTTTTGAGATAATGGCCATTTTATACATTTTGGTGGTTTTTCTGTACTTATACGTCTTATATTTTTATAAAATACTCATTTAAATCATTTCGTAATTTCGAGTTCCTGGCCAAGCTTTTTTCAACTAATTAATAACTATCGATTATTAAATTATACTACTAATTTCTTTCAAGAATGATCGAGAACTACTCCTGATCGAAAACTAGGTCCATTTTCTTTTTAACTATGAGTTAATTATTATTAATTAATTAATTATTAAACAAGCCATGTAGAAAAATCACCTATTAAAAATTATTATTTTGCATGTAGTTTAGGGAAACTGAAACTACCTAAATTTATCTAGTAAATTTTGGTGTCCCGAAAATGAAAAATTAGAGTTCCTATAATTCCGGCAATTTTTTTTTCAAAATAGCTCGTGAGGGATTGGTTCGTATTTTTGCAAAGATCATTTGAAAAAAAATCTCTCAAATCGTTGGAGAAATGAAGGGGTTTTGAGACTACAAGGAGCGAAAAGCACCAGTGTGCGACGGACAGACAGTTCGATGGAAATGAGTGACTATGCTTTTCGTGATCTAGGAACCCTAAAACGTGAAGAAAAGCAAAAATTTTTTCACGCACTTTCCTTTAGCAAGGCGAGTAAAAATAGACTCTTTTTATGATTGCCCAAGTCTATCGGACTACGGCTGCCAAATACTTGTGCCCATTGTTAAAATATTATCCCTCTCCTACTGTTCAAATCTCTTCGAACCTGATTACGTCTATGGGTGCTTACAAGAATAAGAATGTACTTGCTTCCTAAGTTAATGTACGTACATTCCCTTAAAATAATTGCGTGATTGGAGCCGACTTTTTTCTATAGAAACACAAATTTTCATTTAATAAATTAACATTACAACAAAAACAAAAACTAGGTAACACGTTTTGATCAATCTCTCATTCTGATAAGCTCGATTTTAATATTTTTCTTTGTCATTTGTTATTTTTGTTTTGTGGTATAATTTGCTCCAAATACCGACGTACGTATTAGAGACAATCTGAAAAATCATCTATTCTTTCAGACAGTAACGATTTTGAGTGAATTCGGCAATTTATATAGACAGTAATAAATTGCGCTTATTATTCAACGATTTTACCAAATGCGTAAACCGAAAAAGGGTTATAAAGCGTTGATTAATTCAAAGTAGCATATGTTCCTTTTCAAACTTGTATAAAGCTAAAAGTTGTTCAATTGAAATCTGTCAAAGGAATATTTTTCAAAATACAATAATTTAATTTAAACTGTTTAGAAGGGGAGTCTTCATTTATATCGAGGTAAGCTTAATAAAAGTGAGTTCAGCATAATTTACGTGATGTACCAGAGAAGTAATGGGATTGGTATCACTGGGCATAAACCAGCAACGTCGCTAAATCACCCTTACCATGATAGTTAGCTTAACCTCAGCTGTAGGGTCAGTACAAATTTGCACTTGTTACAGTGGCACGTTGTATCATCCAATTGTGTGTCATAATTGGCGAATCCGCTACTGCGACTTACGAAAAGTTTTCTAGATCTCAGTTTAAGTAATTTCTTTTTATTTCCTCGGCACTTGAATAGTATTCAGAAGACTGTAACTGACGAGCTACACAGTACTTTTTTTATGGGCACAACAGATCTGCTGCAAATTCCTAAAGCGCTACAGGAGCAACGCGTGTGCGGGAAAAGCGATTCATGTTAGTCTTAAGTCGCTGTAAATTGTACTCGGGAGGAAACGCAGTCCTGGGCAAATAATTCCCAAGGAATGAGGTTCTCCATATACAAGATTGCTTGAAAAGAGTTGAACGAGGAGTGATAAGCTGAACCTCATACGGATGAGAAATATTAGCGCGGCGTGTATTCCTAGCATGCACCGCTCTGAGAGGAATTAACCTGGTTACATCTGTTCAAGAATCAAGGTTGCTGGTGAGATCTGGGTCTTCAATAGCTTCTTTTTTTTTATGGGCCTCCCACAAATGCAGTGTGTATTTGGGAGTAGATCCCCAAACATGGTAGCAGTATTTCATCGTTGGTCGCATTTGGGCTTTGTAAAGAATTAACAGTTGTTGTGGAGTGTAGAGCTTTCTGGTTCGAATAATATTCCCAACTTTTGAGAAGCTCTCCTTGCTATGCCTGCAACATGTTCAAGCCAGGACATATTTGCTCCCACATTAACGCCTAGCAAATTGAGTGACGATACTAGAAGAATGTAGTGTCTCAGTATAGCTATGACGGTTTGAGCAACGTTAACCTTTTCATAAAAAACATGCCACCTGGGTTTGTGTACCGTTACATTCTACGTAGTTGCTGTCACCCCAAGATATAATTTCTTCCAGATGTTTGTTTAAGTTGAACGAATTCCTGCTGTGTGCGGACATTTGCATGAGGTAAGCCGATATTCGAGCTTTCCAAGTACGGCAAAAATTTTCCAGTATCCTTAAGCGACTTAAACTTTTGATTTATAGACAATGCGTTGTAGTTTATGGATAAGGAAAAAAAATCTACTTCTTACGCTAACCTCTCTTAATATGATAAACTCAATCACTTAAGAGACTGGCGTTAAAATACGTAACTATCTAAGATCTTATCAGGTTGCTCGAAAATCCCTATATTTCATGGGCTTGCAAGGAAATTCCTATATTTTATGGGCTTCTAAAAGTTCACAAGGCCAATGTACCTTACACACTGGTAAAATACCTAAAGGTCATTAGCCGAAAGCTGTTAGCAGTAACTGTAAAGTTGTAGATCTAAACAGATAAGACACATTTTCATTAATTAAATGGCAAACAACAAAGAAACCTTTGAAGCAACTGTAAAACAACTACAAGCAACGTCCCCAAAACACATGTATATACACGGCACGATCAAGATTACGGCAGTATTGCGTACGTCGACTTTTCGTCGCCCCTTTTTCTCTCACTATGAAAAACGGTCGGTAATAGGCTCAAAAGGTAAGAGATGTCCACAAACCGTGAATGAATGAATTTATAGATGGCTTAGGATGGGATTTTGTTAAACAGGACTAGTGTGTGCAGAGGTTAGAGGGCGTTAAAGTAGAAAATAACAGAATAAATCCTCAGTTTGGTGTTGCTGGTGCTGGGGAAAGCTATAATTAATGGTTGCATGAAGGAGACGATAGCTCCAATAACGAAAAAAATGATTTTTTTATTAACAGATTATTTGTTGCAAATTTACGTATAAAATAATAACTATTTACATGTGTAAAAACTCAACTTCTTACACTCTAGGAGTAAGACTGTTTGAAACAGAGGCATAAGAGGTTCCAAGCTCGAAATCATCAGCAGTAAGCCAGCCATAACAGCCCTAATTATAAAGTGTACAAATAAATTAAATACCTTTTAGACAGCTGGCGGATTCCCGCTCTAAAAAGGTCGTGGTTTCGAGTCGATGAATTCTATTACAATTCTTTGATGTCGTTCAATAAAATGAAGTGAGAATCGTCGAGTTGCTGTTGCCGCGACAGGAATAAATAGGAATCACACGGAGCCATGTTCGGAGAATATGCTGTGTGATGGAGAACTTTCTATACCAAAGAAATGGTAAAATACCGCGCCAATTTTTGCTGTGTATGGCCTGGCGTTATCTAGAATCTCCACAACCCGAAAGATCAAAGTCACCTCTTCGAAATCTCTGGTACTATATTTCGTACGATTGGTGCGTCGCAGAACGTTCTTTTAAAGTAGAGTAAGTGATTCGTGCAGCTTTAGATGTATTTTTTTATATGCAATAAGTACCTCAAATGATGCTTGTCGAACCATGTCGCTTTCGAAACTGTATTTTGACGTTATGTGAATAGAAGTATTGGCTGAAGTGGTGATTTTGATTTCTTACAATTAGTACTTCCTAGAAATAGTTGAAATTTAAAAACGAATTTGTTCACCAAAGCTTAAGATATAATGTTGAATATTATGCTCTGTTAATAATTATGTTGTGTATAAGGTCATATTTTATATAATATATACAGGAGCACAAAAAAATAAATAATTAAAATACAATAATACAGTACAATACAACTTATAATAGAGACAGTTAATATACTTTGAAACGAAATGACTACTATGAAATGCTATAAGCATCCCAGCGTTTCATACTGTCGATTAATTTATTTCTCTTTTACATTAAGAACCTGCTGAAATAGAGCAAAAATACAAACTATAGTCTTGCTGATGGTAGCTTGCTTATTGCTTCGCTTTAAAGACAGAGACGAATGTTATAATCTATAACAAAAGCAACAAAGAAAAAATATCCTTTCCCGTTTTTTTTTTAATTGCATCTGAGAATACAAATAGAAAGATTTCATTTGTTTAAATATATAACAGACAATATTATTATTAACGACAACATACAAGAGGATCAACATTATAAAGAGAAGTCACAGTATAAAGTTACTGGGGCCTCATTCCGATTCCTAATATTTTCACATCATTTTTGGGACACAAGAAGACGATCGAACCGACGCGACGATAATCATAGACTGAGGATAAATATCTATTTCGATGTAACGAACAAAAAAAAACAAGTACTTCTATTTTTTTCTTTCTCGTCAAATTGCGCTGGCTCCGTCAATAGATTGATCTAACACATACCACAACAAGGAAATACTTCCTGGTGAGGATAAATTCCATTTCCGCATTATTTGAGACTAAAAAAATAGGAAATTTATGTGAATTTTGTTACTTGAATATTTTCTCGTGGTAATGAATTCCACGATTTGAAGGGCTAGGGTCCAGATAGATTATTTAAATTGATCCAATATGACAGATATATGTCAACTAATAGCGTTTTTGGTTTACTTACCAGAAACAATCTCAGAGAATTTTCACTAATTGTTTTTAAAATCATAGGCAACAAATTAATCACTCCTGATTGGTTAATTACGGTAACGGTATAAGAAACAGCTGTTGAAGTAACTTTGCTCCGAATTAAACTATTTAGATTTGTGTGGCTTCAAAACCATTTTTTTTTTAATGTTCGAGGACAATTGAAAGTAAATAAGTATGTGTGAAATTTTCGCCAGAAAATACCTTTTAATCTAGGAATGTCGGATGCAGGGTGTTGCATTTTTATTGGAGAAATTGAACAACTATTTCTGATATTCTTAATACTAATCTTATATATTTGCTCTTCCTAGATCGGCAATTTTATAAGCTTTTCAGAAAAAAAATGAAATAAGTGTTTTTGAAACATTTTCAATATTCTAAAATTTTTCCCACCTCCTAAGAGATGCACATCTTCAAGTGTTAGAAATTCTCAAGATGGTCTTAAAGTCATAAAAAAATTATGTAAATTATTAGAACGGTAACTATCAGTTGATAGTCGACCAAAAACAATAAGGTTTAAAAGCACGATGCCGATTTTATACGAATTTTTAAGTCCCCCAATAAAATTTGTTTTCTTTTTATAGGTTTAGGCAAAAAGATCAAGGGTTTTATGATTTCTTTTTTCTTATATACCGATATTTTCGGTTTAGCTAAAAAGAGAATGAAAGTGAAAATTTCCGTTTAAACCGAAGATTGACAATTTGTAGAACGAAGAAAAAAGTAAAATCAGGAAAGAAAGCGGCTCTCTTGGGCCCACGATAAGATACTAGAGTGGTCTTCAAAATCGTCTGACTCTAACCCTAATGAAAACGTTTGGTCCCCTGTAAAGAGAATACAATCTCGTCGACAGCATGCTTCGAAGGTGCTAGGCGATTATTGATGCAGGAGGCGAACTTACTAAGGTAATTGCGCCGTTGCTAGCACACCAAAGAATACATTGATGGAAAAATTTTCTCGAACTACATTTTTTCAGGAATATGAGCGGTCACTTTCTTACTTGACAGACTGTCACTCAAAAACAAATTATTTTTTTTGAAAAATGCAAGATATTTAAAATCGGTATCTCATTTTGTTCGACGGAAATTGGAAACTAAATTTTCTGTAGTTTAGGGTCCCTGAATTTCGAAGAGGGATTTGTTTTACAAATACAATACCTCACTATGCGAGGGAAGTAAAGCATTAAAATTTAATTAACGCTTTATTATCAGTATACTATATGGATAAGTTATGAATATTTTAATTAATACCTTCTAATTACGAGACGTATTTTTTAAGTAACTACCACACATGCGCGCGGAGTACCTGTATGTATTGGCTAGCCACAGACGCGATTACGGAAGCATTCGTCCGAGCTTACGTTTGTTTGGGCTTGTTTTTAAAAGGCCCCAGGGCGTTAAAAATCCTGCGGATTGTGAAATACGCGCTGTAATTTGAGGCCGAAACTCATCGGCAGATTAGTGTAGTATATGGCGAAAACGCTATGGGCGATGGAATGGTAAGAAAATGAGTTGAAGCATTTAAAAATGGCCGTACAAACATGCACGATAAGGGACCAAGGGGCGACCGTCCGTCATTAATGATGATCTGGTGCGGAAAGTTGATGAAAAAGTTTGAGAAAACAGCGGCCAGTGGTTAACAAACCAGGCTGCATATTTCTGTGAAAATTGAATACAGAAACTAGCCTTACGATACAAGTGTCTTAATATGGGTGAAAATTGAGAAGTAGATTAAGGTCGGGGTTTTCATGTAAAAATAACGTTGTTAAAAAGATGACCTTGTCTTCTAGTGTTCCGTATGGAACACTTATAAGATCAGTTCGGTGTCCGTCTGCCTCTCGACCCGATTTTCTCCGAAATTATTTGACGTAGAAAGTTAAAATTTGGCACTAATATAAGAATTGATGACCTCATGAGAGCTGTGTGGTTTTGAAAGTTAAATTTTGACTTAAGGGGTTAGTTTTGGGGGGTGAAATCGAAAGTGAAAAAGTTTTTTTTTACCAGGTTATCGAGTGGGGTGTTCTAATGAGAGCTTGTAAAAAAACGAGTTCAAAAATATATATAATGTAATACTTGTGCACAATTTTTGTATTATTTTTAAAAAAGTGCGAAATATCGCTGTCCTCCCATCTTATCTCGAAAAGTACTGATCAAAAAATTTTGAAAAAACTCCGAAATATTTTCTACAGGGGTGTAGATTGAACGAAAATTATCACGAGTGCATTACCTTTAATAACTTGTCTGGTATAAAAAAAAAACAAGGACATCAGTTTTCACTAAAGATCGGAAAAAAAACTTTGTTGAAAACTTATTTGGGATGTGTTTTGTGAAGTCACTGATCATTTTATATCTCCGTAACGAAAATTTTATTTTAAAAGCAATCAACGTACGGAACACTAATTACGCAAGTCCAACTTGCACTTGACCGGTTATTTTAATATCAAAACGGTACTTACTTTAAGAACGAGCCTCGTATTAGAAATGATTATTGTTTATAATATTGGTGAGCGTAAACTGACAATAAAATATTGACAAAATTCAGAAGTTATTACGCGGAATATAAAAATTTAATAATGAAAGTAAATGTGGAAAACCAACGCAATATTGAAAATTTAATATATGTACATTTCTTTGCACACCAGCAACAACTCCCGATAAAAATACAATTTAATTTCGGTAAGAAATAAAAAATAATAAACCTTTATTTTTTATAAAATGAATTCATAGGAGACCACAAAACCATTAGAATAAAAACTGCTTTTTTATTCTTATAGTCAACTGGATTTAAAAACATCAGCTCCCGTAAATTTAGATTTGAACTGCTGACTTGCCGTAAAAAAGAAATAAACCAGAATAGGCTTAGCTCTAGCCTGGATGTCAGAATAAGGCAGTGACGAGACCAATTCTTGGCCCTAAACCCTCTGGAATACATCTTATCGAAAACTTGAAAAAATGCGGGGAAACACTAAATAAGTTGGACATATTTTCATTAGAAGAATGTCACAAGAGAAATTGCAAAACTTCCTTTAGAAAACTTAATTTGTGTTTATTTTACAGGAGTTTAAAAATATTTCTTGCAAACATATAACTGTCATACTAAAAAAGATGGTCAAGTTCTTCACCTACTACTCCCCTTACAAACAGAAGCCTTAAATTCGGTACATATTTTTTCTGATATCACTTTATAATCACAGTACTTTACATAAAATTTCTATTAAAAATGACATTGCTTTACATAAAATCAGTCGCGACTAGTTTATATATATATATATATATATATATATATATATATATATATATATATATATATATATATATATATATATATATATATATGTTGTCCTCTCTATCTTAGACAGAAATTGAGGAATCGGGTAGATGTGCACGGTTTAAATACTAGAAATATTCACCTTTTAGAAATACCAAAGCACAGAAAGGCGATCTTTGAAAGATGTTTCAGCTGTGCTGCGGTGAGTGTTTACAATTCGGTACTGCACGCTACATATATATATATATATATATATATATATATATATATATATATATATATATATATATATATATATATATATATATATGTTGTCCTCTCTATCTTAGACAGAAATTGAGGCATCGGGTAGATGTGCATGGTTTAAATACAAGAAATATTCACCTTTTAGAAATACCAAAGCACAGAAAGGCAATCTTTGAAAGATGTTTCAGCTGTGCTGCAGTGAGTGTTTACAATTCGGTACCGCACGCTATTCAGAGCAGGTCAGTTAATGATTTCAAACTGATTTATAAGAAATTTCTCCTCGGGGATGCAGCTTGACTTTTATTTTTATTCTTATTTCTATTAGTCCTATCTTTTGGCGATGGATTGCCGTTGTCTTCTCCTTCGCTTCTGTACATTACGTTATGTTTGCTGTTGTATGTTTTCTTCTTTTTTTCTTCCAGTACTATGTTAACTTGTATTTTTATTTTATATGATTATTATTATTATTATTATTTTCTGTTCTCTATAATGATGTAATATTATTGTATGTATTTTTATTTAGTATTTAGGCATTACTTGAATGTTGCATTATTGAATTTGTATTTTTATATTTGTTTTTTTATTTTTTTATATATCTTGTATGCTTAGCTACTGGCTCGGTTGAGATGAGCAGTTCTTAACTGGACTTCGCCGAGTTAAAATAAAGACCTTTTATTATTATTATTATTATATATATATATATATATATATATATATAATATATATATATATATATATATATATATATATGTATGTATATAGGTTACTGTAGAGGTTTTCACGGATGGCGGAATGTAATACATTAAAATTCCGATTTTCAATCCGTTTGTTTAACAATAAAGTTTCACCAAAACCTCATTTGGCATTTTCAAGTTCTCCTGCTGCTGCTGTTACTCGATACTGTGATCCTGCTGCTGACTCTCGAAGCGAGTTAGCTTCGAGCGGCAACAGCACAATTTTTGCTTATTTTCTATAGCTTTATAAACACAGTTTTCAGATTGGTTGTCCTGAAAAACTCAAAAAAGAATGTGTAACTAGATGTATACTGAACAAACCATCTTTCCCATAATTTCAACTCTTTATATCTCTCTAATAATTTAAAGTAATGAAAAAAATAATAAAATTTTCAGATTCCTTGACACTAAGAATCCAAAAAAGGATGTATGACACCATATATACGAAGCAACCTCTTTAACTTACTTTTCCGCCCCCTTATTTCTTCATATATTTTACTGTAATTAATTGAAAATAATGCAAGAATAACACAATTTTCAGATCTCTTGATTCCAAAAACTCTGAAAAGGTGTATGTCACAATATATACGGAGCAACATCATAAACTCTAAATAGGTTTAACCGTAAATAATAGAAAATAATGCAAAAATAACACAATTTTCCAGATCCTCGACTCTAAGAACACGGAAAAAGGACTTCTATATATAGGAAGCAACCCTTCTAAACCTCTCTCCTACCCTTAGTGACCCTTTATATTATTAATAACAAATCAGGCTTCAAATTTGTTCATAATCTCAATCAAAAAACCAGGTAAAACTCTCATAATAATGTAGCAACTAAAATGTATCGACGATTACCCTCTTTATTCCTTTCTTTATGGCTGTATTGCTTAAAAACAATAGGTTTCTACCTTGTAATATGTGTACCAAATTTGCACTCGAGATCTCATTTTATTCTAGGGTCATAATGCTAACAATGGGACAGACGAAAAAGAGTTTTTCGTGGCATAGGGACCCTGAAACGTCATGAAATTAAAAAATCTGGGAGGGTGATTATTTTACGCATACTTTACTTTACCAAAGGAATTAACAAATCAAAAATTTTTTACGCTGCTCCGGTGACGGATAATTGTAACATTGGAACAGACTTACACAGTATAAGCTACAGCGAGGTCGAAATCTCTAACACCGCCTGTACCGTAAAAGAGAACTTTTCATTGGAGAAAGTGTAATCTTTAATAGAGTGAATCGAAAATTGTGGTTTTCATAACTATATAATTCTAATTATGTAAAATATTATTTTAGCTTAGCAAACTATACATGTATTTCTAAATGTTAACTCAAAAGTGAGCACCACGTTGAAACATGGCAAAGTTTTATCAAATAATTTGCTTAATCATTTTCAGTGTAGTATATCATCACCGACAAAAAACAATATTTGCTCTACCTACCAAATGTTTATTAAGATTGCTAATTATAGTTAGAAATCTGTCACAAAGACAATCATCACAAACGTTGAAGTTAAAAGTCGGGTATTAGTGACAAATGATTTCTGCTTTAATTTGCTCTAATTTTAGTTAGTAACAACCCTTATAGCTTTCAAGTCAGTGTAGCTTAGAGAAAATATATCTGAGATGGCATATTAATTGAGACTACGTAGTTTTAAGTAAACTTTCTTTAGTATCAATGTAACTGTAATATTAATAATATTATTACATTAATAATAAATTCGTGAAAAGCCGACGACGAACTCAGGGTCCAATAATATGGAAAGAGCCCCATTAAAGCTCAATTTTTGTGATAACTACGTATATTCCGATGCTTCCCATAGAATGTCTACAAAAACCGTGCTACTAAATCACAAATAGTAAGCCCCCTCAGGGGCTAGGGAATCTCAGGATTCTTCTAGTACGGGCATTGCCGATCCCGAGGTACCTGAGTCATGTTGTGCCGTCTTGTGTTGTCCAGATTATTTTAAAGGAAAAACGGCACTTATGGAACGAACCTTGACATACTCGTCCTCTTGGAAACCCAAAATAGCAACTTTTATATCTTCTCAAAACCACGAAGATACAAAAATAACTTTTAGATTTATTTAACAATAATAATCACAGGAAAACATACGAAAACTATTTACCTTCTACTAACAGGCAACCCAATGTCTGGACACTTTGAGCTTTTGACACCACAGAACACTGAAAACACCCCAAACAACAATAAACCAATAAAACAAGCATCGGACGAGCGGCGTAACGGTCGAAGACGTCGCGGAAAATAGCAGCTCGCCCAAAATGATGAAGACTGGGCAAACGAAAGTGGACCTGCCAAAAGTCTTGTGCCGGCGAGTAAGCCGACACCCACCAAGGCGGGAAAATCAAAGCAACGTGTAAGTTGCACTACAGAAATCAACGAACAGGTCAGGCGTGGCTATAATAAAATCACAAATTCTAACAAAGAAATCACTAAGAAAAAAATTACTTGCCACCTGGACCCACCGAAATCAATCCTAAACACAACCGACACAGATGCGGGACAAACACAACCACCAAAGCCAAACCGAGCCACGTATGTTTTGCAAGGACAACATGCAACTACCAAGGCTAGCAAACCCAGACAGCGGTTAAAGTGGATAGATGAAATGAATAGAACACGTTGCGCTGTTACTACACCGCCACATTCACACCACACTTAGTACAATTGGGACTCGACACAAACATACGCAAAAACATTTATAACCAGTGATTTTGAAAATATGTAACATTGTCAGGTCATCCCATAATACACAATGGTAATAGCGTTTGTGTTGCCTTGGCTTAGGCCCGTCAGCCAAATGTGGAACCGCATTGACCAAATGTGAGAAAGAAGAACAAAAACAATGATAATAATAATCTATGATAAAATTCTATATATAGGTAAAAAGATAAAAAGCATGTAGATGTAGAAATATTCAAAGAAGATGTTTTAATAGCTACTAAAAGAATTAAAAGTTTTGACTTCACAGGAATAGATCCCATAAACGGATAGAAAAAGTTGTCTAGAACTGACGAGGATCAACTTAAAATATCTCAAAACTGGTTCAATGAGCGACGGCCAATTCCTCAGTAGTTTGTTGAGGGCAGAATGGTACCTATTTCAAGAATGCTACTTGAACAACAGCAAAATGTGTGCTTGAAGCATTTGCCACGCGTATTTTCAACTTCCTCATCGCTGCCCCAAATTAGTTAACAATACTTTTGGCGGACTTTTCATTTGGTTGAAAAACTGGTAATTTATATACCCAATACTTTCCTTTCAATTATAAGTTGCAAGGTCACTCTGGAATCATATCCCAGTTAAGATTGAAAATAAGAAAAAATTCAGATTCCTCAATACCGATTTATTCAAAGCTGAACCTTCATATGGTAAACTTAACAAAAATAATTATGAATAAAATTTGTTCGACCTTCCCATCAAAAATAAGAAAAAATTCAACAAAACTACTCTACTTTCACGCCATTCCGCTGAAGCGATATCCCTCAAAGACTATAATCTTTTTCGTTTCAAGTACAATGCGTACCTATTGGTTTTTTAATTCGTTCGCGATTTATCGTGCTAACAAATAGAATATGCGACCAGAAGACAAACAGGTTGAAAGAAATTAGAATTTTGTGTGATTAAGACGTCCGGTTAACATATTTTGTTTAAAAACGATGCTATTTTGTGTGATAATATATACGAAGCGAGGGTGCTAAGAGTTCTTCAAAAAAACTTTTTTTGCTACTTACGAAACTAAAAGGTACATCGATCCTCCATAATGAACTAGTACATCAATGGTATTAAAAGACCCAATGGCATGCTTCAGAAATTATTTCAGACGATTTAAAATTTAAACTTATTACGTAGTAAACATTTTCATTTCAACATCAGTAAACGAAGAGAAGGGAAAAACCGCTTGGCAATTAATGTTCTAATGCTATTTGAGGCTTCAATGTATTAATGGTCATTGAATAATTTAACAACCTTCCTGTTGCATATTGCATGAAAGTCCATTTTTATAGCGCAAAGCACTTGAATTAATTAATAATTAAAGAAAAACTTGTTACTTTCTGCTTTAATTACAACGCATAAAAGAGTACTTAGTTGTCCAGTTTTATGTCTAATTAAATATTTCTTTTTCATGCCAATTAGAGAAAATAATATCAATATCTATTTGGGAATATCGAAAAGAAGCAGCCAGTGAAAAAATATATAAACAAAAAGATAAAATCACATGAAAATGTAAAAAAGTTTTTCAATGCCGAAGGGAATCGAACTTATTATCTCGGAGCTTGTGATCATAGATTTTAACAAATAAGGCACAGCACCACTGTGCCGTTGCCTGCTGGTAAGAGGTTTATTTTATCGCATACCCACATAATTGAGAATCAATGTTCATATCTTCGATGTTGGGCGTCTTAGGAACATGAGTGAAGAAACTTATATTTGAAGAAAAATTACTGCCTATAAATAGCTTACGTCACGTTATTTTTAAGGGTTACAAAGTTAAATTGCATGGGAAGTACAGAGTAAGTCACTTTACCAATTTTTTTTATTGTTTGTTTATGTATTAGGGGGGTGATTTTTCAAGTTGTTTAGTTAGTCATAACAAAACTAACATAGCTTAGCTAAAAAAATATATGTTTTTGCATGACGACAGCCAACACTAATACAGGTAGTGCTAGTTTTTCGAGTTGGTTCATTCCTTCTAATTTTTTAGTATTTAGAACTCAAAAATCGGCACTACAGAGAATGTAAACTTATCATCTGAGCAAAATTTTCGGTTCTGAATCTTTCTTCAGATGTCATAAGGTATTATCAGTGTTATAGAGCAGGTATTGTAAGTAGCGTCGCTCAAACAGCTGTGATACGCAAACTAATAGGCAAAATGTCATGAAAATTTTACATGAATCTTCTGAGAGTTAACATTAACTGAAAATAACATGTTTTTTGTTTAAGCTGCTATCTCTCAGATACAAATTTATTGTTTTTGGTTTTACATTGTCTAGCAATTCGGTTTTTTCAATGATTACTTTCAATAAACAGAAAAAAATCCAGCTTAGTTTGTAGGTAAAACTAGTATTTATTAAAATTTGTAAAATATTTGTTGTCTTTCATATAGTATCACTTTGTTAAATAATCCTGGTTTGAACTTGTGTAAAAGTAAAGTACATATACTTTTGGTTCTTCTTTGCAATTGGCGACACTGTATACCGTTTATAAAATGATCGCCGTTTTTCACGTGATCTGTTAAAAATATTTATAGATTGTTACAAAAAGGTGTTTTAGAATTTCGAGCAGACAAGAAAAAGAATTGAATTAAAAGATCTTTTAGTTTAACACTTTTTCATAATTTCTTTTAATTATACAACAAAAACAAAAGCAGACAGCAAACTTTTAAATTGTTATCGATTTTTGAGAACATGTCGATAATGAGGCCCCATCCCTACAAACCAGGCCATCATCTGTCAAATTGGCGAAATCATTTTCAGTCCGGAAAGCTGTTTTGTGATTTTTTAAATAGAAAAACCGTTGGCTAATAATTTGTTAAAATATTATTTTTATAATGGATATAGGAAGAGTAGTTCAAAAAGTCTTGTACATCATTTTGGTAGTTGTTCACTTATGTAAGTAAAAGTTTTGCTTGTATTTGATGTTAACTATATAGAAGTCAACTCCTGTTCACAGAATACTTGTCCTAGACGTAATATACTTAATAAAAATACTAAAAGTAGCGTTATAAAGATTAGGAATTATCCACAAAGAGGCCATTATTCTGTTAATATGCAAGTACGTTATGTGGTTAAGACCGGAGTTGTCTCATTAATTTTTTTTTTTGCGTACATTGATCAGTATTTAGACAGTGTCAGTAATTCAGTGTTGTGGGAATGTCATGTATTTCTTAATAATTTTCAGCACTGCTGCTGCAATTTTGGCATCTTCAGTAAAACAAAAAACTTTCTATTATACAAACAAGATGTATAAGTGTGGTCAATATTTAATGTAAGTCAAGCTGTTGACAAAAAATCTTAAAGGGCAAAGATCACTTAAAAAACATCCGGTAGATAAAAACAGTGGCGTAGCCAGGGGAGTTTTGGGAGTACATTTCTTGCCCCCCACTTCTTCATGAACCTAGAAAAAGTTGCCTTTCTATAAGTTATTCAGGTTTATAGCCAATTATTGTTTCTTTCCTTGATAAAAATAGTTTTGAGAAGGGTATAGTCTTTTTTATGAGGAGGTTGCGCTCTCAGATTGTCGTTTGACGCCCCTCCCACCTATTTGTCGATTGAGGCCCCCTTATATAAATAATTTTAGTATTTTTTCTTAAATAAACGTCTCTGATATTTACATGTCCCACCCCTCGCCTCTTCAGCCTAGCTATTGCCTTCAACCCTAAAATCCGTCAACGCCACTGTATGGAAAATTAAATATTATTATAAGCAAAGAGGTGTAGGAGATTTCTACATGTTGCTTAACCTTTTATTGTGCCAATATTCATGATAATTATAAGTTGTCAAGGGTGATAAGTATGAAGATGTGATCGAAATTATGAAATAATAATATAAATACAATATTCAAACTTTGATATCAGGTCAAATACCAAAGGGTTATAGGAGATAATAGAAGAAAACTTTGTATATTGGGGTATTTATTTATTACAGTATAAGCCAAGCGCTTTGGTCCTAGCAAAATACCCTTTTCAGAGCTCAAAGTGTGAAGTTTTGAACTCGCCTTGCCTCCAACCAGATGCGAACAACTGACAACACCTTTAAGACAAATTAAAGTTGAAGTAAAAAAAAAAAACCAAAATAGGGCAGGCTAAATTCATAATAAACGACATGAAAAATTAAACAATATAAGGTTAGATAAGGAGAAATAAGAGGGCTTCGTACGTTCTGACGAAGTTCTAGCCCTAGAGATGATGTTTTGCTAAGACAAAAAACGGATAGGGGTACGAAGCAGCATTTTTAGTGTTCTGTACGGAAGACTTATGGGATCACTTCGGTGGCTCTCTGTCTGTCTGCCCGTCTGTCACACCCGATTATCTTCGAAACTATTTGCCACAGAAAGTTGACATTTGGCACAAATATATGAATTAATGGCCCAATCAGAGCCGTGTAGTTTTGAAAGGTAAATTTTGACGTAGGGGTCACTTTTCGGAAGTGAAAAACAAATTACCAGGTTATCGAGTGAGGTGTCAAATGAAAGCTTGTGAAAATATGAGTTTAAAAGTATATATGTCATACTGACGCACACTTTTCTTTATATTATTTTTTAAAACATGCCTAGAGAGCCCTCTCTCTATTTCGAAAAGTACTGACCAAAAAATTTTGAAAAAATTCTGGACTATCCATAAGGTGTAGATTGACTGAAAATTATTACGATTGACCTTTGATAGTTTATCTGGTATATCAAAAAAAAAAAAAAAACAAAAACAAAGATCCGAAACACACTTTGTTGAAAACTCATTTGGCGTGTGTGAAGTCACTGATCATTTTATAAAACATTTTAAATGGAACAGTAATTGTGCAAGTCCGACTTGCACTTGGCCGTTTTATTATAAACGCCCTATATATTTTTGGATATTTGCACTTAATTTAGGTGAATGCTGGGCGAAAAATTATTATAAAAATTATAATGTATTATATTATTTATAGGGATATGTATGTATGTATGTTGAATGTAGCGCATCGATAGCAAAGATCATTTAGCGCCAGTTCGTGTGTAATTATATTTTAGAGTAAAGATCTGTTTCTTTTAAAATTTCTATTAGGCTTTTTATGCTATTTATGTTTGGAGCTACTATTTGATGTAAAGGTTTCAATAAATTATGTTTAGATCTTTGGGGAAGATGATCATGGAAAAGGATGCGTTTTATTGTGAGGGTTGTATGGCAGTGGTGACATATTGGAGGAGGTTCTCCCTTTAATATATATGAATGAGTTAGGTGTGTGTGTCCAATAGAAATTCTTCTCCATATAACATTCTCCTTTCTTGTTAAATTTGGTAGATGAAATGGTGGATATACTGCGGACTTAGATTCCCAGAGCTTGTTATCATCTTGCAAGTCCCAGGAAAGTTGAAACATATTTCTGAAGGTATCATTGAAAAAATTTGTCAGGTCTGATGGTGATAAGATATTGTTTATGGGTATTCCAGAATAAATTGCCAGTTTGGCGTTAATGTCCGCTAAATCGTTTCCCTTTATGTTAATATGACTGGGTATCCACAGTAAAACTAAGTTAATCTTCCGGATGTAACTTATGTGTATAAGATTCATTATATCTAACACTAGTGGGATGGCTGTTTTCGATGAATTTATGGATTTTAGAGAACTAAGGGAATCAGTTATGATAAGAATGTTGCTATTTTTTTCTCTTATCGCTAATCTGATAGCTTCCCTTATAGCAAGTAGTTCAGATGTATAAATGGTAGAGATAATCTTAAGTTTAAATTTATGAATAGTATTCGGTGCGATTACTGCGGCACCCACTCCCAGGTCTGATTTTGATCCATCCGTGTAATAGTGTATATAGTATTCCATATTTTTGGTAAATATCCATATTTTTGGTAAATAACTTATTTGTGGTATATTTACCCAATAACAATGTAAAAACAAAAAGTGTAAACCAGATTTAGGAATAAGTGTAGATACCTTTCTTTTTAGGTTTAACACAATAAAAGCTGTATTTCTATTTTCAAAAAGCCTCAAAATTATAAAAGAGAAATAGAATACTAAACAAAACTTAATTTAGGTAATTGCGGATTTAAATTTAAAAAAATCCCAGAAATCTTTCTGTTTTCCAGGAGTAATTTTTGTTTTTACGTTATTAAATATTAATTCTAGTTCCTAAACGAGAAGTTTGTGAGAATAAGATAGGATTTGTTTCAGTTTGTTGTTTCAAATGGACATAATATCTTGATGAACAAAAAATTGCAAGAAGTAAACTTTAGTTTGTTTTCTTTTCACATAAAACTTAATTTAAACGTATTTTGTTCTTCGAATACAAATTGTTGGAATTATTTTAATCTTTATTGTTTGTACAAAACATTTTATTTACTATATTTGACAAGAAAAAATTATCTGCACTACCCTTGTATGGTATTTGTGAAGAAATCGTTTTCCGAGATTCTTGTATTTCTTCACATTTCAGCATGCCTGGATTAGGAAAAATATAGTCTTTAATTTTTGGCACCATATGTTACAAACGAGATGAGGTATCAATTTAAATTTTGTGTAGTTTTAATAGTATTTTGAACATTTTTTCTGGATTTTGGTTGGGATGAATTGTATTAGAATTAGGCATTTTCAAGTGTTCTTGCTGTTGCTGCTACTCGATACTGTGATCTTGCTGCAGCTGCCGCTCGAAGCTAACTATTAGCTTCGAGCGGCAGCAGCAGCAAGATCACAGTATCGAGTAGCAGCAGCAGCAGCAGCAGCACATGAAACTTTTAAAAGAGATTTTGGCGAAACGTGCAAATTCTTTTTTAGACGAGCGGATTGAAACCCGGAATATTAAAGTATTATATTTCACCATCCGTGTAAACTTCTATATATATATATATATATATATATATATATATATATATATATATATATATATATATATATATATATATAAAGGGTGATTCATTTAGAGGTACTTTTTTTTTTAAATACAAAAAAAATGAATAAAAACAATTTTATTTTATAATCTTTATTATCATATAAGAGAACCATTCTTTACAATTATTTCTTAAAGATAATTTCTTTGAAATGTTGTCCGCGACTACGGTTAACAACGTCCATTCTGAAGTTCGAATTTTCAATGACGCGTGTGAGTATTTCGAGTGGTATTTGGCCAATGACTCGAGTAATATTGGCCTCCAATGCCTCAATTGTAGCTGGCTTATCCATGTAGACTTTGGACTTTACATAGCCCCAAAGGAAAAAGTCAAGTCAATTTTTCTCGAAAACAGTGGATCTTCTGCAAGCTTGTCAAGAGCCCAACGACTAAAACGGAAACGATTCGGAAGGTCGGTCGGCTTCAGTTGTTGCACTAGTTGAATTTTGTATGCTTTTTAAAGAAAGATCCTTACGTAAAATACGCCAAGTTGTTGAATATGACAGGCCAAGCTGTTGAGAACGGCGACGAATCGACACTTCACGATCTTCGCGTACACTTTCCGCTACCGCCCCTATATTTTCTTCACTACGTGCTGGTTGTGGTCTATTCGGTCGAGCATTATCCAATAATGAAAATTGGGTCTCAAACTTATTGATGGTAGAGCGAATTGTGCGTTCGGTAGGCCGATTATGTGGACCATAAGTTGCTCTAAGCGCCCGATACACATTCCTCGTAGAACGCCCATTTTCGTAATAAAGTTGAACAATTTGTAGACGCTGTGCCGGGCTAAGTCTTTCCATTATGAATTGTCAAACACTACTGAACAGGAATGCCACTTCAGTTGACACGACGCATGCGCAATCTGCAATTAAATCCCCATCACAAAAAGTACCTCTAAATGAATCACCCTATTATATATATATATATATATATATATATATATATATATATATATATATATATATATACCGTGTGATACAATCTTTTCAGGATTCTTGGAGTCCGGAAACGCGAAAATTATCATATATTTTCATTATTTGTTTTAACAAAATGGTGTGTAAAGGGAGGTAATTAAAAATTTCCCTCAAAAAAATATATCGACTTTACAATTTGTATTTGCATGGAGAGTATTGACTAAATACCTTTACCAATTTTTAAACCAGAGCTTTTAAAGTGGGTTGTGTTTGTAAGCAGATGTTTTTTAGGGCTGCATTGAAATTAATTAATAAATTTAAATAATTTTAACGAGCGTTAGCTCGCTTATTTTTGAATTTTTATATAGGCTATATTTTGCGAAGTAATTTAAGCTTGCACTATGAGTTGCCTGCTTTTTTAAAATCACATAAAAAATATGAAATTGTTAGATAATTAAAAGACGGGTAAAAGATGTACGGCACAAAAATATTTAAAATGTAATTAGGACAATGACAAAACAAAACCTTCTGAATACTTCAATAATGGATAGTCTTTTTTTTTAAATTTATAATGGTATTTGCTACTTAGGCAACATCTGTTTTAACAACTTACAGATTTTTGGTCGCCCTGGCCGTATTGTTTGAACTTATACAGTGCAAACTGTAAACATATATGAGTTATTGCAGAAGAAAAAGTGAAATTTGCAACAACAAAATTGGTTTAAATTTAACCTTTTGTATATTTCAGCAATGTGGCACAAGCAACCAAATGCCCAAATTTAATTTGTTTTCCTTTCTAAAGTTTAATATATTCATTAAAAATCACCCTTCGAGATTTTTGCATTTCTTCTCCCTTCAGAATTCCTATATCACGAGAAATATGATGACTACAATGACTTACGAATGAAATGATATATCGATGATCGATTTAAAATTTCGTGCACATTTAAAATTTAGTAGTAGGAGTGGAATCTATACTTTTAAAGCGATTGCTGTTTAGCAGAAAGGGGTTAATGGGTTAGGGATCAATAATAAAAGTTATCGACTAATGTTTTTAATAACATTTTTTTCGATTTTTGGTTCAGCTAATAATGAAGAAAAAATATTTATAGTCCTACATATAAGGGATTGGGGACGGTGTTAGAGGGGCTCCTTCGCATATACGATACTATATTGTGTTATAACTTCGTTTTAGGGTTAAGCAATTTGAAAATCATATTATTTTCATTATTTTTAATTTCATCTGAAATAATATGTCGGGGGAAACGTCAGGTTTCAGTAGTAACATAAATATGTCTGGAGCCCTTCTACTGCTCAGTTTTTTTTTTGTGATTAATACCTTACCATAAAGTAGCTAGGATTTGGAGTATCGACTTGTGGTGCTTAGATTAAGTTTTTCTTTAGTGTAAGAAAATTAAACTCAATACTTATTTTGGAACTATATCTTTGCAAGGGTACTGGGCAAATCGATTTACCAATTCTTAAATTTAATTTTGATATTTTAATTACCGAAGATAAATTGTTTTCAGATATGGATTACCTCATAGTGGCCCTAATTGAACCACATACTTGGACTGAACAAGCACTATTTTTTTATATTACTGGCTACTACGTTCTTGATGCTACTTACCTTGATTTGGTATCGTCATAAAGAAACTTTTCACAATGAAAAATTTTTGTTAATTACAAGTTTTCTTACTTTTATCTTTTAAAGATGTAAATAAATAATATTTTAGTATCAGTGAATGCATATTTGTTGAAAATATTATAACTAGATATCTGTAGTTTGATTATTTACTGCAAATATTTTAATACAACCAAATAATATGTTATTATATTGATGGTGTAGCGTACAGATGACATAGTATAGAAGGCCTCAGTCCAATCAAAATACGATTTTTGAGGTCAAATCGTCAATTTTATCATAAACTTATCGAAGATAAACTAAAAAATTCTGACAGATTTTGATTCTAGATAAGAAAAAACGAAAAATTTAAAGGGCTGTGGATGTCATTTGAACCTTCTGGTCGGGAGAAATTGGTCGTTTTTGTCGTTTTTTTTTTTCTTTTGTCATTTTTTATGATTAAATGGGTGTACTTGCAAACTGTAAGCTATTTTTTTTTTAGTTAACTCTGGAAATATGTTCCATGGATATTACTTTAATTGATCCAAACATAATTTTAGCCATCTTTTTTTAGTGTTCCGTACGGAACACTTATAAGATCACTTCGTGTGTCTGTCTGTCTGTCTGTCACACCCGATTTTCTCCAAAACTATTTGACATAGAAAGGTGAAATTTGGTAATAATATAGGAATTGATGGCCTCATCAGAGCCATGTAGTTTTGAGAATTAAATTTTGACTTAAGGGGTTAGTTTTGGGGGGTGAAGTCGGAAGTGAAAAAAAAAATTTTTTACTAGGTCATCGGAGTGTGGTGTCAAATGAAAGCTTATGAAAACACGAGTAAAAAAATATATATATAATATTATACTTGCTAGCACTTTTCTTTGTATTATTTTTTATAAATTCGCGAAAAATCGCTGTCCCGGGCCTTATCTCGAAAATTACTTATCAAAAAATTTCGAAAAAATTCTGGAATATTCTCCAAGGGGTGTAGATTGAACGAAAAATATCACGAGTGCATTACCTTTAATAATTTATATGGTATATAAAAAAAAAACAAAAATTTCAAGGTCATCAGATTTCAGTAAAGATTGGAAACAAACTTTGTTGAAAAACTCATTTGGGGTGTATTTTTGTGAAGTCACTGATCATTTTATACCTCTGTAACAATTTTTTTTCATTTTAAAAGCAATCAACGTACGGAACACTAATTGCGCAAGTTTAACTTTCACTTGATCCCGGTTTTTTTTCTATTAGATATATTTTTTCACTCCTCATAAATTTTACCCGATTCACTTTTTATTCTTCTGGCGAATTTTTTAAACAACTCTTTTTTTAGTATACTACTATCTTACCTGAAATATCCGAAAATGTTCCTTAGTTCTTGATTTGAGGTACTTAAGAACTCCCCCATTTTAGTCTCTTTAATTTGTTTAATGCAAATTTACGATTTTTTTTTTTTTTAACTATTTTTTCTTGAGTATTATATTTTTTTCAGTAACCAAAGTTATTTTTTTATTGTTATCCACAGTTACTATACATGTTGAGTGGCTGAGGAAGTCATTTGGTCCATTTAGGCTGAAAAACTGACCATTTTACTTTCAATTTTATGCTTTTTTTTGTTTTCAGACAGTTGTTTTTAAAAAATTAATTTTTTCTTGAATTTCACCATATTGCTGATTGTCCTTACGACGAGAGGCCAGCCGCGCCTGCTCACAGTGGACCAAAAACAACATGTTAATGATTCTTGAGCGGTGTTTGGACCTGTTTAAGCGGAATAAAAAGGATTTTTTGATGCGATATGTGACAATGGATGAAACATTGATCCACCACTACACATTGGAATCAAATCGGCAGTCACCTGAGTGGACAGCAGCCGCTGAAAGCCGTCCGAAGCGACCAAAGACACAACAGTGGGCTGGGAAGGTTTTGGCCTCTGTATTTAGGGATGCACATGGAATAATTTTCATGAGAAGGGGAAAATCATCAATAGCGAATATTGTAAAGTTATTGGTGCGTTTGAAGGCAGGAATCGCAAAAAAAAACGGCCCCAAATGAACAAGAAAAAGTGCTCTTTCATCAAGACAATGCAGCCTGTCCACAAGTCAACGGTTACGATGGCAAAATTGCATGAATTGAAATTCGAATTGCTTTCTTATCCACCGTATTCTCCAGATTTGGTCCCCAGCGACTATAATCTAGTCGCAGACCTCAAAAAATGCTCGCAGGAAAGAGATTTGGCTCCAATGAAGAAGTTATTGTCGAAACCGAGGCCTATTTTGAAGGCAAATGCAAATCCTTCTACAAGAAAGGTATAGAAATGTTAGAAAAGCGTTGGACTGATTGTATCGCTCTTGAAGGAGACTATATTGATGAGTAAATACTGTGTATCTTTTCGGGAAAAATAATTTTTACAAACTAAGTGTGGTAAATGACGTAACAAGTGTGCTTCTATAATTTAAAGCATAATTAGTTAGATTAATGAGCCCTTGGATTTAGCGACAATAAATTTATGTTTAAAGTTACAATGTTCATACCTATTATTTATATGTAAATAAATTTTTTATGGTCTTTGGACTATAAACTCAATTTTGGCAAAAATTTCACTTATCACAGTTGTATCTCACACGATAATTTTATAAGGTTCGAATGAATTAACTTTTATATATAGCTTTATACTAAAATTTAAAAAAAAAAATGACTTGTTTCGTCTTATATTAAAAAAGAACGTTCCCGACTTTTTCTTGTTCTTTTTTTTTTGCGAACAGTGACATACAAAACACAGTATGTTTTAAAAATTAGTAGGCGGGGGTAACTGACAGATTGAATGACGTGTGAGCGACAGGAATATGGGGGTCCCGTAATTTTGGGATTGTAAATGAAAAAGTCATACTAATCAATCAAGAAAAATCTGTAAGTGACAGCAAAAATTGTAGTAAATAAAATAACAGTATAACAACAGTAACAGAGGTAGTCAACACCTATATCCGATTTACTACATTTTGGTAAATATAGACGGTTAGTGCTACGAGTATTAGTAAACATGAATACATAAGAAAAAATAATTCACCTGTATTCATATACAACTGAAACTAACATCAGTATTCATCTAGTATACTAAAGACTCGGTTTTAGCAGTATTTATTTCTGGTTAGTTGAGGTTGATGATGATCTTTAAATTACCCAATGAATATTTGCTGGGTAAAGTTAAGTTTATTGGGCTAAGAAAGAAATTTTTTCCGCGAAGATCACATATTTACAGTCTGTAATACTGTGTGTGTAAAGATATCATTTGATAACTTCTCCCCTGTTTTTCCTCAAATTAACTCTCCATGTTCTATTTTAAATTCGTATTTATTTGAGCAAAATATTTTATAACAAATATCTGTTTATTTAAAATAAATTGGACACAAAATAAAGTCTCCACATTTTCATTCACATCAGTAAATTTAAACAATATATTTTCCCTATTTTGTATAAAAAATTGTGAATAATAAATAAATCAGTAATTTGATAATATGGTACAGAACAGTAATTTTTTTATGTGTCTAGTACACGTGCTGCAGGGGAATCCTTAAAGAGCTACAGGAGCAGCACGCGTGCGGAAAAAGCGATTCATGTTGGTCTTGAATTGCTACAAATTGTACTGGGTCGGAAACATGGTCCTAGGCAAATTATTCCGAAGGGATGAGGTTCTCCATAAAAAAGACCGCTTTGACAGGGTTGTACGAGGAGTGACAAGCTGAACCTCAATACTGATGTGAAGTATTAGCGCGACATGTATTTCTAGCATGCACCGTTCTTACCATGAAAATACTTCCATTCTTCGATGTATTTAAAAATATCAAAATTTCTAAAAAGTGGCTGTAAAAATTGTTTTATAATAAATATGTTCATTTTATGTTTGAAATGTGATCATTCAAATATTACAAAATATTATGAATTTGGAAAGGAACCAGTTGTTAAAAATTGGGTTTATGAACGCATAAAAGTACTATTAATACTAATTAAAACGTAAAGTTTCCCATTAATTAACAAAGAAATCCAAAAAATTGTACCAATTAGTACTGCGGTAATGTCAAATAAATGATGTTTCGCCATACATAGTAGTTTACCAGATTTATTATGTGTGAGGGTTTTATGATTGCAAAAAAATCCAAACAAATTTTACATATATTTGCGTTATTCCTAAATAAATTTTAATCAAACAGAAATACTTGATTACCTCATTGTTCTCAATTTACCTATTATGAAAGAAACGACTCTAATTTCCATTTATATTCAATTCTTATAGTAAATATTTAGTATCTTATTGTAATCTAACCTACATTTCTTTAATTTCATGTTCAAATGGATAATATCGAGTATAATTATAAGGTAAGCACAAGGGATAAATTTATTTATATTTTTAACAATGATTGATGCATATTTGAGATTTGCCCTCATGTTTGTTCTACGTTTTATACCTACTAATTATGAAAAATTAAAGCGATAATGTAAGAAAAAAAAACATTTAAAATTGCAAATCTGTAGCATGAAGTATTGTTGAATATATACTCGTACTAACCAAATTAGGGTTTAAAATAGTGTTGGCATCCTACTGGCACTGAGCTAACCTATATTCCACGCGGATTTTTTTATTATTACGATACTATAGAAAGTAAGCAAGACGTAATTTTGTTCTTGATAATGCTTTCAAATTTAGCTCTTAGATCGTGAGTTCGTGTTCACACAGGTATCAGCATGATGAACTTTTTTTCATTCTCTTGTAGTTGTGTCTATATACAGTCTTTCAAAAAGTTCGCATTAAATGATTTTTTTTGTATTAGCAGATCATTATCTTCGATAAAAAAAAACTATAGTCATGCTACTCACGGGAATGCTACCTGTCAAAATTATAGTGAAATTATTTAAAAAGGAAGTTCTTTTGTTAATTTTTAATTTTATCAGTTTTTTTTTAATGTTCCTGCAAAATTTCTAAAAAAACCATAGAGTTTCAGACTTTAAATAAATTATCTTTTGTCGCTAACTTCACCACACTATTACTTTTTTAATCGACAATAAAATGGCTGCTTTTTCTTTGTTGTAAATTAAATTCATTTGTTAGATACTAAACTTATATAGAACTCCTAAGAATAAATAAAACTCATTAAAACGAATTAAGTCTCCAGTTTGTGAAATTCAAAAACGATATTTAATATTTGAATTATACATTTATTTAAGTCACAAGGTGAATAACGTAAAAGTTAGTAACGGCACACCCACAAACTCATAATTAAGACTGTGGTGTGACATTCATGATTTCTTGAAACAGGAACGTTTTATGTTTTTCAGAAATTTCCAGAAAATTAAAAAAGTAAAAATTAAAACAAAAAATAATAATTGGCTTGTTTTAAAATTGTCGTCTAATAATTTGGTTTTAGCCGAAGGCCATGAAATGGAAAAAATCGTTGACACTTTTTAATACTTAACAACAATAGCGATTTTGATAATTTAAAAAAAAAATTAATAAACTATATTGAAGGTCAGAAATATTGCGAGTATTAGAACAAATTTTCAATTTTTTATTACGTCAAATAGTTTTCGGAGGAAAAATGGGGCAGGTGGTGACGGAGACGGACAGACAGACAGACACGACCAACACCGAAGTGATTCTTATAAGTTTTACGGGAACACTAAAAATGACAAGAATTTAATCTATCGTTTTAATCTAGAATATTAGGAGACGTCATTTCTCATTCAGGTGGTGGGTGGTTATTGCAGTCCATTTCCACTTGAAAACAGTGCAAGCAGGTGAGCAATGTAGACCAAGTCTTTCTGCAGCCACATGCTGCACCGCATACTGTTTTTGGCAAGAGCAAAAAATGATTTTTGAAGATGTTAGTCGGTGCTGGCTTGGTTGCGTCATTTTAACTGGTATCAGATAATTTTCTCTATTGGTGAACCCCATTGTTTCAGCTGGTCTGGAGAACTTATTTTTTCCATTGCGGAACTTGTAAGTAGGACTCTTTTGATATGTTGTTTCGGCGGCATCTTCTGGTCGGAAGTAGTGAACGAAGTTGTACGCTTTTTATTTTTTCTGAGGCCAACGTTCTAATACGCTATTTAACTCAATTCATTCAAACTTTTTGGCCTTTTAAAAATAATAGCCATACAGTGTGAGAATACAGAGAACACCTTCGGTGAAAAATAATTTCTTCACTTTGATTTTCAATCAAGTAGAAGTTACATCAGCTGCTGGACGTAACTTGATTTTGATCTTTCCTATAAAAAAAAGCCGATGTAGTATCCACATACTG
>CM032450.1:20307762-20375262 GCA_019049505.1 Pachyrhynchus sulphureomaculatus
TTGACGAATAAAGTCGAAATTTGCAAAAAATATTTTTGAAGTAGCTAAGACCAAAAACTTTTTCAGCCCTACTTGTTTACCTGGTCCAGTTTGGTGATTCATATGTGTAACGCCAGTGTACACCTTTGCCCGGTACCTTTGACTCAAGAGCAAAGTCGTAGGGTTTTTCTGCTGTCTAAAACGGCTTGATATACATCATTTTCTTTATATTTTTTACTGAAGATGAAGATTTACTCTTCTTTAAAATCGTTGCTATGTGTTACATTGATTGGCTTCCTGATGAGATTTTAAGTGCGATAGTGCCAAAAAATCGGTCGCCAGAAAAATGAAGTACTGATGGGGGGTGAAGTACTAAAAAGGATCCTCTATACAGACGTCAGCAGTGTACCCCGTTTTTATTGATATTTATTTTTTTTTAGAGTTAGCACTAAATATACAGTAGTGATATGACAACGCATTATGTGTATTTTTCCATGGGGTACTGTTTAGCTCATTAAATATGCGCGGCATGGTTAAAGTACCTTATTCGTTGTTGCATTAACAAAGGCCTATGCCTTACATGTGCATTTTGCCCTTGAATTAAAAGTTTGGGCGGGTAATGTACTATTATATAAATATAAATGAAATTGGCTGATAGATATACATATATATATATATATATAGTTTATATATTATATGATAGTTATATATCAATAAAATGTATATAGTATGTTGATAGGTTATAATAATGGTATAGATATATGTATATAGGTTTGTTTTATAGTGTGGTGTTAAAATGTATAAGATAAATGTAGGAGGTGGAGTATTTGAATATAAGATATGAGATAAATTCAATATATATTAGTTCCCGATAATATCGATATATATATGATTATATTATATACTAAAATATATATATATATATATTAATATACTATCATATATATATATATATATATATAATTATATATATATATATACAATGTATATATATAAAATATATTTATATATTATATATATATATATATAATATAAATTCGAGTATATAATAATTATATATATATATATATAATATATATATATTAGTGATATATATATATTATCTATATCTATTATATATATATATATAATATTCAGTCACAACTCAAGGAAGTAAAATATTTGGGCAAGAGAATAGATAGAACAGGAAATTGAACTATGCTTAAAACTTATATTAACACCTGTGCTGAGTAGTTATTTTGATGTATTGTTGTTTTTTTTCAAAACTATAAATTTTCAAGACGATGGGGGCACTCCTTACGTCGCCACTGGCAATTAAGCCAACTGGCCTAATCTCGACAACATTCCAATAACATTTTTTTCGTTTGATTACTCTTCCGTGATATTATTAAAGATAATTTTATTGACATTTCAAAATTCTCTTACAGATTAGAAGACAATATTCCATCAAACCATTGTTATAGGCCGTTTGACTAAATGTAAAGCCTCGGTAATTCGGACGGAACAAGTCAACAGTAAAATGACAATCTGAGGGTCCACAAACTAACTGATAAGTATAGTTTACAATGAAACAATTAAACGTGAGGATTCATTTAAAGACATAATCCACTTTACAGTAATTAACCGACGGGGAAACCATCAAATCTAGTAAAGCGGAAATTCTCGTAATATTTTTAAACGATTGTTTTGTAATTAATATCCCTATATTGTGGCTTAATTTTATTATTATTTCCTACGTTATTCAATACACACACATATATGTACCATATATATTACATATATATAATAGATATATATATATATTATATATATATATATATATATATATATATATATATATACATATACATGTAGTGTTTTAATAGACACACAGTGGAGTATATTTTTATAGTTTGGGGGAGCAGCAGACAAGTCGAAAGGCCACTAAAAAAATTGTGGTTATTTATTTAGTATTTCCCTTGCAAATACAAGTTGTATAATACTTACATCAAAGAATAATCATTACTAACCGATACTTTAAAGAACTGGATTATTCCCTATGGTGAGATATCAATCGTAACATATTGCAACCTCTTGAGTCATGATATGATTCTTCTCATTTTTTTAACCAGAAACAAGTAAAAAGTGGCATAATGCTAATATTTTTTTTGAGGTCACTGGTAATCACAACCAGCCATTAACTAAATCTGATTTATTTATCATGGAGCCTAAAGCTTCTAATTGACCAGCCTGTCTATTTTTGTTCTTCAGTTCTGCTATAATTTGTAAAAAACGATTAATTAAGAAAATTCTCAATCCTCAACCTTTCTTAGATCCCTTATAGGTTTAAATAGGTTAAATCTTAAAGCTAGATTAAACCCAAATTCACAAAGATTTTAGTATTAGATCTAAATTTAGTCCAAATGTTTAAAATAAATCCTTATTTAGACCTGTCAAGTTACAAAAACAACTGCCTCCAGAAGTAAAAGCCCAAGATCACACGCAAATATATCTCTCATATATATATGATATAATATATATATATAATATATATATATATATATATATATATAATATATATATATTTATATATATATATATATACATGTATATATATATATATATATATATATATATATATATATATATAAATATGTGATTAGGTTTTGTGGTTATAACTATTAAAATTATAGGAACGTTCACAATAATCTCCAAATATCGCCTAAATTACTAGTTGTTGTGCAGCCTCTGTTCTCCTCAAAGAAATACAGGGCCGTTATGCTACGTGCCGATACGGCAGCCTAAGAAATCGCTTTAGGTACACTCTAGGTTCAGATCTGTCAGGCTCCAATAACAGCTGTTATTTATCGACGTGGTCATTAAGATGCTAATGTACTTTATCCGAGAATAAGAATACTACTCAGTATATATCACCACTACACCAAACACTTTATTTTTGCACTCGACGCGCGTTTCGCTAACCATGTTAGCTTCATCAGGAGCGATCATCGCCAAAGATTCCACATTCCCAACTTAGTCGAGAATAAGATGCTGATAAATGCTGAGAAGTGTTTAAATATTTGATTAACGAAGTTAAACCTCCAAGCAGTGTCAGTTTGCTCCCATTCTCGCACCAGTCGAATTTTGTAGGGGTGCAGGCATAAATCTTTACAAAGAATGAACGCTCCGTGCCAAACAAATTATGATTTATAGAGACACCCTCTATTTTAATAACTCTACGAGAACACTTTACTGGCCTCTTCTAACACGTAGGCTGAGAAGTTTTTTGGTCTAGCTACTTAAAACACATTTTTTGTGCAAAATTCGACTTTATTCATCAATATAGTCTCCTTTAAGACCTATACAATCAGTCCAACGCTTTTCTAACATTTCTATACCTTTCTTTTAGAAGGATTTTGTCTTTACCTTCAAAATAGTCCTCAGTTTCGGCGATAACTTCTTCATTGGAGCTAAATCTCTTTCTCGCGAGCATTTTTTTGAGGTCTGCGAATAGAGAATAGTCGCTGGGCGCCAAATCAGAAGAATACGGTAGATGAGGAAGCAATTCGAACCTCAATTTATGCAATTTTGCCATCATAACCATTGACTTGTGGCACGGTGCATTGTCTTGATGAAAGAGCAGTTTTTCTTGTTAATTTGGGGCCGTTTCTTTGCGATTTCTGCCTTCAAACGCACCAATAACTTTATATAATATTCACTATTGATGGTTTTTTCCTTCTCAGCATAGTCGATGAAAATTATTCCCTGCCCATCCCAAAATACAGAGGCCAAAACCATCCCAGCCGATTGTTGTGTCTTTGATCGCTTCGGGCGGCTTTTACCGCTGCTGTCCACTCAGCTGACTGCTGATTTGATTCCGGTGTAACTGGTGGATCCATGTTTCATCCATTGTCACATATCGCATGAAAAAATCCTTTTTATTGCGCTCAAAAACAGCGCTTAGAATGAACAGCACGTTGTTGTTTTTGGTCCACTGTGAGCAAACGCGGTACCTATTTCGAAGAGAGCTTTCTCATGCCCAAATGTTTGATGCAAAATGACCAGCACGTTCTTTTGATATCTTTAGGGGCTATCTCACGCAATTTTGTGGCTTTTTTTTTAAATCTTTTTCGGTGTAACTACCTCATTTGGGCGTACAGAGCGTTCAGCATCATTTGTGTCTGTAAGGCCGCGTTTAAATTCAGCATACCAGTAAATCAGTAAATGATGAGTGATTTTCTAAGGGCAGAGTCCCTGTAACACTTATTAAGCCATTGCTTTGCTTGAACGGTATTTTTTTCCCATCAAAAAACAGTCTTTTAAGTAACACACGAAATTCGATTTTTTCATTGTTTTGAAAATATCAAAAGTAGCGTCACTAAAAACCATTGTAACTTGTAAACTAATCGTCAAAATGTTATGACATTTTGACATGTATCGTTTGAAGGTTGGTACTCACTAAAAATCAAACTGATTTTTTGAAAAGGGTGATATATATACATGTTAAATCAAAAACTTTTCAACCTACGTGTTAAAACAACAAAATGTATGTCGCTGAACAAAGTTTTAAATTATGTTTATTACTGTTCGAAAAACAAAACCAAATATATCTAAAATAATAATAAAAGGTACGTCAAAGTGGTGTAATATTAACGCCTTAGAAAAGTAAATGAAGAAACAGTTCTTTTTCTTTAGCAGAACAGTAGAGATCTTTAAAACAAAGTAAACATTTGGCTAAGCAAACACGTACATGAATAACACTGCTTTATTCTTTCACAAGAATGGTTTTTAAAGGGTGTGAACTAGTTTTCACGTTACTTATTATTGTAACTTTAATATCCCACAGGGATCTAACTTTACTTACTGAATAAGGTTTTAGAGGAATTTAAGGCTTAGAACTATAGTTTTTAAATGTAAATCTCTTTAGTTACGTTAGAAGCAACAATTTGTTGTAGTTTAACTAAGGTAATTAAATTTTTTCTTAGAAAAATCACTTTCTTTGTAAACACATTATAAATAATAATTTACTTAAAAATTGAAAATAACACAATTTTCCGTTTTCTTAATTTTTAGTGTTCCGTACGGAACACTTATAAGATCACTTCGGTGTCTGTCTGTCCGTCCGTCTGTCTGTCCGTCTGTCACACCCGATATTTCTCCGAAATTATTTGTCATAGAAAGTTGAAATTTGGTAATAATATAGGAATTGATGGCCTCATCAGAGCCATGTCGTTTTGAAAGTTAAATTTTGACTTAAGGGGTTAGTTTGGGGGTGAAATCGGAAGTGAAAAAAAAAATTTTTTTTTACTAGGTAATCGAGTGTGATGTCAAAGGAAAGCTTGTGAAAACACGAGTAATATATTATATATATATATATATATATATATATATATATATATATATATATATATATATATATAATGTAATACTGCGCGCACTTTTCTTTGTATTATTTTTAAAAAATCGCGAAAAAATCGCTGTCCACTCGCGTTATCTCAAAAAACACAAAAATCAGAAAATTACTTATCAAAAAATTTTGAAAAAATTCTGGAATATTCTCCACGGGGTGTAGATTGAACGAAAATTATCACGAGTGCATTACCTGTAATAATTTATCTGGTTTATAAAAGAAACAGAAATTTCAAGGTCATCAATTTTCAGTAAAGATTGGAAATAAACTTTGTTGAAAATTCATTTGGGGTGTGTTTTGTGAAGTCACTGATCATTTTATACTTCCGTTACAACATTTTTTATTTTAAAAGCAATCAACGTACGGAACACTAATTGCGCAAGTTCAACTTGCACTTGACCGGTTATTTTTTATCGTTTACCTTCCCCGTCGAGTAGGGATTTTACTCTTTTTTCATAATCTGAGGATATCGGCGGGGGGATGTGGTAATACCCGTCAACGTTGTCCAAGTGCCGAAACATACATTTTTGTATTTCACGGCACCTTTTTAAACAACGCGGTAGTGCTGCCACGGACGTTATTACATTTCTGCAAACAACTACTACATAGGTACCTGGCAAGGCCATATCTCCTTAAATAAAAGTATACCGACCTACCGGGACTGGGCCCGGAGACCTTCTGCATCGCAAGAAAATACTATGCCAAGGGGCCATGATCCGCCACCCGATGATATAAAGAATACTGTAAAGAGCATGTAATATGATATATATGAAGCATTATCATTAATGCTTCCCTCAAAACTTGCTAAAGCCTGTTTATTATTCCAACCAAAAACCAGAAAAATTTCTCGTAACTGTACAACATTTAAAGACCCCCCACCTGGTTCATTCTCTTCCCCTGAAGTAACGTCACCTAAAAACAATAACTTCCTGTTCTCCGAGTATTCTCTGTGTAAGTAATTTGAAAACGATAGCTTATTTCGTTCGAGAGTTATCGAGCCAAGAGTTCCACAGACTTACAAGTAGACGCTCAGATCGACGGAAACAGGTGGCTGTTTCGTAATCTAGGGGAAAGTGAAGAAATGGAAAATTCTTCCCCTTGAAAGGAAAAGTAATAAAAGAACTTGAACGTGGTTAAATTTATTACTTGTCATAGTGTTTGGATCAATGCTTAGTTTTTTCGTGGCCTTCTGTTTGTATATCCATAAACAATGTTGTAGGTAAAGTGCCATGTAAAAATCAGTGTAAATGGATACTTTTAAAAAGTTATAAAACATTCTGTTTAAAAGCCAGAAGAAATCAACACAGTGTGCAAATTTATAAAGCATTCTGTGTAAACATCAATGGGCATATCGAATTATTACGAAGCTCTAGAATATTCTGCTAGAAAATTTCACTACCAAGTTCTAGAATATTCTACACATAAATAATATGATCGATTGAATTGATGTGAACGCATCTTTTATATTTTAAATCATTCTATTGACAAATGAGACTAAATAAATATATGTTTACAAATTCTATATTATTATTTGTGGGAACTAATCGGAATATACAGTTTTTTGCAAAGCTCTGAAACATTCTATTTGTAAATGAGATGAAATACTTAGCCTGTAAAAGCAGTATAAAACACTGTTGTTATAATGTATATAAGAATTTGAGCGGGAGCTGATTTTATTTCTGTTATTTGTTTTACTGTTATTTTACTTCCATAAAAATGTTTTGGCTGAAGTTTCTATTTCTTTCTTTGTTGTCACTTTTTTTTTTTATGTTAGTTAAACTGTTTACTGACTAGCACAAAAGGATTTTATGTTTATTAGATTGTTGGTCCGTTCCTTTTCAAACCAAAACCTCCAGTTTGATACTTTTATTTTGTCTTGTTTTTGTTTATTATCTTATTAAGTAAGACCTAAAACATCCCTTGGGTTTTTAAAAAAGTACACATCTGAGTGGATGACTTGACCTTTTCAAAAAAACCATAAACTTGACTTTAAGAAAAAAAGAAGTGGGTAGAAATATTCTTCATGCATGTCTATTTTTCATATTATTACTTCTTTAATATGCTTTCTGAAAGGTGGCTAAAATGAAACTATACAGATTTACAACGCAATAATATAGTATATACAATATAACAGTGCAGAAAATATGAATGAAAATATCAACGTTTATCTATTCTCATCAACAAAGACAAAATTCTTATTGCTACCAACTGACGTGATCTAAAGTAAACCATTGTTCCTGAAGATTATACTTAATTTTCTTTGTTTTGCTCGCTATATGAAAGTATCGCATTTGTAAAAAAAATCGCTTGGACTGTTTGCCTCGAATATGTTGTCACCATTTTTTTCTGGATATTTTTTATTATTTTCAATTTTAACTGAAATAGCATGTAGAGGGAAATATCATGTTTCATTTATAAATCTCTGAATCCCATTTGCAATTATTTCTTATAATGTTCATTGAAAACATCGAGTTATTCTTGAAGGTGAGAAAGTCAAAATTAGTATTTATTTTACAACTGCGTGTTTGCCAGGAAAATACTGGATACTTCGCCAATTTTTTTTGTCATATTTTTTACCCATCTACAGAATACGTAACTGATCTATGACATTTCCCTCAAGAATGGAAGCGAGTTTGATATCAACTGGTGTTCTAATATACTGAATTTTTAGTAGTTTTCAACGCAGGTAAAACAAAAACTAATTAAACTTTATTAAAAATGATTTATTACTAACCTGTATCTATGGCTTCAAACTATCACATTTTCAGCGAATGTTTATATATTTTAATCAACATATTAATTTGTATCTATATATTTTTTTACGAATTTTACATCTGCACTCAATATTGATTGCAATCGGTTGCCAAATAAAGTAACATTTTAATTAGAAGAACTGTTAATATTAATAAAAAAGGTTTTTATTAATATTAATTTATATCTGCAGTTCCTTCTGCTAAAAATAAATTTTACATACGCATTTTCTTTTGGACAGTTGTCCACATCAAATGCTTAAATTTAGTCAAGATCGATTTACAAATAAAGCGTTTACATTTTGACAGCTGCTAATGTGAATTTTTTATTCCAGTTCTACCTCGAAAGTTCAAATTTGATTTAAATAGGCTAAAAAATAAAAAAAATCAACGCATTTTACCTTTTCCGTCGGTTGATCTTTGACAAAAACAAAATTTTATCTCTAACCGCAATAAAGTATTTATACCAGCCTTGTAAATAAGTTATCGGAATATACAGTACGTTATAGTACTACTATATGTTAAAATCGTCTGTTGGTAAAAATAATTCTGGAAATTTTAAAATATGGTCATATTAATACATTAGATATTATTAATTGTATGTGATGATTATCAGTATAAAAAAATACTATTTAAAAAATCATTTGGTTTCGTTTAAGGCATGTTTCAAGACGTTCCCGCTTACCATGGCGATAATCTCGGGTTTGATCCCCAGCAGTTTAGTACACTTCTAATTTTAAAGTATAGTTGGCTATTCCACATTCTTTGCTCTGCTGCTTACCAGGAAACATCGGCAATCTCTCAAAACTTGGCACGTTATAAAAAAGGCAGTTGGTTGTTGATGGGAAGCCGCTCGGACCGGAGGCTGGCAATGAAGGCACCGACCTTCGCGGTTAGAGCGATGGAAAAACTGCCTCGCACTTTGTTGGTGAAAGACTACTTTGACCTTGAAAGGTTGGTATGGGCTCTAGATGGTAGATGCCCAGATCCCACCAGCATCGCATCGGCTTAAGCTGCGTGAAGTTGCTTAACGTTTCGTGGCTGTGCCGATGTCCCGGACTGTGGGACCAAATAGCATGATGAGGCACCTGGGTACAAAAAATTCCGGAGGAAAAATAGCCCCCCGTTCGGATCTCCGGGTGGGGGCTGGTTCAGGGGCGTCGACATGCAGAGAACAGAATTTCAAAATGGATTTTTGCAACATACGAGGTTTAAATTCGAACATAAATTCAGTGCACCAACACCTGCAATCAAATAAACCTCATGTACTCGCTCTCTGTGAAACTAAGGTCAGTTCATCGACCAGCACAGTAAACTATCTTTATCCTGGGTACGATTTCTATTCCCGATTTAGGCGTAACTTTGGAATCTGTCTTTATGTCAGAAGCGACCTCTCTTGCCAACGAGAAGAGGCTCTGGAGCCCCCAAACTTTGATGTTATGTGGTTAAAAATAACGACTCAACCAACCACAAGGTTCGTCTGTATCCTCTATCGACCACCAAGTGATACAAACTTTAGAACACTTTTCGCTTCTCTTGCAGACACCATAGACCATTTACAAATTAACTATCCAAATGCCAAAATTGCCATCCTGGCGACTTTAATGTCCACAACACCAACTGGCTTAAATATTCAAATACTACCGACGAACAAGGTCGTGAAGCCGAATCATTTTCAATCAGTTGTGGCTTGACTCAGCTTATTGATGAACCAACACGAATCCCTGATCGAGACGGAGAGTTCGCCAGTCTTCTTGATCTGTTTTTAACCACCAATCTGGAGATTTACACGGTCAGCGTAAATCCATCGTTAGGTTCTTCCGACCATAAACTACTTTCGACATCGAGTATTTTACCAATCAGTGACAGAGAGGCGCCCAAACCGCGCAAGATTTGGCACTACAAATCTGCTAAATGGGAAGATCTCATGGAATATTTTCGAACTTTCCCTTGGTTGGACGTTTGTTTTCGATCCGACGACCCATCTGACTGCGCCAGGGAGGTTTCCGATGTTATTTTGGCCGGTATGGATGCCTACATCCCTTTTTCGAAGAAATGCCCTTCCAACGGCAAGCCTTGGTTTACCTAAAATGCAAAGAAGCTGTTGCTTCTAAACATCTTGCATACCGACAGTGGCGTGAAGATCCTAACACCATAATTCGTAACATCTTTGTTCGTGCCAGGAACAGATGCAAAGAAATTATCGACGAAACCAAGGAGGTACACAATCAACGGATTAGAAACAAACTTCTCGCTTGTCCCGGCAATTCCAGGTCCTTTTGGTCAGTCGCTAAGGCAGTTAGTCAAAATTTCACCAAATCCACCATACCACCACTCACACGGCCAGATAATTCTATTGCAACGACACCTGTTGAGAAAGCGAACTTGTTGGCTGAACTCTTTGCTTCACATTCTACTGTCGATTTCCAAGGAAAAACACCACCTACTATTCCCATAGTGCAGTCAAGGATGCCCGATATTGTCTTCAGACAGCGTATCATAAAACGTATTTTGATGAAGCTAGACACCAAAAAGGCTTCAGGCGCTGACGGAATACCTGCCATAGTTCTCAAGAACTGCGCGAGGGAACTAACACCAGTTTTCTGTAGACTTTTCAACCTATCCTACAGAAAGGGAATATTTCCTAATGTGCCACAGTTCAGCCGATACCTAAAAAAGGCAAGAAGACCTTGCCAAATAACTACCGACCAATCGCAACTACTCTCAATAATATCGAAAGTCATGGAAAGGCTATCAATCAGCATCTTCTAAAATATCTTGAAGGATTCAACATTATTAGTGATCACCAATATGGCTTTCGTACCCTTAAAAATAGATCAACAGGAGATCCAAAAATAAAATAGAGCAACCTTCTGACTTATGTAACACATGTTTGGAACAACGCAATTGAACACTTTGGAGAATCTCGAGCGGTTGCTCTTGACATATCCAAGGCATTTGACCGTGTTTGGCACGATGGGCTGTTGGCTAAGCTACTACCCGAGGGGGTTCTTATGGTATGTCTGAAAAGAAAAAAAAAAAAAAAAAAGTTTCTGTTTGTGGCTCTCATGTTTCCTCAGAGAGCGTTCTTTACGAGTGGCAGTTGACGGATTTCTTTCTAACACCTTCAATATCAACGCCGGTGTGCCCCAAGGGTTCCATACTGTCTCCTACTCCTCTTCCTAATTTATATTAACGATCTGCTGGAAAAGACCGAGAATTCATCTACAGCTTTGCAGATGACAGTACACTTATCTCTTCATTCACTTTGAACGCTCGGACATCGACTACTCAGACGAATATCCGCAGACAGCAGGAAGTCATTCAACTTAACAAAGACCTGGAAGAAATTCTATCTTGGGGTGACAGTAACCAAGTGGAATTTAACGCTACAAAAACCCAGGCGGCAGTTTTTTCTACTAAAAAAGTTAACGTTGCAGAACCCGACATAGTTATGTCGGGGCACTCCATCCCTCTAACATCGTCACTCAGTCTGTTAGGCGTTAATTTGGGAGCAAATATGTCCCTGGCATGAACATGTTGCAGGCATAGCAAGAAGAGCTTCTCAAAAGTTGGGAGTATTGTTTCGAACCAGAAAGCTTTACACTCCACAACAACTGTTAATTCTTTACAAAGCTCAAATTCGACCAACTATAGAATACTGCTCCCATGTTTGGAGCTCCGCTCCCAAACATACACTGCATTTGTTGGGATTCTATCCAGAGAAGAGCTGTTCGTCTGATTGGACACCCGGAACTGACCGACGGCCTTGATTCGCTGGAGCATCGAAGAACGGTTGGCGACTTGAGCCTATTCTACAAGTACTTTCATGGAAAGTGTTCGAAAGATGTGGCCCGTTTAATTCCTCCCAGAGTGGTGCATATTAGAAGTACACGTTGCGCTGATGCTTCACATCCGTATGAGGTTCAGCTTGTTACTCCTCGTACAACGCTTTTCAAGCAGTCTTTTATATGGAGAACATCATACCTTTGGAATGGTTTACCCAGGACTGTGTTTTCCATCGAGTACAATCTACACCGATTCAAGAACAACGTGAATCGCTATCTCCGCACACGTGTCGCTCCTGTAGCGCTTTAGGGACTTCCCTGTAGCACGTGTGCTAGACCCATTAAAAAAGAAAAAAAAAAAAAAAAAAAAAAAAATGGGCGGGGGCGGATACCTGCAGTCCGCCTTCGAGTGCTGGGAATCAACTCCGACAAAAAAAAACTGCCGACGGTATGTGGTTGGCGCATGGTTACATGAGCCGGAATTCGGATGAAGTAGTTAGCGCTCTTTTGAATAAGATGCATGGTTAAAGTTAAGCTGGAAGTTTCGGTCGCCGTTGCTAATAAACATGCTTAGCCATAATGCCACAGGGACGTTCATAGAGGCATTAAAGGTTGATTATGCCATCGACGTTTGTGGTTAGCGGGAAACACCGTAAAAAACAGCTGTCTGTTGATCATATAGTTCGGATTCCACGTTAAACTTTATATCCCGTCTGGTAGGCTTGACCTAGATGATAATTGGGGTTGGCAAAAGGGGTCATTCTGGTCTGTTTGCTTGGTTTTAAGCCTTCCCACGCATACTACTACTACGATTATAGAAAATATGTTGTCAGGATCGACAGTGCCTATTCTTCGTGTTCCGTATGGAACACTAATGAGATCACTTCGGTGTCCGTCGGTCCGTCTGTCACACCTGATTTTGTCCGAACATAGAAAGTTGAAATTTGGCACAAATATAGGACAAAACACTTTTGTCGGTGGGTACATTGTTTTGATAACCGGCCAAATGCAAGTTGTGCAATTAGTGTTCCGTACGTTGAATGCGTTTTTCACAAAACACACCCCAAATGAGTTTTCAACAAAGTTTGTTTCCAATCTTTACTGAAAACTGAGATCTTGAAATTTTTGTTTTTTTTTTATATACCAGATAAATTATTAAAGATAATGCACTCGTGATAATTTCAATCTACACCCCGTGGAGAATATTCCAGAATTTTTTTAAAATTTTTTGACCAGTACTTTTCGAGATAATTGGGGGGGAACAGCGATTTTTCGCGATTTTTTAAAAATAATACAAAGAAGAGTGTGCGCAAGTATTACATTATATATATATATATATATATATATATATATATATATATATATATATATATATATATATATTACTCGAGTTTTCACAAGCTTTCATTTGACACCACACTCGATGACCTAGTAAAAAATTTTTTTTTCACTTCCGATTTCCCTCTCAAAATTAACCCCTTAAGTCAAAATTTAACTTTCACAACTACATGGCCCTTGGAGAAAATCGGGCGTAACAGACAGACGGATAGACAGACAGTGTAAGTATAAGACAGTATAAGTGTTCCGTACGGAACACTAAAAAACTTTTCTTTTGTGAACTGAATCTTTTCTCTAGATTTTTTCGCGTAGTTTGGTTAGAAGATGAGGAGAATACTATTCGGTTATCGTTTTATGAAACAGTAAGTGTTTTGACAACGATAAAATTGAGAGATTTGCCATATGAATGATTGGAACATCCACCTTATTCCCCAGATTTAGCTTGATTTTTCAAAACTCAAAGAATTTCCAACTTTTTTGAATCGGGAGGTGATTACAGCTGTAGAGAAGTATTTTGCAGATCTTACATAAAATTTACTACAGGGACGCATAATGGCATTGGAACATCGAAAGAATATTTTCATTATTAGGCTAAGAATTTTTGAAACTAACCTATGTATGTGTCCTTCCGCAAAATTAATATTGCATTAATAACTTCAATTTTATTTTAGAATCAATGCCATATTCATTAAAACTAGGGAAGTAAAAAACTTAACCCCAACAAACAATTTACTCAAGGCATATGTATTTTGTCATGTTGATAATATCTATGCCTATCCAGTTCTCAGTTTCAATAATTATACGGTATTCAACACTTTGATTTACTTTAGGAAGTATACTGGATAGGATAATTTTAACTGTCAGTTTTCTATGTGTACGTATATACGCTTTAAATTTATTTGCTAACCACATTTCAGTTTTCGTGGGAAGGGCTGCTAAAATCACCTTTTATAGCGAAGATATAAGGGTTATTAACTCTATAAATAAATTTTAGTTACAAATTTACTAACATGTGACTATACCAGGACATAAATCGTGACTAACAATGCGATAGTTTTGTCCCTGTTAATACCGAATAAAATTTTAAAATAAACAAATTACTTAAACGTAATAATAACTACAATTTCAGTACCCTTGCGATATTTTCGATCATCATCCTGTGACGACAGATTGTTAGTGATGTAACTTTTTTCTTCTATTAATGGAGCTTCTTTGCTAATTGCTTTGGGGAAAGGTTTAATTTTTTAAAGTTTGAGTTTAAAATAGGTTCATAGGTCATCGATTTCTTTTTAGGAATTAGAGAGGGAGCTTTGAAAGTTTCATTGAAAGAGAAGAACTTGTTTTATGAGAGATCAGCCTCTTTCTCGTCAACAACGGTGATTTTTTTAAAGAATGTTAAGAATGCTTTAAAGTTATATCGTAAGGAAAGTTTTTTTGTTCGAGAGTTTCTCATACCAGTTACTGGTTCTTTTTTACTATAAGATTCGTTCTTTAAATCTACTTCTCCTCCTCCTCCACCCTTATGGATGCAGGTAATGCCCCTCTCTTTATAAGCACCGGGCCTTTTCCCTTCCCTTCTATTTCCTAAAAAAATGTCCTTCAGATCTATAGGCTCTCCTCCCGCCACTAGAACAAAACTCTATAATCGTTTATGGAAACAAGGTAAATTATTAAAGTCTACAAAAATTGAGAACCAAAAATAAGGATCTCGAATTTTGTAGGCTTTAATTACTTAACAATTTTTGTGAAATTTTGGCATCTTTTTTTGTCTTCAGTTGAATATTTGGACATATTTCTTTAACACTTGGTAACACGTGGTTCCTCGAGTCTCAGGCGGTCCATGGCTACGTGGCGTAGTAACTTGCTTACGGTGCAGAAGGTCTCGGGTTGCAATTCTGGCAAGTCGGTATACTTTATTTATTAATTTATTTAAGTATATTTGGCTTGGCGACGTACATAGGTAGTAGTTGTTTGTAGAAATACAATAACGTCCGTGGAAGCACTATCACGTTGTCTAAAAGGTGTTGTGAAATACAAAAATGTATGTTTCGGCACTTGGACAACGTTGACAGGTATTACGATATCGTCGATATCTTTAGAATATCGCTAAAGACGAACTTTTTTTTAAGGTCAGAAGTACTTAGCTGTTATTTAAATAAACTATACACCAACACACAAAGTTTCATTGCTTGTCTTCGTATACGTTCAAAACATGTTATAATTATAAAAGCAGAAATATAATAACAAGTAAGCTTTTCGCATTAGTAATAATAATTTCTCTAAAATCAAATTTCCAACAGCATACAGACTATTGCTACATCAGGACTACCCCTCATGACTATTACAGACACTTAAAGGTCTTAATTGCATGCTACTTGTTCTTAATTACCCCTATCCAAATATTTAAATGCAATAAACCTTTCTGCTTCAAGATCAAGAACGCCCCAAGGTATAACTTTAACCAAGTGATTTCCGGGCCACCAAATAATCTTTAAAATCACCCTCAAGATATTAGAGATTTTCGTAGGGTAAAGTTTGTGGTTTCTGTAACGACATGGGCTTTATTTATTCTTTTGCTTTTATTTATATATTTATTTTAATTTAAAAACAAACAACAAAATGTGTTTATATTTAAAACGGACAAAAACTGTTATTTATTTTATCTGTAAAAGATAGAATAACACAATTATTGTTAACAGTTATATTTATATATTTGCTAAAACCAAAACAATAAATATTTGTAACACGTATTGTTAACAGTTATATTTATATATTTGCTAAAACCAAAACAATAAATATTTGTAACACGTGTATTACACTTTGAAGTACTTAACAAAACAGTTTCACATAGACATTAATCTGAAAACGTAGAACTCATAGTTTTTTTTTAATGTCCAAATATTTATTTTGGTCTGTTCTTTGTTCGATTTCAATATATAATCCCACATAGATGTGGAGCAAAGAATTATTAATAAACCTTCGTATAATGAAATGTTTTTCCATATTAGAGAGATTTAGCAACGCTTATTTTTCACATGCCTTAGTCTTTATCGTTATCTCATGATTGCGCAGTATTAACACGAAGGAATGGCACTTTCACCTTAAGTAAAGGTAAGGTTAGTATTCATCTCCTATAAACTTCGGGGATTTTTTCGTTCAACGCGCGACCCGCTGATGCCTGCTGTATACCTAAGTAGAAAAAAAAAACAGGCCATGTCATAATAGCGATAAGAATAACGAACTTGAAATAACCTCTCTTATGAGTTCCTAAATAAGGGAAATCGCTATCCTTAATAAAGGTTTCTCTTATTTTGTTGGAATACGGCGCAAGCTCTAAACAGTGAGCGCATGCTTCAAATAACGAGTCTTCATAAATTTTTTCCCTGTACTATTGCGTCAGCTTCAAATAAAGATACACAGTACCCTACCAAAATAAGCGTTACAAAATCTATCTATTATCAAAATAGCGGTAAATTTAGAGATTCTTTATCGCAATCGCAAATAGGTGTTTATAAGTATAGATGAGATAGATAGAATATACAAGGTATTGTAATGCTTGGAAAGAATTCCTCAATTCTACGTTATTTTTTCTCTTGCAAGGGAAGTATTATATTGGGGAAACAATCACTCTCCGCGATTGTTGCATTTTTTACGTTTCAGACAGAATTTCTAGATTACGGTTGTCTGGCGGTCTACCTGTCTGTGCGTCTGCTGGTCTATCTGGCTGATAAACTTTTAAATGAAAGGAAATATCGATATAGTTCAAAGAGATATTGTTTCCGGGGAGGAGAATGAAAGTGTTAGAGTCGATAAATTTGGTATAATTTCAATAATATTATAAGAAATTTTCTTGGTTCATGGTTCAGGCAGTGAATAAATTTTAAGCCTTGTTATTTGCAATTAAAGATATGAGGGGTTTTAAAAGGATAAGGTATAGGTTTAAAAACAGTGATTTCGTGCATATTGTGTTATACATAAGTGCTCTTCGGGGTTTTGGGAAAATGCTACGGATTACATTATTACATATGATGATAAACGTCTTTTCTGGGTTATTTTCAGGAATCTAAAAAATTCTGTTTCTTTTTTACTAATTTAGAGTGTTAGGGAGGGAGAGAGTTCCATATATATCGTGTTATACAGTCATTTTACGGTTCTTGAAGTCGAGGAGTTATTCTTTCTATTTTTGGTTAATTAGGGCAAAACAAATGAAGAGCTAGAGGGGGAAAAGAGGTTAATGGGGTATATATGAGAAGCTATTTGCTTCGTTACCAGTTACCTCTATTGTATGTACAACTACGTAAAGTTATTCCTTAAATTGGTTTATTTTATTAACCAAAGACCTGGAATTTTTTTTTACAATACTATAGAAATTTTACTAAAGATTTACACCGCCACCCTTTTTACACCCTCTCTCTAAAATTATAAGACTCAAGAATTATATGTTTTTTTTTCCAACTTAAGTACTATATGCGTACTAAATTCGAGTTTAATTTTGTTCGAGAGTTCTTGTCTAATATATAGACAGACCTACAAAAATTAAAAACTTTGTTTTTCAGCATTTCGGCACTATGAAACCTGTAGATATGCAAGAATTATGGAGGATAATTTTCCTTATGACTACATTTCTTTCCTTAGCTAGAGTAATAACCATTAAACGAAATAAATGTAAAGTTGCCAACTATATTACTATTTAATTTACACTCATCTTTCTAAAGTCCATAATAAAAAATTTAACTGGATTTTATATGACCGAAGTCAAACTAGATAAATTGAAATTCAAAGTAAAAAGTGTAGAATAAAACCTCTTTTCGGAAAAATTTAAACGTAGCGTCTGTCACCGATGTACGTTTTTATAGAAAGAAAGGATATCAAATAAGTTTCCCATCTAAGTTTTTGCGCTGTTCTAATGTCGGGCAATAATAGTTTCTTGTTTCTGCTCAACTCAGGATCGGCTTGTGGTGAAAGTTTTTGCAAAAAAATGACCCAAACTGTTTTTTTATTGACCGTATTGTTGGGCCTCTTGGTCACTAATTTTATTCTATTAATTACAAGATACTGTTAATAGTTGTCAAACAGCCCTGCGTTAATTTTATTACGTTTTTGTGTATGTCCGTTAATAAAACCGAGTTTAAAAAGTATAACAACAAGATACAATAAACTACATTTTTGGCTGTTGTCTTTGAAGGCTTACCTGCCGTCTGTAGGCAGATGTTTAAGGCCACAGGTCGACAAAGGAATTGTTGAGCGTGTTAACGCCGCTAGGCAGAAGGATCGTTAGTTTAGAAACAGTTCCTCTATCTGTCTCGGATTTTAAACATTTTTTAAAAATAAGTCTACAGCAGCCAAAAAATGCAAATTATTGTTTCTTACTTTATGATTTGTTCTCTTCTCTGTCGATCCTAGATCGGCTAATGAATCGTAGTAGTACGAAACGCTTATGGATCGACAGATGATTGTAATGGTGATCATAGTAAAGAGTAATAACTGCTGAAATATAAACTTTGTTCAATTTTAGTAGTTGACATTGAAAAGCATAACAACTTAATTTAATATGAGTGCAAAAAAACGAAACAATTATATAGAACTAGCGAAAAATAAGCCCAATAATTTTCTTGTCATTTTGAATTAATATGCAGTTTTCTGATCAGAAAAATTGCATATTATAAAATATAGAATTAGGTGGTGATAAAAATAAGTACTAACTAAGCATTTTAAAATAAAAACAAAAATTATTGTTTAGATAAATAACTATCTTAAAAAAAGAGAATAATTAGGTAACGCCAGAAAGCAACCATCTCTGTTTTATTAAAATTGTCTTTTTGTAATATTTAACAAAGTAACTAACAATTTAATATTTCTCTACAATATCTTTGATAGTTCTCGACATTGACATGTATAGTTCATTTTAAATTGTCACGGTTTATTTATCTGCATTCTGTAAAGAGCCGAAGTCTTAATTTTAGGATTTTTTGGCTTTCAATACATTTTTTTTGTATTACGAATTTTTCCTTTAAATTTATCCAAATGTTTCTCGTTCTACTCACTTGCAGGTGGGAATGAGAAAAAAAGTTTTTGCAAAATTATACCTGAACTGTTGTATTCAATAGTCGCAATTTAGGACTTCGTCGTTTCCGAATATGTGATGAAATAATTTTTTGCTTTATTTAGTACTCTTGCGTCAATACCGAAATGAATGTACACATGTTCCTTACCGTTTGGCAGTCTGCATATCATATATATATATATATATATATATATATATATATATATATATATATATATATATATATATAATCATTTTATTGATGTTAATTTTTAAGAAATGTTTAAAAATATGTGCCTAAGAATTGTTGTATATAAAATTTCAACCAATACTTTTCTTAATTTTATCTTTTGCGGTCAAATATTTGAGTATAATTTACACAATTTGTCATTTTTAAACAAGTCCAATGTGATTTAAGAGAATGCAATGAGAAACTTAATTCACAACTTTAAATCTACAAGACATCTTCAAATAAATAAAAATAGCAACTGGTAGCTCGGTGTAATTTTAATTTAAAAAATATTCTTTCTGCAAGGTTTGGATATGAACAGTTCGTTTACAAAATTTATAAAAAAAATCAAAAGAATCGAGAATTATCTTGTACAAGGTGACTAGGTTTGGATCCTGTTGAAATTTAATGTCCTAAAATCGCGAAAAACGATGCCTTAAAATCTAATTGTCGCTGGTTAGTACTGGTCATCTAACCTTATGCTGATTCACATATACTTATAATATTAAGAGGTTATTATAATAGCTGTACAAGTGTACCTAATCATATAAACATATTTAAACTAATTTAAAATAATATAATCCTTGTCTGGCTACCCATACGGTAGTTTTACTAATTTAATGAGGTGATACATGTTATTATAAACCGAGAATACAATTACATTTATGCAGTTATACAGATTAATTTAGAGCTAGTAATATGAGGAATTCTGGATGCTTTAATTATGAAAATATTAACGATATTTAAACACTATGAATTTCGAACCTACATATGTTAAACTAAAAAATTAGTAACCGATTTATATTTTTATTGTTTTTCTTAATTTAATTTCCAAAAGAAGAATAGTGGAATGAGTATCTGTTAAGAAAAACATACAGCTAGACATAACTTTATTTTTGACATCAAAGCTGATGATGCATCTACAGGGAGAGGGGGGGGGGAGAAGATAAATACTTATATCGCTTCTGGTTGTTATATGGAAGAGTGATTTTGTATGATTCTTCAGTTCCTCTATATAAAAAAAAAGTATTTTTTGGGTATTTGTTTAACTAAGTCTTTCGTCCAAAGAGGAGCTAAATTATGTATATATATATATATATATATATATATATATATATATATAAATTTGTATATGTGTTTTAAATAACATTGTTTTTGATGAACATTTTTATTAAAACATTTTTTTCATAAAGTTATATATGAGGAACAATTCGCATGGAGACGCATTGTAATTAGTGTATCATGATACGAAATTATGTATAGAATATAAATATATTTCTCACGACTCACAGAATTTCGTATCATATGATACACCTATTATAATGCGTGTTCACTCGAATATATATATATATATATATATATATATATATATATATATATATATATATATATATATATTACAATAGAGATTATCACGGATGATGGAATGTAACACATTAAAATTCCGGGAATCAATCCGTTCGTCTAACTATGAATTTACGCGACGTTTCTCCAACATCTCATTTTCATTTCAAGTGCTCTTTCTGCTGCTGCTACTGCCACTTGAAGCAGTGAACGGATTGATACTCAGAATTTTAATGTATTAAATATGTATATATATACATATATATATATATATATATATATAATATATATATATATATATATATATATATATATATATATATATATATATTACTCAGTATATATCACCACTACACCAAACACTTTATTTTTGCACTCGACGCGCGTTTCGCTAACCATGTTAGCTTCATCAGGAGCGATGATTGACTATGATGAAGCTAACATGGTTAGCGAAACGCGCGTCGAGTGCAAAAATAAAGTGTTTGGTGTAGTGGTGATATATACTGAGTAGTATCATTGTGCCAAAGATTCCACATTCCCAACTTAATATATATATATATATATATATATATATATATATATATATATATATATATATATATATACTAATTACAGTTTTTCCTCATATATAACTTTACGAAAAAGTTGTATTGGTAAGAATGTTGATCAAAAACCTTATTTCATATGCAGGATGTGGCGTCCCGCGTAGTGCACAGTTGGCCAGTGGGCGACTGCTCCTCATATACTTCTTTAAATAGCGCCTCCCCGCTAATTATTATTGCATCATAAGTTTTCATTTCTCGCTAATCTCTATGAACTAAATATCATTTTCATTCCCCTGTGAACCTCTTCAAAAACTTAGTAGACTATTCAGGATTGTATTTTATACTGAAAACAATCTGCAGTGATTAAAAATCAAAGTCAATCGCTATTTATGAACATGTGCCGCTTCTGTAGCGTTTTAAATTATAAAATGTTTTCTGATTAACGACTAATTTATTTGTAAATTAAGCCAAACTTTTTATGAGACTATCTTTCTCGTAAACCTTAAATATTAACATACATTAAGGACTGAACACTTGCACGTAGAGCTTAGTTACAAAAAATCCTTTAACCAATAATATATATTTTGATCTGTAAAAGAGTAACTATTTCAGCTTAAAATGGCTTAAACCCCTCAGGATATAGAAAAATAGTTTTACCATTTCTGTTATAAAGATTTTTTGTGGTTATATTTTGGTTTTAGTAACTATCGTTTAGGAATTAAATCTTCAGAAAAAATTAAATTTTGAAAATGACTATAGAACTATTAGCTAGATACGGCCCATATACCTAAAACTTACCGTTTAGAACATGCACTCTGACACTGGCGACATCTGCATTGGACGGGCTGCAGGAATATTTTCCAGAGTCCGATATGTCAGCGTGTTGAATTAATAGAAAACTTGTTGTTACATCGCCTTTTTCTGTTATGACACTGACACCACCACGACTGGAATCGTAACTTATTACCTGGAATAAAAATTGAAATAGTTCTTACTTATACATTCAATTTATATTACATTTCTGGTTCGACACAAATCATTTACACCCGACTTTAATGTGCCTTTTTATATATATATTTACTTAAAAATTACTAGTTTTTCAATTGATTTCCATCAGTCTGACTCAAAAATGAATATTAGAATCACTAACTAAGGATTCTTGGGCTAATTTTTTTAACATTCCCTAAAACTATTGTATTTAAACATTTTTTCGTCATTCCCGAAACAAATGAGATAATAAACTTTATTCTATCGTTGACTCACCCTGTACAGGAGATTAGTTAAAAGATTAAGTTTGTTTTAGTCTATTTTTTAAATAAATATCAAAGTTAGTCTATAAAGGACGAGAATTAAGAAATAAATCTATACTCCAATTTTTAACAACTTTTTATTAGTATTTCTGATACTTGATGTATTCCTTGTTGCATCAGCTGATATCCCAATACAATATACAATTCATTTCCTTTACATCCCCAACGTTAACATTAAATATTCTTAAACAAGGTCAAGCCTTTAAAGAAAAAAAAATAATAAGAAATTTTAAAAGATGTTACTCAAAATATTTAATTTTTTCAAATTAATAGTAAATTTTTTAAACAATCATATTTATATTTTTAATTCACAGTTATTTACAACAATTTTGCCACTACATATAAGCATCATTTGACTCTAGGTATGGTTTTTTTTTTTATTAAGCAATAGATCTTTTTGGATTTATTTTGTCCGTTTTCATTTTTATTAAAACTTTGCTACGTACAATTGGCCGTAAGCTCGGTTATAATAGTATATATAAGTAGTAACATAATACCTCCATCCAAACCTTTTTTCTAGAGCTGGGAAACCATTTATATTAGTTTCTAGACAGTTTCACAAAAAAGGCAATAAACCTTATGCCCAGTCAGTTATTTAGGAAAAATGGCTCAGCTATTAATATAGCTCTGCTTTTGCAACAAAAGAAAATGACCAAATTACTTTTCATATTAAGAGGGCGTAATTCCGTTTTACTGTTAGGTATTAAAAGTAGATAATTGCATGCGTTTCTGCTTACTGAACCCATTTAATGGTAACAATTTAATGGTATAACTACAAAAGTTAGCTAATGCTTTTATTACAGAACTTTTAATAGCTATTTTATTTTTGTGTTACATTACTATACCTAGAGTTATTGTTATTATATTAAGGAATCAGTTAAGTCAAGAAAAAAATGTGACCGGAAACACAAGTGTATATATACAGTCAGTCTAAAAAGTCTCCATACACTACCTGCCTTCTATACTATTTTCTGTTATGTTCAACTAATTAATTTGAACTTTGAGAAAACATGTTTAAACTAATATTTGAAACTTAACCAACGAGGATTAGTATTAAAAACAACTACGGAACGTCTTATTGTTATAAAAAATGTAAACAAAATTAATGTCAAGAAAGTCTTCATACACTTAACAATTACCAATAATAGTTTGACGGAGTTTAACGGAAAATAACGACTTCGTTTAAAATAGTATTTAATGGGACCGCCGTTGGCCTTGATAATCTCCTGTAACCTTTTTGTCATGCTTGCAACCAGCTTTCTAGTAACCTCTGCTGGTATGTTCTCCCATTCGTTCAATATTCTGTTTTTTAATTTTTCTCTATTTGAAACATTATATTTGCGAACGCGCCGTTTAAGTTCCTCCCATAAATGCTCGATGGGGTTAACATCGGGTGATTGCGGAGGTTTATAAAGCTGCTGTTGCACATTATGGAGCATCCATTATCGCACCAAGTTTGCGGTATGTTTCGGATCATTGTCCTGTTGGAAAATGTATATTTTTTCGAGTGCTAATTTTTGGACACTTTCTCTTAAATTGTCTCTCAAAATGTTCAGATAAACATGTTTTTATCCCTGCTACCATTAGTTCGGCCATCAGACCCAAAAAGGTTAATTTTAGTTTCATCACTAAAGGTTACGGATTCCCAAAATTCGGGAGGTTTAGTAACGTATTCCCTAGCAAAAGCTAACCGCTTTTTGTAATTAGCTTCCGAAATTAACGGCTTCTTCCTGGCTGCACACCCCTTATAGTCTGCCCTGTGTAAATAATTTCTCACTGTTTGTGAACAAACATTTTTCGAAAATAGTTCCCGTACTTCTTTTAATTTTGGTGCGGTATGTTTCGCATCATTGTCCTGTTGGAAAATGTATATTTTTTTCGAGTGCTAATTTTTGGACACTTTCTCTTAAATTGTCTCTCAAAAATGTTCAGATAAACATGTTTATCCCTGCTACCATTAGTTCGGCCATCAGACCCAAAAAGTTTAATTTTAGTTTCATCACTAAAGGTTACGGATTCCCAAAATTCAGGAGGTTTAGTAACGTATTCCCTAGCAAAAGCTAACCGCTTTTTGTAATTAGCTTCCGAAATTAACGGCTTCTTCCTGGCTGCACACCCCTTATAGTCTGCCCTGTGTAAATAATTTCTCACTGTTTGTGAACAAACATTTTTCGAAAATAGTTCCCGTACTTCTTTTAATTTTGGTGCGGTATGTTTTCGCATCATTGTCCTGTTGGAAAATGTATATTTTTTCGAGTGCTAATTTTTTGGACACTTTCTCTTAAATTGTCTCTCAAAATGTTCAGATAAACATGTTTATCCCTGCTACCATTAGTTCGGCCATCAGACCCAAAAAGTTTAATTTTAGTTTCATCACTAAAGGTTACGGATTCCCAAAATTCAGGAGGTTTAGTAACGTATTCCCTAGCAAAAGCTAACCGCTTTTTGTAATTAGCTTCCGAAATTAACGGCTTCTTCCTGGCTGCACACCCTTATAGTCTGCCCTGTGTGTAAATAATTTCTCACTGTTTGTGAACAAACATTTTTTCGAAAATAGTTCCCGTACTTCTTTTAATTTTGGTGCGGTATGTTTCGCATCATTGTCCTGTTGGAAAATGTATATTTTTTCGAGTGCTAATTTTTGGACACTTTCTCTTAAATTGTCTCTCAAACTGTTCAGATAAACATGTTTATCCCTGCTACCATTAGTTCGGCATCAGACCCAAAAAGTTTAATTTTAGTTTCATCACTAAAGGTTACGGATTCCCAAAATTCAGGAGGTTTAGTAACGTATTCCCTAGCAAAAGCTAACCGCTTTTTGTAATTAGCTTCCGAAATTAACGGCTTCTTCCTGGCTGCACACCCCTTATAGTCTGCCCTGTGTAAATAATTTCTCACTGTTTGTGAACAAACGTTTTTTCGAAAATAGTTCCCGTACTTCTTTTAATTTTGGTGCGGTATGTTTCGCATCATTGTCTGTTGGAAAATGTAAATATTTTTTCGAGTGCTAATTTTTGGACACTTTCTCTTAAATTGTCTCTCAAAATGTTCAGATAAACATGTTTATCCCTGCTACCATTAGTTCGGCCATCAGACCAAAAAGGTTAATTTTAGTTTCATCACTAAAGGTTACGGATTCCCAAAATTCAGGAGGTTTAGTAATGTATTCCCTAGCAAAAGCTAACCGCTTTTTGTAATTAGCTTCCGAAATTAACGGCTTCTTCCTGGCTCTGCACACCCCTTATAGTCTGCCCTGTGTAAACAATTTCTCACTGTTTGTGAACAAACATTTTTCGAAAATAGTTCCCGTACTTCTTTTAATTTTGGTGCAGTTTTCTTGGGATCTATAATTATTTGTCTAACATTACTGAGACGCCGGCTGTGCCGAATTTTATAGGAACCCGTTGATTTATACTGTATATATACAATTTTTCTTTTATTTCTGTACGATTTTTCCATCTTTCACAATTCAGTTATGATTTTTCGAACTTGAAATGGAATTTCACAATTTCTTCGCTCATTTCTAATACTACTTTGAAAATCCACTGCAAAATTACTAGCAACAAATGACAGATTATAAAGTATGGCCGAAAATTATTCATTTGTTTTCAGTTTAGCGAGCAATAGACAGCTGATTATAACGTGTTTTTTTTCAATGCAGTTCTTGAGTGTATGGAGACTTTTTTGACAATTTTGTTTATATTTTTATAACAATGATAATAACTTCTAAATAAAATATGCCTTGGTTGTTTTGATGCTAATCCTCGTTGATTAAGTTTCAAATATTAATTTAAACATGTTTTCTCATAGTTCCAATTAATCGGTTAAACATAACAGAAAAATAGTATAGAAAGGAGGTGGTGTATGAAGACTTTTTGGATTGACTGTACGAGGCTGGTTTGAAAAGTCCGTGCAAAAATAAAAAACTACTTATGTGTTTGGGGTAAACCTTTTTTATTTTTCGACATAGTCTCCTTTTAGGCTTATACACTTCGTCCAACGATGTTCTAGTTTGTTGATCCCTTCCAAATAATAGGATTTGTCCAAGTCTGCAAAATATCCATTAGTGTCTGCAATCACCTACTCGTTTGAATAAAATCTTTGTCCCGCCAGCCATTTCTTCAAATTGGGGAACAAATAGTAGTCCGAGGGAGCCAAGTCTGGAGAATAGGGGGGATGTGAAACGAGTTGGAATCCTATTTCCATTAATTTTGCGACCACAACTGCTGAGGTGTGTGCTGGTGCGTTGTCGTGATGGAAAAGGACTTTCTTGTGGGCCAATCGCGGGCGTTTTTCTTGCAGCTCGGTTCAAACGGTCCAATAACGATGAATAATATTCGCCTGTAATAGTTTGACCCTTTCCCAGATAGTCGATGAGGATTATCCCTTGCGAATCTCAAAAGACAGTCGCCATAACCTTTCCGGCCGAAGGAACGGTCTTCGCCTTTTTTGGTGCAGATTCCCCCTTGGTAACCCATTGTTTAGATTGTTGTTTGGTCTTAGGAGTATAGTAATGTATCCATGTTTCATCTACAGTGACGAAACGACGCTTAAAAGTCCTCCAGATTCTTCTGGAACAGCTGCAAACCATCCTTGCAACACTTCACACGATTCCGTTTTTGTCAAGCGTGAGTAATCGCGGCACCCATCTTGCGGATAGCTTTCTCATGTCCAAATGTTTATGCAAAATATATTATGTACCTGTTCAGTCGAGATGCCCACAGCACTAGCAATCTCACGCACCTTAACTCTTCTGTCATCCATCACCATATCATGGATTTGATCAATGATTTCTGGAGTCGTAACCTCCACAGGCCATCCAGAACGTTCAGCGTCACTTGTGCCCATATGGCCAGTCCGAAAATTTTGAAACCACTTATAAACTGTTCTAATCATAGGTGCAGAGTCACTATAATGTTTATCAAGCTTCTCTTTAGTCTCCTGAGGCGTATTGCCTTTCATAAAGTAATGTTTTAATCACCACACGAAATTCTTTTTCGTCCATTTCTTGAAAATCACTCGACTTCCTTGATTCACACGAATGCCAAACACAAGAAATATACCAATATGGCTGAAACTTGGTGTGCGTTCATTCAAGAGATGCTACTAACTAAACATGACCTCGATACACGCCGGTGGTGCCATCTCTCGGACTTTGCACGGACTTTTCAAACCAGCCTCGTATATATATATATATATATAATATATATATATATATATATATATATATATATATATATATATATATATATATATATATATATGCGTAACTTGTAATATATCGCATCGGGGTATACTGTTGCTGTAACATGACCGTAAACACAAAACACCATTTACGAGAAGGGTTACTTCTCTGGTTCAATTCGAAGAAAAGTGTCCTGAAAGTCATATATTCCATAAAAACGTGCGAGTACTGGTTTCAACGCTTTACAAGTGGTGATTTCGGCTCGGAAGGTGCTAAATGGAAAAAGAACTTGCAGAATCATGAGTTGATCACACAAACCATTTCCAAGAGCGTACATGCACTGGGAAAGATTCAAAAGCAAAGAAATTGGGTACCGTACGAATTGAAACCGAGAGACGTTCAAAAGGTGATTTTTTACCTATAAACACCTGCTTCAACGGCACAATCGGAACGGTTTGTTGCGTCGTATCGTAACTGGTGCTGAAAAATGAATACGCTACGATAATCCAAAGCGCAAAAAATCATGGGTGATGCCCGGTGATCCCTCAACATCCTTGCCAAACCCAAGCTTATGCTGTGTATCTGCTGGGATCAACTGGGTGTAGTGTATTATGAGCTGCTCCACAAACAACAAAACTATTACTGGAAAACGTTACCGACAACTGATGCAATTGAGGAAAAACGACTGCAATATGCCAAGAAACACGACAGAGTGATTTTTCAACATGACAACGCTTGGCCACATGTTGTAAAACCCGCCAAGGAAACGCTAGAAGAGCTTGGATGGAATGTCCTACCTCACCCGCCGTACTCACCATACATTGCCCTCCTTTTGATTATCACTTGTTCCGAGTGATGACGCACGGCCTGTGCGTATACATACATTCTAATGAGGATACTAAAAAAGGGTCGATTCGCGGATAGCCTTAAAAGATGAGTCGTTTTTTTTTTTCAACGTGGTATTCATATGCTACTACAAAGATAGGAGAAAGTAGTGGCTAGCGATTGACGATACTTTGAATAATTAATTTGTAGCAACTTTTTTACAATAAAACGATATTTTTACCAAAAAAAAATTCCTCAAAATTCACACACTCAATAAATTGTTAACCATTTATTATAGCAATTTTATCTTTATTTTGTAAAAACCATCCGACGCTGTCGTACAGTTAGTCATGTCATGGTGTTAAAAATAAAATATTCAGTTGAAATTTAAGTAGCTTTTTACTTTTTTACAAAACTTTACAAATTTTAATGTTGTCATTTAATTTCTCAAGAGTTCTACCAATAATTGTGGACATTTTTCCGGAAAAAGGTAAAGAAACGAAGCGCCTGAAAGACAGCTGTGTCTGACGAACGCTGTGTTGTAATAATTTTTATGTAAAATTGTCGTTGGTTTTACTTAAATGTTTTGTTGGCAACATCAATCATTTTAATAAGATAATACGTTTATTACCGACAAAAAATTATTTTGTTTTCTACTTAGATAACTGAAGATTAAAAGATCACGCATATAATATCTCATAACCTCTAAATAAAATGGGATTAACAAAACATCTATTATACAAATGCTTGATAATAATTCATAGGGGTGATTTAAAGCATTTAATTAAAGTTAAAGAACGTAATTTAACCCTCTGCCTAGCACAGATTTTGCAGTCGAAAAAGTTTTGCGTTTGAAATGGCGGTGCATATATGCTATCGCTTGAGCACGCTTAGATCGACTAATCAAAGTGTCAAAACAAATTTATGCAGTTTGTAGTTAAGCAGCGTTTTTAATAGTAAAAACGCGTTTAAAACCGGCTTTGAACTCTGAAAGCTATAAATAACATTTCATTGGGCACAAACAACCTCCTCTTTTTTATTCTTTGTTTTAATCAATTTCTTTTCCTATTTTAAGCAATTTTAAATTATTTTCAAATTGTTCGTTTGCTTTTTCCAGATTAATCTTTTTGTGCCTTTGATGAAAAATATTTCCAACATAAAATCCGTTTTCAAAAATTCGTTTTTTGTCAATATAAACAGGATTAAATAATAGTAACATAATAACACAACTGATCACTAGTCGTACACACTTTCACTTTGTTAGAAGAAATTCAAAATACTTCTCTACCTATAAATAATTTCCAGAACTATGAATGATCGGCAATGTTACCGAAACATTATTACATATTTAAATCAGAGGAATATATTATACCGAAAACATTTGGCTTTTCCACAGAAACGTCGTTATATATTGTGGATTTCGATATTTAGTCGAAATTTTTGGTTTCACTGTATGCAAAATACCTATTGGCTGTACATGATACATGTTATCGGTCCAATCAACAATACATAAACTTTATTAGACCAAAAATGCACAGCACCAAATGCAAATACAAAATTGCACAAATTAAACATGATATTATTGATAATGTGATTTATTATTTATCAGGTGGAAACCTTGACTTGAGTCATGAAACAGATACTGGATACATCCGTTAATTTGTTATATTCCGGGTGGGATTTTGCAGAAGCCTCGTCAAGATCTCATTTCGTATTTTCAGTGTTAACTTTTCGAAGTCAGATCTCTGGTTGGGGGCGCCAACATACAAAAATTACAATTTTAAAATAGATTTTTGTAAAACACGAGGTTTAAACTCTAACATAAACTCAGTGCACCAACACCTGCAATTAAATAAACTTCATGTACCAACCAAGGTCAGTTCATCGTCCACCACACTCAACTTTCTCTACCCTGGTTATGATTTCTACGTGTATTTCCGATTTAGGCGTAACTTTGGAGCTTGTCTTTTTGTTAGAAGCGATCTCTCCTGCCAACGAGAGGAGGCTCCGGACGCCCACTTTGATGTTATGTGATTAAAAATTAACGACTTAACAAACTACAAGGTTTATCTGCTGCTTCTCTCGACTACCAAGTGAGAATAACTTCAGAACACTTTTCGCTCCACTTGCAGACACAGTCGATCATTTGCAGAGTAATTATCCAAATGCCATCCTGGGCGACATTAATGTCCACAACATGGACTGGCTTAAGTGTTCAAAAACAACTGACGAACAAGGTCATAAAGCTGAAGCATTCTCAGTCAGTTGTGGCTTTACTCAACTTATCGATAAACCAACACGAATCCCTGATCGAGACTGCGAGTTGTCCTGTCTTCTTGTCACGTTAGGTTCTTCTGACCATAAACTACTTTCGACATCGAGTATCCTACGGATTAGTGACAAGTGGAAGAACTGGTAATATTTTCGAATTTTCCTTTGGTTAGACGTTTGTTCCAGATCCGACGATCCATCTGACTGAGCTCAGAAGGTTTCCAATGTAATTTTGGCTGGTATGGAGAAGTGCCCTTCCTACGGTTGTTGCTTCTAAACATCTACCGATAATGGCGTGAAAATCCTAAAGTCATAAATCGAAACATCTTTGTTCGTACCTGGAACAGATGTAAAGAAGTTATCAAGGAAACCAAGAAGTAACACGATTAAAGAATTAAAAACAAACTTCTTGCTTGCTCCAACAATTTCAGGTCCTTTTGGTGAGTCGCAAAGGCTATTAGTCAAAATTTTACTAAATTCACTATTCCGCCACTCACACTGCTAGATTATACTACTGCAATAACACCAGTTGAAAAAGCCAACTTGTTAGCTGAATTTTTTGTTTTTACATTCTGCTGTCGATTTCCAAGGAACTGAACTATGTCAGTCAAGAATGCCCGATATTGTCGTCAGACATCATAAAACGTATCTTAATGAAGCTAGGCACTCAAAAAGCTTCCGGCATTAACGGAATACCTGCCATATTACTTAAAAAATGGGTGATAGCACCAGTTTTCTGTTTAACCTATCCTACAGAAAGGGAATATTTCCCTCCTGCTGGAAATGCGCTACAGTTTAGCCGGTATCCCAAAAGGCAAGAAAATCTTGCCAAACAACTCGGCTTTCATGAATATCGAATCTCTCTCTCTTTCTCTCTTTTATTCTCTCTCTCTCTCTCTCTCTCTATATATATATATATATATATATATATATATATATATATATTAATATATATATATATATATATATATATATATGTATATATATATATATATATATATATATATATATATATATATGCGTGTGTGTGTGTGTGTGTGTGTGTGTGTGTGTGTATTTTGTCATCCGTACAAATAAAGTTCTTTATTATTTTGAACATATGTTTCTATTGTCTATTCAATTTCAAAATAACTTTAAGAGGTAATATTTTAACATAAATAAAACGACATGAAAAGAAACCTTATTATTTATCTAATCAGCAGCAGAACTTTGTGCAAAGATCTTAAACAATCTAATAAACCTAAACTGATCCAACGTTTTGTATATTTTGTTTGTAAGTAATCATTAAATACTTTAAAAATTATAACTGCGACTTTTACAGACGCTAGCTTTAATAAGCGAATATTTTGTTTCGTACTTTGAGGAAGAATAAAAGTCACTTTGTTTTCATTATGTACAACCGATGAGAATATAAAAATATTCACTTTAGCGTGTTCGTCTATTAAAATTAAATAAACATTTAAGAAGTTTTCTGCTGCATGCAATTCTATCGTGATAGCTAAGTAATTCGTGAAATTTTCTCAAACGAATCGATTGTCAAAAGAGGCGATTTAAGTTAGGTTACACATAGCTCTGATTATTTCTTCTTGTTGAGATATCTCGGAACTAAAGTTTCTTTCTCTGAAACAACTAAAAGTGTATCCTGCAAGAAATGGTGGCTATTACGGAAATAATTTGCCATAACTATTCACATTTATATGAGTTTATTTCTAAGGAATAATTGTCGATGTTGTTTAAAGTTAAAAATGTAATAACAAATTTTTTCATGACACGTTTCTACTTTTATTTTTTAATTTTTCTCGACACTCCCGTACTTTATAAATAAGATACAAGTTAGGTTGACAGTGTGTGAAAATGGAATATTATCAAGCTGGATTATTCCACCTTTAAAAATTAAGTTGTCACTCACTATGATCCCCATCAACTTTATGTACGCTTAGAAAAGTTCGAAGATTTAGACAAAACGTACATATATAAAAGTTTTGTCCTGATATCCTTAAAGAGTCCAGGCTTCCATAGGCGGAGTTACCGATTCTTTTTCCATATATTTATAAAAGTATATAAAATAAAAAATCGTAAACTTTAAAATATCTAGGCACACTGGTAAATCCATCTTATTCAATTCTGATAGTGGAAATAAAAAGTCCGTTTGTCTGTCACACTCGATTTTCTCCGAAACTATTGGACATAGAAAATTGAAATTTGGCACAGATATAGGAATTGATGGACTAATCACGACCGTGTAGTTTTGAAAGTTAAATTTTGACTTAAGAGGTTAGTTGTGGGTAGAGCTGGCTTTAGACGAAATGGCGTCCAGTGCGAATATGAAAAAAAGCGCCCCTTATACGCTACATATATATATATATATATATATATATATATATATATATATATATATATATATATATATATATATATATACATATATATATATATATATATATATATATATATATATATATATATATATATATATATATATACATATATATATAATATATATATATATATATATATATATATATATTATATATATTTATATATAGAGTAAATTTTATTCTATATTTTTATTATTTTTTACATCATAATCACGATTAACAGTGGCCAAAAATTATAAGTTAAATGTAGTACCAATACCATTTCTAAACTTCTACAAAACTTCCACTATTGGTATATTATTATAAAGCACACTTTATTTTGAAATATAAAGTCAAATTATTTCAGAAACCCAGTTCAGAAACCCAGGGAAACGCTCGCCGCGTCCTAAAGCCGGCCTGGTTGTGGAGGGTGTAATTGGAAGTGAAAAAAAATATTACCATTGATGACCATCAAGTGGAATGTCAAATGAGAGCTTGTGAAAACACGAGTTCATGATGGCATACTTGCGCACACTTTTTTTTTGTATATTTTAAAAAGAATGGCCAAAAAGTCCTGTCTACTCTATCCTATGTCAAAATATTGATCAAAAAATTTTAAAAATTCTAGAATACTCTCCATAAAGTGTAAGTTCAGCGAAAATTATCACGATCTGAAAACTTTTTTTTCCACTATAAGAATTGAATACTATTGATTACAATACATAAATATTGATCAACTGACATCAAAAAACTCGGTAAAGTGATTTCCCTTGCTGCTTTGTACAACAGTTCTAAAATAATTGAATTTAGCTCCCTCATACTAAAGAACTTAATCCAAGTACTGCAAAACGGTATTATAAATGATATGTACTTTATAGTAAGATGGTGATCACAAATAAGTGCAGCAGTAAACGGGTTTTTCGAGCTGGTTACAAATTAAACTTGCGATTATACTATTTCTGGTAAAATTGCAAATAATGAAAAAAAAGACTCAGTTTTACATTTACTCCACTCCAAAAACCTGAAATATAGATAAAACTATCCATTAACTTCTTCGGTTGACTCATTACCACCTTATAGGTTTCATTATATATATATTTGAAAATAATGAAAAATAACACACATTTTCAGATTCCCCGACTTCGAACTCTGAAAAGGACGCCATAGCATGATATACACGAAGCAAACCCCTCTAACATATTTCCCCACCTCTTTCACCCTCTTATATACTTAAGTGTCAATAATTATAATTAAATTTGTTGATTATCACAACTAAAACCTACAAAAATTCTCCTAATGATATTAAAAATAACGAAAATTTATAAATCCATTTCCTAAAAATTAAAGGTCCCATTTCTACTTCAAATATCGTATATGTACCAAATTTAAAATCGGTTTTTCATTTTGTTCAAGAGTTATCTTGCCGACAGATAGACTAACGGAAATCAACGCGTATTTTTCGTGGTCTAGAGAGCCAAAAACGTAAAGAAAAGTAAAAATCCGCGAAGTTGATTTTCCGGCGGATACAATACTCTCCCTAAGAGTAGTAAAAATGGTTCCATAATGTTCCTGCTACTAAACATATAATGCTATTTAAAAAAAATCTACGGACAGTCCGATAAAAAAATTCAAATTATTTTCACCTATGGAACAAACGTAACCGATATGAGGGGCAATTTGTTTTCGGAGCATAACCCCGGTTTTTGACATTTTAGTTGCTGTATTCGGTTGTTTGACCATAAATATTTTAAAATTAAACCTTTTTATGAGACATCTTATAGAATGATTGCATCTTTACGGATAACTGATTTCATGAAAATATAACTTAATTTCATGAAAATGAAAAACCTAATTGAGACTACTGTTAGAAAACTATCTGAATCTGAAAGGGCACTAATAAAATAATGTTGGAACAATTAATTTACAACAAACTAAATTCTCCATAATTTACAACAATTTCTGGTACAAATTAGTTTATACGGAATTTACTGAACTCGAATAATTGTTATTAAAATTTGTGCAAAGTTAATTATTTTAAATTTATGTTTATTAGATAGAAAAATGTCGTAATTTGTTCACAATACAGTTTAAAGTTTTAAGAGCAAAAAAAGTTAACAGCCATGAAATCTAAAAGTTTTAGCCTGCCACTTACATTTTATTATTGACGTGATACGATCATTATGTGCAGGGAAGGGAAACCATAGGTCCCTTTTCGCCGTCCCTATGGATGTAGGAGATGCGCCCCTTGGAAACGATTTTTTGGGTGTTCTCTTTTGTGAAAAGGGTCTAGCCGTACTTTCATGGCGAAACTGCCCCCTATAGGAGAAGGTTAATAGTAGTTGATACAGAAGATATTACTTCTCAATCTGGGTTAATCGTGGAGATATTTAAAAAAAAGTGTCCGATGGTGACTTTTTCAAAGCGATATATCTAAGTAACTTTTAAAGCTAGGAAAATAAAACTGGTGTTATGGTACACTCTACAATTTATTTTACAACAGTTTCCGATGGGCCAAGCCTAAATAAAAAATATTAGAAAAATGCAATGCAGTTTTATTTTCCTAGCTTTAAAAGTTACTTAAATATATTGCTTTGAAAAAAGTCATCATTGGACAATTTTTTTTTAAAATATCTCCACGATTAACTAAGATAGAGAAGTAATATCTTCTGTATCAGCTATTATTAGCCTCCTCTACATTATAGAATAGGTTACGATATAGGTTTCTATCAGGGGCACGTTCGCCACGGAAGTGCGGCTAGACCCTTCTCGCCCGCCATACTGAGTGTAAGTAAAATTGTAGGCTGGGTTTTTTTTTCTGAAAAATCTCCCCTCCATCCCGTTCACAAATTTTTAGAATTCCACTGTAAGAAACGTTTTTTTCTTGTAAACCCCTCCTGGGTCATCCATTTTTAGTTTGCTGTGTTGGAAGGGACTGAAGCTTTTAGAGTTCTGGTGCTAAACGGTCTTTTTTTACCAAGCTGTTGCGTCCTCCTTTTTGTTACTTGATGCCCTTCACTCTGTGCCTTCAGTATTCTTTTCTTGAGGAAACGCCTTTGGGATCCATATTCCTCGAGACCTTTAAACCTAGGTGTGTCGCTGGTGATCATTTATCACAAGAGTCAGCAAATAATTATTGCTATAAGAATAACTTTATAGCAAGTTGGAATAAGTAAAGGAATTAGTTATTGCTTTAATTGTAACGTAATTTTCTATTTTATTATAAATTAAACCAATTCGAAAGTTCAATTTTCTGAATCGTAAATGTTTAAAAAATAGATACGAAGAATTTTTATAAATACAATTTTTATTTTAAATTTCGTTAACAGTTGCAGCATGAATGTTGGCATGACTGGGCAACTATTGACATTCGTCTGACGCCCATGTAGATATGCCTCGATGGCAATCTTTTGTGTTTTCAGCTATTCATGATGTATGTTTTAACAGAGGAAAAGTATATTTAAATTGTGTATCGATTTTTAATAACAAGATTTAGTTATATCCCAATAAGATTAAAAGTACAAAACCCCGACAGAAGATTTTTTAGAAAAAGTGAACTTTGCTGAACTAGACTTAATAATTTTGAGAAATTTTATTCTACTAACATAGTCACTTTATTTGGTAGGCGTTAACTAGGTAACAAATATATCTTGGCACGATCATAGTATAGACATAGGAAACAAAACTTCTTAAAATCGTTACAGTTACTTGTAAAACTTTCTGCCTTTTCTTCTTACAGTGTCCTACGATTATTTAGCGTGTAAATATTTACTTGTTCAATGGATGAATAGAAGTTAGCCTTTTTCTACCCTTCCGAATAGCGTGTTATGAGGATATTCCATAATTATAGTCTGCAGAAGATTCTATCCAGGACCTTGAATTATGATACGATATTGTTCAACCTCTTACAATATCAATGTGAATTTATTTATCCAAATATACCCTTCAAAGAAATCTACTTCCATTGCAATACACTTGTGCCAATATTTCTTTCAATCTTCAAAAACACTGGTTATTCTCTATCATATCGTTTTCAAGGCAGCCAACGAATTCTCTTTTATAGCTTCTATAGATTCCGGTTTTCACAGAGTTATAATTTCAGCTTATCGAGTTACTAACAAGAAATTTTTCTTAACTTAACAGGCATATTTTAAAAATAAATACTTCAATAGCTAACAATAACTTGCCAAATTTTAATAAAAAAATATGATCTTAATGATTTTTGAACAAAGATCTATAAATTATTCCATATTTTAAAGCCTCTATTAAGAGATTTCTGCTCGATAGAGTAATGGTGACTTAATGTGGTAATTTTTTCCTCTAAGTTTATGGTTCAGTGGTATTTATTGGGATAGGTATTGATCTCATCATTGCTTTGGGCAACTTGCATGCATGTTTGAACTTCCCCATCACTGTCTCATTTATCAATCAGCGTCGTGCCCAAGTGTTTGTTGAAAAGTCATTTGGGGTGTGTCTTGTGAAGTCATTGATCCTTTTATACCTTCGTAACAAAAATTTTTATTTCAAAAGCAATCAACGTACGGAACACTAATTGCGCAAGTCCGACTTGCACTTGACCGGTTATTTGTATCAATTCTTGTCTCTTTAAGCTTTAAGATTATAGAAAGCTCAATCGATAATGGATTTGACTCTGTTCACAACTCCAAAAATTTAGAAAATAGCAATATGCCTAGTCGAGGACCAGAAACTGATTAGAAGCTTTGGTTCTGTGGAATACCAGTTGATGATTTTGGTGGTTTCTATAAATCCGTCAAAAAAGCGTAATCCATTAAACAGATTTAAAACATCTGAACTTCTCTATAAATAACTACAACTAACTTTAAATTGGATGGCGTTCAACAAGAAAAAGTATATAAAAATAGACTTTAATCATTTACAGTACACCAAGTAAAATTAATGGCCCTGAAAAAAATACTCTGACTAAGGTTTTTCTACCCCTTTTAAACCGTAAAACTTTTTTGGACAATAATTATCCCGTAGCGGTGTTTCCATTGGTCCTATTAATTATAATTTAATTGAAATGTTTTTATCTGTCGGTAAATAAAGGATTCTTTCTTCCTAATCACCTCCAAGCACGAGCTTAGAAGTCGGTTTGGGGGTTTTAAAAGACTACTAACTTTATCGAGAAAAATAATGGTGTACCTTTTGTTTCTCTTATAATTTTCAGTCAGACTCCATTTTTCTTGATTAAATCATTTAAAACGAAATATTATTCGGAGTTTTACTAATTGCTTTGTTATATATTTCTTTACTTTTCTTGCGAAAGGGAAGTCGTGTCTTCGTAAAAAAATTACCCTCAGAGATTTTTACATTTCTTTTCATTTTACGGTCCCTAGATCACGAAAAACATAGTATTTCATTAGCATCTGTAGCTCTTGCTATCATAACAACAACAACAGATATCGATTTCAGATATGGTACTCATATAATACTTATAGTAGTTTGAACTATCTATATAAAAGTTGGTGAAATGAGTGCAGGTCAATAAATTTTGTATAGTTTTAATAGTATTATGAGAATTTTTCTTGATTTTTAATTGTAATTATGAACAAAATTTAAGCAAAAATATATATAGTTAAACACGTAAGAAATTGAAGGGGTGGTAGGAGAGGCTAAAGGGGTGGCTTCGAATATATCTTGTTATATGTCCTTGTCGAGATTCTTTGAGTCGAATTACTGGGTTAATGACTTACCAATTTTTTAATAATAATAATAAAAAAAATATTTAAATTTCTTCATTCTCTTAACCAATCGTGGTTGTGTGTAGCAAAGCGAGACGTGCTTTTTTTTGCGGAACAATTTTTTCTGCGTGTTGAGCGCAATATCAATTACGCAACTTAAATGAAGTGACTTATTAAAAACGAGTGCAAAAGCTTGAAGAAACCGGTTGAACTTGTCATAACCCCGTATGAGAATTTTGAGTTTTAATTTTTATATACGATACGTCAAAAGAATGACTATTCTAAACAAAAGACCAATAATAGTCCACCCTTTGTTTCTCTCTAAATTCAAATTCTTTATTAAAAAAATGTTCCGTAAAATGTTTTCATTATTTTTTTTCTCTCAATACACAAGTAATATCGTTTTTGTTTGTTGTAACGTTGGTAAAATTTCTCAAAATTGCTAAATAACAGGCCCACTACCCATATTTTACTAATCTTAAGTTGTGAGTAGCCCCTATGATAAAATAAAGCTGTAATAAAAATATCGTAATCGCCTGAAAATACTTATGAAATATTGAAATTTATATTTCTATTTCAGACCGTCTTAATGTTATTCATATATCAATCCATATCATAAGAATATAGTTATTTTTGACAGACATCTACAAAACCAAATTATTATAAAAAACTGTTTCAAAAATCCGTCTTTAATCGTGGTCTGAATTCCAACAAGTGACAAAAAAATTGATAATGTCACATGAGGAAATCCTACGTTTTAAGCACTTAGCGCGGGTAGGTTTTCATATAGACTAGGAAATAAGCCCATTTACATCACTTTAAATAACATTTTCGAAATCTTTCTGTAGCTTCTTGCTTTGAATCATTTTTTATTATTTTATTTTTTACTGAAGGAAGTATTGCGAAATAAATCACGTTCAGAAATTTTTAAATTCCTTCACGTTTTAAAGCCCCTAGATCACGAAATAATAATCTAAAATGTCTCTCTGTCTATCTGTTATCACGTAAGCTATAAAAGGAAAGGAGATATCGATTCGAAATTTGGTACAGTCTAATATTTAAATGCGGTTTGTGGAATTAGGGGGGTTTCGCTAAATATATCTACATGTTACACGTCATTTTGAGAGTTGTTGAAGTCGGAAAATCAGCAAATTTTAATGCTTTTTCATTATTTCCAAGCATAACAAAAATATATGTAATTATTATAGAATGACTTCAGAAAAAACCATTGACTCCTACCATTTCTATTTGCTAGGGATGTACTGAGTAAATAACTTTACCATTTTTTTTGTTCTTTTTTTTTTATCGTTCACCCCGCCTGAGTAGAGATTTTATCCTTTTTTATATCCTAAGGATATCGGCGAGGATATTGTAATACCCGTCAACGTTATCCAAACGCCGAATCATATATTTTTGTATTTCACAGCACCTTTTAGACAACGCGATAGTGCTGCCACGGACGTTATTGCATTTCTGCAAACAACTACTACCTATGTACGTGGCCAGGCCAAATATACTTAAATAAATTAATAAATAAGTATACCGATCGGTCGGGATTAGTACTCGAGACCTTCTGCACCCCAAGCAAAGTACTACGCCACGGAGCCACGGGTCGCCACCTCAATATGTGTATGTGTGTGTGGCATAGCCCAGGTGGGGGAACGGCAGGGGGACGCATGCTCCTCATCCTCTTCTGTCGCTGTAGAAAATAATGACGACTCTTAGAACCAGGTTTTTTTTATTGGGTTTTTTTTGTGAAAAATTTGAACCCCCTGGTTACTGATTTTTCAATTACGTGTAAGTTTTTTTAGAGTTTAGGACATTTTAAAGTTTCACTTTATTAAAGAGTTCTTTTTTTTAAATAATGTTATTTTTTATATTCAATAAAACTTTACATCATGGTATGTGAAAAATTAGACGTTTTTATATATTATAAAATATCAGTATTTCTTCTGGTTGTCTAAATACTATTAGATACTCAAAAATTGGCACTTAAGCACATTTTATTATTGTTAATGACACTGACACAGGGAATTGAACGACACTTCATTTAGCACCCCTTATCATCTCACATAAAATTTTTAACTAGAGCATGTTATCGATCTAATTTAAAAAAACATGTCAATTGTGTGAAGAACGATTCCGTTTTTTTTAATAAAATTCTTCTATTGAATGTGACCTGGAAATCTAAAATCGTTTACTAGAATGAGTTAAGATGTCTTTTTATGATGTGAGAGTTGTGCTATTTTTTCACTATTTTTAATTACTTATAGTCAAAGATACGAAGAGTTACATAGATGAAGAAGGCAGTTGGATGAGTTACTCCATATATCATGCCATACACCCTTCTTAGGGTCCTGGGAGTTTGAAAAAATGTTATACTTGCATGATTTGCAACTGTATTTATTGTCAAACATATAAACGATGAAATGAATTGAAAAGAGGTTGAGATATTTAAACCAAGTGACATTTGAAACAGTGGGATATTATATAAGAGATATAACATAATAATCTTTATTGGTGAGACATCGAAGATCGAAAAAGATATAGAACATAAAAGGAATCTACATCAAAAATATTTGAACACTAAAATAAAGTATAAAGAAATGCAAAACCGTAGTAAGAAGAAAAAATATCTAAGAAAACAACGACTCTTGGGAAAAGAACTGTCAAAGAATAAATACCTGTTTAGGAAAAACCAGAAACATGGGAAGATTGAAAGTGATGAAAAAACCTAAGAGGGGACACGAGCAAAGAAATAATATCAACTATCACACTTCAAGATTGGGACGAATATTGCGGAAAGCTACTGGTAAACAACAGAGAGAAATTCCAAAAGGACAGAAAACCAGATGACCAAAGAATTGCAGTAATAGGTTCATCAATAAGAATACCAGCAGAAGAAATAAAAACCGTATGTAAAGCGCTAAACAATAACAAATTACCTTGATCCGAGGACATCCCGTTCAAATATGGAACAGACAAGTTATGCGAACACCTTAGACAACAATTTCAGAAATATATAAGTATAAATGAAATACCGAAGGAATGGAAAGTGTCATACCTAACCACTATACACAAGAAGGGGGACAAGAACAATTGTGAAATTTACCGAGGAATAACAGTTGCGGCTTCCATAAGTAGAATCTAGGAAAAGGTTTTTTTAAAGAGCAGAATGGAGAAGGAATATCAAGATTTTAAAGCAGAAGAACAAGCAGGCTTTCACGCGGGATGATCCACAATAGGCCACATTTTCTCCTTAACTCAATTAATAAAAAAAAAGATGGCACGAAACCAAGAAGTCCACTTGATGTTCGTTGACTTGAGAAAAGCATATGACAGCGTTTCTCTGCAAAAATTGTGGGAATCATTGGAAAGTCTAATATTAACATAGAACTAATTAAAGCTGTCAAAACACGCTACGACCAACCCATAACTAAAATTATAACAGGAACACAAATAACACTAGGATTTATTACGTCAAAAGATCTGAAGCAAGGATGTTGTTTATCATCAACCCTTTTTAAGATATATCTGAAAAATGTACTAAAGAGGTAGAAGTAGAAATGTGGCCCAATGGGGATACTATTGTTTAATGCTATGCTGTACACGCTATGCTTCGCGGATGGCCAAGTGGTAATGGCCCAAGATCGCCACGACCTAAACTACACGACGAGAAAACTATTTGACGAATACAGAGATTGGGATTTAGAAGTCAATATAAAGAAGACAGAATGTCTATGTATTGAAAGGCAACAAAAAAAATCTTATACTGGACGATCGAACCACGATAAAATTATATAAAAATTTCGGAGAATGGAAAACTAAACAGGGCAATTAAAGAGGGAAACACGGCAGGAAGAAAGGCCATTAAACTGTTTAAACAGCATTCTATAGGATAAATCTATAAATAAAACCAGTAAAAGGGGATATATGGAACCATAGTGAAAAGTATCACGTGAAGTATGGGCTCTGAAGGAAAGAACATTAGCCATGCTGAGAGTAACGGAAATGGACTTCTGGAGAAGTGCAGCAGGACTATCCAGAAGAGAAAGAGTCACCAACGAACGTATTAAGGAAAATCATGTGAATCAAGCACAATATTACAGACGACACTCTAACCAAACAACTTAGCTGGTTTGGGCACGTTCCAAGAATGGCCAAGATCGAATCCCAAAACAAATACTAAAATGGCAACTGGAAGGTAAGAAAAAGCGAGTTAAACCGAGAATAAGTTGATGAAAGGACACAGACAGGGAACATATGAAGAGTTACCTAAATAAGGAAGGCAATTAGCGGGGGTTCCCTATATATCATGCCATACCTCCTTGTTAGAGTTCTTGGAGTTGAAACATTTGAAAAGTGTGTTATACTTTCATTGTTTATTTTCAAATATATAAATGATTAAAGGTGTTTGAAAGATGTTGAGATGAGTGTCTATGTATATCTCGTGTTATAAATCTTTGGCCGAGTTTTAGAGTCAAAAAAATCTGAAAATTGTGTTATTTTTTATTTCCTTACAGGCCAAAAAATATAGAGGTTTAAACGTGTGGGGAAGTATTAAGAGGGGTTGCTCCGTGTACTGTACCATATATACTTTTTAGATTTCTTGGATTGTGTGGTTTTTTCATTATTTTCAGTTACTAATAGTTAAATATATTAAGGGATAGAGGGTTATGGGATGAAATTTAAGAGATATAAATATTACGTTACACTTTTTTTTAGTGCTATTGGAGTCGAATAATTTGAAAAATTGTTATTTTTCGAATATTTTTAATCATTTGGAGTTAAGCATATAAGGGCTGAAGGTGTGAAGAAGGAACTTAGAGAACCTGTTTCGTATATATCGTATTATAACCCTTTTTAGGTCATAGTCAACCATATAACGAGTTAAAGTTGTGAAGAATTTGGTTAAAGGGATTGCTCCGTATATAATGTGTCATATTATGTTGTGTTATTTTCAGATTTCGTCAAGGAAAGTTAAAATATATTAAGTCAAACATATAAAGGATTAAAATGATAGGGAAGCGTGACTCCGTATAATATTGAATCGAAACAGCAATACTGTGTATTTGTAAATGTGGCGAAATTATGCCAGTCATACTACAAGACTCAACAAGTCTCGATACAAATTCCTTCTCTTATATTAGATAATTCATTTTGTTGAAGGTTAGGCGGGGATTTTTTGCAGACATATTTTTTGTTGCTGATATTGGTACACAGGTAATTCGAAATTGCGAACGGATATAATAGATGTTAGGGGTTGAAAAGCTTATTCCGAAAAGCAAAGCGGTGATTTAGCTGAGAAGAATTATATCTTGGCTTGGAAAAGAATAAAAACGGGAACGGCGAAAGTTAGAGCAACGCCTGGATAACAAAAATGAATCACGGATATTATCCTTGTTTCTTTTCCAGTAATTTATTTTTCTCGTATTCGGATGCAAATGTTTCCCAGTGCTTTCCAAAGATACGAATTCGGGTAGGAAGGAAAAAATGCTTCGAAATTTTTTTCAGTATTTTAATTTAGTTATGTCTCATTGGTCTCAGAGGCGTAACATTTTATAAAAACACTCCCTATGTTTGCGCTACATTAAGTAATTTGCAAACTTCAGCAAATTTAGAGGCTTGACACTTTCCGGTTCTTCCTTTTATTTAGTTTTTCTGTCTTATCCGTATTTCGTCAACTCTCGTCTTTTTAAACAGTGATAAATTAAAAAAAACTGAACATTATATACCTTTCAACTAGCAACAGTAAGAATTGTACTGATTTTAATATTTATTTTTATTTTTACTTCTCCTATTAAGGTAAGTATTGTCCTCGTTTCAGAGTTCTTAGAATACCAAACAATATGGTTTCCAATTTCGGATGATCTGCTTCGCTATTAACATGATAATTTTCGAACCGAAAGATATATCGATTTCAAATTTAGTAAACATATAATACTTGGAGCAGGAAAGGGTAGAGTGGATACCTGATGGCTTTCGACGCCTCAGTGCCAACCCCGACGGAAAAAACTGTCGGGCACGTTGTTAGTGGAAGACTTCTGGGACCATGAAAGGTTGACGATCATGGATATTCAAAGTGAGCTTTCGAGAACTGAGAGAATACCTCTACAGAAAAACTTTCGACGGCATGTTGTTAGAATATGGTTATTGAGTCGGAAGACAGACTAAATAGACAGCTTTCTCTTGAGTGAGTTGCAGGTCTGAAGTCAATCTGAAAGATTTGACCACATTATTAACTAACGTACTGCGTCACAATGCCACGAAGACGCTCATAGAGGTATTAAAATGTTAAGCAGCCCCCGTCGACGTTCCTGGCTAGCGGAGGGTTAAAAGACAAGACCGAAAAGTAGCGGGCTGAGAGAGTACCATCTGCCGATCATGTGGTTCGGATCTCACGTTAAACTGTAGCTCCCGTCTGGCTGAGATTGCCCAGATGTTAATTGGGGATAACCAAAGGGTCCCTCTTGTCTGTTTGTTTGGCTTTAAGTCTTCCCACCCATAATGCTACTACTACTACTACTAAAGCTGGAATGGAACGCGTAATTTTTGGGCCATATCGTTTTTGGCGAAGGGGGTGAAAGGAGTGGGAGTCGATAAATTATATATAACTTCAATGGTATGATGAGGATGTTTTCTGATTTTCTGTTAGAAAATGAACATTTTTGGGTATATTTCTCCAAAGATATAGATTGAAAAGATTTGGTAGAGGAGTTAGAAGAGTATTTTGAAACACATCATATTATACTTCCTTTTTAGGGTTTTTGGAGTCAAAAAAACTCTCACAATCATTTACTTTTTAAGAATTTCCAAGTTAAATAGCAATAGTAAGTAGAGGTAAAAGTCGCATTCCAATTATATATCTGAAATCCTTGCTCTGTTTGCTCATTAATAAGTTAAACTGCATACAGTTGTTATATATTAGAGTGACGTGCATTTCTAGGGTCAATCTAGGGCGAATCAAGCGGAATACATCCGTCGAACACTCCTCATGAAAGTATTTATAGAATGACTCAAGGCACCAACTTTCCTATAGTGTTCCAAAGAATCATTGTTTATGATGAGTTTACGGTCCTGGCGAATGGTGCTCCTCTGGATAGAATCTAACAAATACAGAGAACGTTTAGATGCAGAGTCATAAACATGGAATCAGTATTCCATCGATGACTAAATTTAAGCTTTGTTAGTGATGAAAACTGTTGTAGAGTTTTCTGGTACGAAATAATAATGTGAGCTTTCTAGAAGTTTTCTTAGATAAGCCTTCGATGTGATCACGCTAAGATCAGTTTTCTACCAAGTTAGTACGTAACAAGTTGAGCGGCGATGCTAGTGGAATTAAATGTTCCAACATGCAACTTTTTATATTTTTTTTAGAAAGAAGAGCCTTGGAGTTTGTAGCATTAAATTCTACTTTGTTGCTGTCACCCAATAGAGGCTTTTTTAAGTTGTATAATTTACTACTATCTCCGCATGTTTCCATGGGATGTTGGAGTCTGCGCACTCAAGATAAATGAAGAAAGAAGGCTCTTAGTCATTGCCAAAGCAATAAATTTTAGGTCTTGTCGAGCAGATTGCTGGTATAAAGAAGAAAGAGAGTGGGAGATTGTATGGAGACTTTATCTTGCCATTATCAACAGATAAACTTTAAATAGCTGGCTGCTTATTTACTAGTAATTTACTCTACTTTTACATATTACATTCACCTTATAAGAATGTTCACAATTTTTCTTGGGTCGAACAAAGCTGTAAAAGCTTTATTTTTATTTTAAAGATTCCGTTTATATAGACTTTTATGTTTAGCGCACACCAGTAATTTATCCATAAGTGTATATGACCTTAATCTATATCAGGGGTTCTCAATCTTTTTTTTAATGCTCCCTTTTAGAGGTTGCAATTTTTTTGCGACGCCCTTCTAAAAGAAGATACCTGTGTGTAGCTCTAGCAGACAATAAAATTACTTTATTATTCAAAGAAAACTCCAAAGAATATAGAATCCTAATTATTATTCATTAGAAAAAACTACAAACAATACAATTAATGAGAAGGATGAGCTTGCTTTTCTGAGCATAACTTCTCAAATCGGGGGCAGAAGTTTTGAAATCTACTCTCATTTCTTTTTCTAAATTTATTTGTGACCTGTACTCCGATTTGATTACTGCAACTGCAGAAAAGCCAGTTTCACAGAAGTACGACGTGGCAAATGGTAAAAGAACCCTCAAAGCCATAGTATTGATAGTAGGATATTCTTGGGATGTATTGCTCCAAAACTGAAACATTTTGTCTTTATCGAATCGTGGTTTTAGGCTCGTATCATAAGATAATTCTAACAGCTGTTCTTCCTCGACTGTTGAAAGTGTAGATGGTGGTGGGGTCTACTGAAATGGGTTTCTAATCCAGTCGTATTGATTCAGATTCTCTAAAAAATATTTATTAAAATGCGACAATGTAAGAGGCAAGCAGTGCTTTGGAAGGAATAGATGCTCTGGAAAACAAGAATGTCGACTGAAGTTTCAGTTCTTGCAATTTTCTTGCAAAAAAATCTCGCGGCTTTTCTTGTAAATTACTGTGAGTTGTTTCTAAATGACGGTTCCATTTTTTAGGCTACTTTCAGCAGCCAGCACCTTATGACAAACAACACATTGGGGAAGTTCCATATTTCCTTTGCTAACGTAGGTAAATCCAAAATCTAAATATTGGTCATCATATTTTCTGTACTGTTTTCGTTTTTCTACAGTTTCTTTTCTACTCTCTCCTTTGTCTTTAACACGTTTTCTGTTTATTTGAATAAAGTTATCCATTTTAAGTAATGAATACGCGCGCATAAATTAAATACAGCACATTTGAAATCAAAACACTGCATTCATCAACGCTTGTAATCGACGAATAAATAAAGGCAGAACGATGAACGAACGAAAGCGCGGGGAAATGGACGGGCGGGTTTACTGAGTCGCTGATGAGATGCGCACCGTGCCGCGCAGTAGCTGATTACGAACGCGTGCAGGCGACCTGTACGTATCGTCTCGCGACTCTCCCCTAGGATAGAGTCCGCCCCAGGGCGTCTCGACACACAGTTAGGGAACCCCTGATCTATATCAAGTATTGTTTTTTAACAAAGTAAGCTTAAAATACGTTTTTTAATTTTATAATGGCACAAACAATTTTTATTACTGAAATGTAAGAATGTATTATGTTTTATGTTTTTTCAGAGCTCTTGGAAAGGAGGAATCTGAAAATCAACTTATTTTTCTCATTATTTTCAGTCCTAATAGAAATAATTTAGAATTAACTGAAAATAATGAACAAATAACACTGTTTTCAGATTTTTTACTCCAATAAACCCGAAAGGGATATAAAAAATGCTATATTGTTAACAACTCTTCTTATTCTTTCCGCATGCTGTTGAACCCTTATGAGTTTAACTATAAATAATCAAAAATAATGAAAAAAAGAAAACAATTAAAATTCTCCAACTCAAGTAACTCTAAGTAGCTCCGACCACCAAGAAACCTGAAAACGATGTATAACACATTTTGTATGGAGCAATTACTCTTGAAATATTTTTCTACACTAAAATAGGCAACTTTTTAAAAAGATAAATATAAAAATTACTGGTTTAAGAGTACGTTTATTTAAAGAAATGCAACAATATAGTTAATATGTGAATATTAACTATCTTGTACGCAAAGAACTATGCGTTTTTAAGGTATGCAATATAATATTTCAAAATAAAAGAATTTGGACGATGAACACTTAGGAAATAATATATCAACTACTAATATCTTGTATGACCCGACAACAGGTCAAACACACTAAAAGATACCATTGCTGTAAAAAATAATAATATATTTTATTATTTCTCGTGTCTTTGAAGGTGGTCATACAGAAGGATAGAGACAGGGTTATATGTATAGAAGACGAATGAAAACCATGATATCTTTAGTACAGTTATTTGTTACAATTATTAAGAGGATTTTTTGATAATTTTATATAATAATGAGTACAACAAAATAAATTATAATTTATGAACAATACTTTAATTTAAATAAAGCAATTTTATATTCATGACAGTTATTTATTATGTTTGTTTCATATATATATTAATATATTATCATGTTGTATTATTAGATTCATTATACACTAATACAAAAATACTTAATGTGAATATTTAATTCTACATGTAATTTATCGAGGAAATCGAATAGTAAGAACACCAAGTTAATTTGTAATCTACATCCACATCTATTAAAGATAAATTAAAGCCATTTACATAGAAAATCATTCCTTTATGAATTTACGTTTCTTTTTCATCGATGCCACCATAAAAATAATCAATTACGAGGACTCAGGACAGGACAGTGATACTCAAAATATTGTCATCAAGAAGTTTCCTCTATACTCAAAATTATTGTCTAAGTTATTCTGAAAGAAATTCCCTGAGGGCCTTATTGTTTTAAACTAGTTGTTAATAATTAATCTATGTCCTTCCTAGCATATCCAGATTATGATATCATTACCTCAGTTATAGGTTAAGGTAATTATTACTACAGATTGACTTAAAATAATTAATGTAGTTGGCATATAACCTTTGTTGTTATGAGCCTAATTTTTCAAACATATTGATATCATAGTATATCCATATTAGGACATTATTACTCCATTTATAGGTTAAGCAATTACTATTACAGAGTGGCTTAAAATAATTAATATAATTGGCATAAGACTTTTATGGCCATGTGCCAAAAGACATTGATGAGAGTATCGAATGCACATCATCTATAATATATATAAAATGCAACCTCTGTCTGCCTGTCCGTTAATGTGTTTATCACTCGAGAACCACTTATCCGATATACGTGTTTTTTTTTTAATTCATACATATATTCTCTGACCAGGTTATAGGATATGTCTTATTACGTTAGGTAACTTAAGGACTAAGCAGTGACGATAATAGTGAATTAAGTCTAAAGAAAGTTTGCCGGTAGCGCACTCTTTTGCAATACACTACACACACAACCGTTAAATATGAAACAATATCATGTAGCAACGAATTTAATATATGTAAAATGCAATGACTCTCTGTCTGTCCGTTAGTGCGCTTATCACTCGAGAACCAGTTATCTGATTTACAGTTTTTTTTTTAATTCGTACATATGTGCTCTGGCCAGATTATATAATAATAATAATCTATGTAACGTTTCTCTGTCTGTCTGCCCTTTAGTGCTTATCACTCGAAAACCACTTATCCGATTTTAGTGTTTTTTTTCTAAATCATACATATGTTCTCTGGCCAGGTTACAGGATATATTTTATTACGTTAGGTAACATAAGGACTAAGCAGTGACGATAATAGTGAATTAAGTCCACGCGAGTCGGCTAGTTGCCTATAAAACTTTATCCCTTACTATTGCAAAGTAATACATGAACACCCGTCTCATCAAGTGTGTCAGAAGAGCAATTCCCTGTTAAAATGGAGGAGCAGATTAGTTCAAGTTATAGTCTCTATTATTGTAAACTATACGAAAAAAACGACTTAAGTTTTGTATATTATATGCCCCAATAACAGAAAAAAATCTGCAATATTATAGAAAAATTATCTACATTATCCAGATTGCGGCTTATTCAGGAGAGTCAACGTAAGGAGATTGTAATCTGAAAGTAGATTCTTACAACATGAAAGGTTTTAAAACTTGAATATTAATTCAGTACATTAATATCTGCATTAATATAAACAATATATACTAGCTCTCTGCCAACCTTCTATACCGTGGGTACGACTTTTTTTTCTAGCTCAGATGTAATTCTGCAATCTATCTTTTTGTGAGCATGAAGCACAAATTATGCTGTATATACTTCAAAAACCTTCAAGAAGGGTTGGTTTAAAAACCAATCTATCCAAGACTCAGTTTATGACAAATTTTGTAGTAAACGACACCACAAAACTGAATAACGTGGAGATCAAACGAGTACACCGATATAAATACCTAGGACGGGACAACCAGACACATGAACTTTAGCGGAGAATAGGTCTCTCCTGGACGGCATATGGCAAATTGGACTATATATTTAAATCAAATCTTCCAATGTGTTTAAAAGGAAAAGTTCTTGACAGATGCGTACTCCCTGTTCTTATGGACGGAGGAAAATATCAACAAAATATGTGTCATTTAGAGAAAAATGGAGAGGTCATTGTTAGGCATTACTCTTTGAGATCTCATCTCAAATCACATTATCAGGAAAAGAGCGGGGAGTACAAGACGCTGTCAAATTCATTCTATATCTTAAATGGAATTGGGCTAGACATGTTGCTAGGTTTAAGGATGGAAGATGGATAAAAAAAAAAAAAACTATAGAGTGGCGACCAAGATACGATGCCTATCGAAGTAGGGAATAGGCTATAAGTGGCCCAAAACAGAAAAAGTGTGGCCAGACTTGAGGGAGGCTCTCGTCCAGCAGTAGACTGTATAAGCCGATGATAATGATCTCTCTTGCCAACGACAAAATGTTTAAGAGTCCAAGGACTTGGATGTTATGTAGTTAAAAATAGCAACTCAATAAACCACATTTGCTGCTTTTATCGATGACCAAATAAAAACAAATTCAAGATACCTTTCACTTTTCTTGCAAATATCACCGATTTTTTACGGATTAATGTGTCGAAATACTAGTTTGAAATATCTTGGCACTATAAATGCACTAAACGGTAAGAAGTTAGGGAACTTTTGAAATTATTTCTTGGATAAACGTATTTTTTTTTAGTTTCGACGACTCATTTGATCATTCTGACAAGGTTGCTCATGTCATCTTGACTGCCTTTTAGACTTTTATTCCCTTTCCGTAGAAATGCCATTTTCTCAGCAAAACTCTGCTTCCAAACATCTTGCTTACGAAAAATAATCATATCTTTGATAATACTTGAAATAAGTGCAATCAGGTAATTGATAATATCGATAGGTTACATAATGAGGGAACTGAAAACAAAATTTCCTACCTAACTTAACAGTTCAAGATCTTCTTGGGGGGGGGGGGGGGGGGGGGGGGGGGGGGGGGGGGGGGGGGGGGGGGGATTGGATTGGTTGCAAACTCAGTTTTCTTTAAATCAACGCTACTACCACTTACACGATCAAACCATGCTACTCTAGTAATGTCTGTTGAAAAAGCCACCTTTTTAAATGAACTTTTTGTTTTAGAGATGACTTTTTATGCCCAGGAAAACACGAAAAAAATGCTTCATTTTTAGACAGTACGTCCTTCGAACATATCTTAGTGAAGTTATATATTAAATGTTTGAGCCTTGAATAACAACATTAGCAGCATGGATCCTGTGTACTCCTTATCAGTGTGGGTTTGTTCAAGTTTTTGTAACGTAACTGTTCCTAAGCTATCCCGCAAGCATTTGTCGTTGAATGTTTGAAATTTAAGGCTGCCATGCTTAATATAAGTATATTAAATACTGTTAACTTGGTTTAAAATGTCCCAAGACAATACAACGCCATTTATGACTGAAAATAAATATTTTTCTTGATCTATTCACTTAACTGACAGCAAATTTTAATAATTCGTGTTTTATCAATTATTACAATAACTTACGCCTAGACCTTCATAATAGGCCTAGTGAGGAAGGGTGACGTAATTCTTTAAAAATGCCCTTTTATAATATATGGAGTTATAGCTAGCCTTTAAGCTTAGTTGTGAATTTATAATCTTTCTAGTTAAGCTTCCCTGTAATAAAATAGCTATTTTAACTGTTATTTTCTTCGAAACAACGATCGTGTAATATACGGCTAGAAAAGACATTTAAGCTTGCAATAAAAGTATAAAGGGTAGCTGTTTAAAATAAAATTTGTCGTGCAGAGTAATTTCTCGCTGAGGAAACTATTGCATTCGTAAAAAATTATGCTCAAACATGTTTCCATTTTTTTCACCTTCACGGTCTGTTGATAATGTTGCCACGACAACTTCCGACCGTATGAATTTTAAAATTTCAAATTTAGTTAGTGGGTTGAGAGGATGAATGCATTTTTAACATAATTATTAAAACTCAACCATAAAAGGTTGCAGGAGAGCGTTAGACGAGGTAGCTTCGATTATATCATCTTTTATGTTTTTTTCACAGTTTTTTGGAAACGAAGAATCTGAAAATTATGATAATTTCTCATTATTTTTAATCCCAATATAAACAATATGTAATTAACTGAAAATAATGAACAAATAACAAAGTTTTCAGATTTTTTACTCCAATAACCCAAAAAAAGGATATAAAATATGCTATATTGTGACCAACTCTTCTTATTCTCTCTGTACGCCTTTAAACCCTTATGAACTTGACTATAAATAATCAAAAATAAAAAAAAAAAAACACATGTTTTTAAATTCCGCAACTCAAGTGACCCTAAATAGCCCAACCACTAAGAATTTTCTTCATTTCATTCCTTTAACCTTTTATATCTTTGACCCTAAATAATTAAAAGTAATAAAAACATAAACACAATTTTCAGATTTCCTAACTGAAATTACCCCGAAGAGGTCGTATATCACGATATACAGAGCAAACTATCTGACTTCACTCCTCACCCTTCAACATCTTTATATGTTTGACCATAAGTAGCTGAAATCAATGAAACTCCTCCAGAAAGTATAAATAGGTTTTTATTTTAGAACTGTGTGTTTGCAAGGAATAAATGAAAAATACTGGGTAAATTAGATTAGATTAGATTAAGAAGAAGAAAAATATTTTTCAATATCCATATTTTAGATAACAATTTTACTCGTCCAAAATCAATTTTTTGCTTAAAATCTAAAATACATGAGATTTTGAAATTGAACAACACTTTAAATATGTGTACAAAGGAAAATCGGAAGCGGTCTTAGCGCACCATTTCCTTGCCAGTATTGTCTAAAACCTTAGGAGACATTTACGGAAAGAAAAATAGAATTGCTTAAATATGGAGTATGTTAGAAAATGCCTTATTGATTCTTTTGTAACCAAATCGGTATACAGGGGGTGTCAAATTCAGTGCTCACCATTGAAATCTCGGTAATGGTGGATGTTAGAGAACAAACTGTGGTAAAGAAACGAAGTTTAATGTAGAATTTTACTCTCTAGAAAAACCAAATAAAATTATACGCTTTCAAAGATCTCAAAGAAAAAATTTATTGTGAATGTATTTTCAAAAGGATTATTAGGCTTTTACCCTAATATACATAAAGAGAAAACGAGATAGTTCTTTATGAAATATGTGTAGTACAGTAAACCTTAAACTTGCAGTTACGTTAATTATTAATATAAAATTAATGAATATTAATCAGGTTAAATGTCAATCAAATATTGAATGTCAATTTTGTCACGTAGGCTGAAAAGTTTTTGGTCTGACACATTTTTCAAAAAATCCATATTATTTTTAGAAAGTACTAACCTTCAAACAATACGTGTCAAAATTTCATGACATCTCGACGATTAGTTTACAAGTTACAGTGGTTTTTAGTGACGCTACTTTTTTCAAGATATTTTCAAAACAATGGAAAAAATTAAATTTCGTGTGTTGATTAACACTGTTTTTAAATGGGGAAAAATACTGTTCAAGCAAAGCAATAGCTTGATAAGTGTTACGGGGACTCTGCCCCTAGAAAATGACTCATCATTTACTGGTACACTGAGTTTAAACCCGGTCCTATAAACATAAATGATGCTGAACGCTCTCTACGTTCAAACGAAGTGGTTACACCAGAAAACATCAAAAAAATCGACAAAATTGTTTTGGATGACCGTAAAGTGAAAGTGCGTGAGATAGCTGAAACGCTAAAGATATCAGAAGAACCTGTTGGTCATATTTTGCATGAACATTTGGGCATGAGGAAGCTCTGTTTGAAATGGGTACCGCGTTTGCTCACAGTGGACCAAAAACAATAACGTGTTGCTGATTCTGAGCGCTGCCGCTGTTTGCACCTGTTTTAAGCGCAATAAAAAGGATTTTTTCATGCGATATGTGTAAATGGATAAAACATGGATCCACTACTACACACGGGAATGAAATCGGCAGTCAGCTGAGTGGCCAGCAGATAATTAAGCCTCGTCTGCTAAATAAAATTCCTTTTCAGTCCAAGTACAACAAAAAAACATTAAAGGCATAGTATATGTAATAATAATAATAATTACTAAAACAAAAAATGAATTTTTGGCTTTTTCATAATAAAGCATAATATTCCAGTGGCGTAGCCGGGGTAAAAGGGGTGTGTGGGGGTATATTAGTATAAAGGACGTCTTCTTAACGAAAAAAAAAAGAGAATGCTAAAAATGAAACTGTTTATACGGGGTGGGGTGGCAATTGACAATCAGGAATAAAGCCTCATGACGAACTTCTCAACACAGTAAACCTAAAGTCGATATGAACATATTTTTCACAAAAAAGAATGCAGTGAATGAGGACGGTTGATGGATGATGATGGATGGAAATATTTTATTAATCAACTTTTTTTTAGGACATCTTGTGTAAGGATATCTAATTTAAAATTGATGGCTGATTTTATTTAAGAGTTGTCGCAGCAACAGGTAGCCAGACTGACAGAAATTGAAAACTATGTTTTTTGTGATCTCGAAACCTGAAACGTCAAAAAAAAATAAATCACTTGTAAGGTAATTTTTTCCCAAATTCTTTTAACCAGGTAAGTAAAAAAATAATTGAGTGATATAAAAATAAGGCTGACTTGTTAAACATTTATGACTGAAACAACAAGAATTCCTTGTTCAAATGCAGTAAATTTTCCGATAAAAGTTAGTGGCTCTTAAAAAAACATAAAGCGGTTAATTTATTTAAAGTACTTACTCCCGACTGCTTTACGCTTACGGAACAAATAAATATAAAAATCGCGCATTTTATTTATTTTTAAAGCTAGTTTTATGAGCTTTTCCACTATAATCAAATATACAATTTTTTCTTTTCCGGAGTTCTGTGAGTTATGCTCTCGTTTGAATTATTACTCAACAAATTAGGCGTATCTAGAAAAGTACTTTTTTTTACCTGTGGTAAAATTTCTTCTTCCCAGAAAGATTTTTTAAAATTAAACGTTTACCTTTTTTATTGTCTCTGTTTTACATTAAATTTACTGGGATTACCTTTTTTATTTTTTCTTGTCCTTTATATTCTTGTAGCTCAGAATTCTTTAATGTATGTAATCGACTTCCGGAGAACAGCGGTCAAAAGGAGACCCTTAAGAAAAGATTTTGGTTGTAGCAACGAAAACAAGATTTTTCGATTTTTTTTTAATTCCAATAAAATAAACCTTTTAGGTATTTTTATAACTAAATAATCTGTGGAATTAGCCGATGAAGCAAATACATTCTAATTCAATAAAAAAGAAAACTAATTTGTTAAGATTTTCACTTTATTATAATAACTTGTATAACGGTGCAATCGCATCGACAACACTGCATCCTCTTTGGATGAGCTTCTCGACTATAACTAAACATGAAATTTTCCTTTTCCGGAGTTTTGTGTTTTTTTTTTGTTTCTGTTATTTCTTGGTAAATTATATGTATCTACGAGTAGTAGTAAAATTACTGTCTAGATATTCTTGAAAATAAGTAATCTCATAATCATTCTAAATTAATCCGAAGGAAACAAGATTTCCACTTTATTATTATTACTCGTATATAATGATGATCGCTTCGAAGTAATCTGAGCGGTTGCTCTTGATATATCCATGGCATCCGACCGTGTTTGGTACGATGGATTGTTGGCTAAGCTACGCTCCATCCAGCAATTCAAAAATGCTCGGTTGCTGAACCCTACATAGTTATATCGGGGCATTTGGGAGCAAATATGTCTTGGCATGAACATGTTGCAAGAATAGCAAAGATAGCTTCTCAAAAGCTGGGAATATTATTTCCAACTAGAAAGCTTTACACTTCACAACTGTTAATTCTGTACAAAGCTCAAATTCGACCAACAATGGAATACTGCTCCCATGTTTGGGGCTCTGCTTCCAAACACACACTGCATTTGTTGGATTCTATTCAGAAGAGAGCTGTCCGCCTGACTGGAGACCCGGAACTGGCCAGCAACTTTGATTCATTGGAACATCGAAAAACGGTAGACGACGAGTCTATTCTACAAATATTTTCATGGAAAGTGTCGATGTATACTGCCTAATTTCTCCCAAAGCGGTGGGTGCTAAAAATACACGTCGCGCTAATACTTCACATCCATATGAAGTTCAGCTTGTTACTCTTTGTACAACCCTTTTCAAGCAGTCTTTTATATAGAGAACCTCATCCCTTTCGAATAATTTGCCCAGGACTGTGTTTCCGACCGACTACAATTTACAGCGATTCAAGACCAACGCGAGTTGCGTTTTCCGCACACGTATCACTCCTGTAGCGCTTTAGGGATTTCCTGCAGCACGTGGGCTAGGCCCATAAATAAAAACATAGATGTTTTGAGCTATATCGTTCTAGGGGAGGGGGGGGAAGGGAAATTTACTTTCGCTTCACTGAAAAAAGTTAAATTCGATAACTAATTTAGTACTACTGCTAGGAAAGCACTGGGTAAATCACTTTACAGATTTTTTTTTCTTTGTCGGGGCTCGGTGAGTTATCTTCTCGTTTGAATTATTATTCAGCAAATTAGGCGTATCTAGAAAAGTACTTATTTTTTCCGGGTAGTAAAATTCCTACTTCCCAAAAGGACTTTTTTTAAGTACACGCTTACCTTTTTTATTATTCCTGTTTTACGTTAAATTTATTGGGAGAGTCATGTTTTCGCATTTTAATTTTTTTTTTGCCCTTTATATTCTTAAAGCACAGAAATCTTTAATGTATGTAATCGACTTCCGGAGAACAAAGGGCAGAAAGAGACCCTTAAAAAAAGATTTTAGCTATTATGGCTACGAAAACAAAACTCGGAATTTATTTTGACGATTTTTTGATAAAATGAACCTCTTAGGGATTATTGCAACTTACTATATTAAGTTAGTTTGAAGAAGGAGTTTACAAAGCAAGTATATGCTGTTGTCAAAAAGGCTTATCATGGTAATACCGACCTATTTTTTCTTACTTTGAGCAAAAAAGGAACGTAAAAAGGGGCTATATATTGATTAAGTTTAATGATATTTACAAAAACGAATAAAAGGAAAACAAATAATAATGAACCTACAGTAAGACGATATTATCTTTAAGTTTATATATATGTGCTGAAAAAACATCGTTAATGACCGCATTATTACAACTGAATTTCCACATAAGTACGTTTAATATATTTTACTTGCCTCGCATAAAAGATGCCTTGTCGTCTTGGATTCTAAGGCAGCCATTTTGAATTAAAAAGGTAACGAAAAATAATCTCGTACACTTAAATATTTGTTTTAAAAAGTAAATTTTCGATTGCTTTTATTACACTTGGTCAAAATTACCGAAATCAGCCTTTTTTCCTGGAACCTGAAGTGGCCTTACCCCTTAAGAATAACTAAAAGATATAGCCTCCACATTACACAAGTATATGCCCCAACTAGCTCCTTAGAAGAGATCGAAGTTGAACAATTATACGAAGATATAACGTCGCCAACAGCAAACACACACTACTCAATTATTACAGGCCATTTTATCGCCAAAGTGGGGAACACTCAAATTGATAAATTCTCAAATGGAGGAAGCTTTGATCTCTGTAACAGAAATGGAAGAGGAGAAATAACAAACTACTTCCAAAGAGAAAAACTATATTTGATGAACACCTTTTTCAAAAACCGGAAAGTCGAAGATGGGCATGGAGGAGTCCCGCTACTCAGATGAATATCCGCAGACAGCAGGAAGTCATTCAACTTAATAAAGACCTGGAAGAAATTCTATCTTAGAGTGACAGTAACCAAGTGGAATTTAACGCTACAAAGACCCAGGCGGCAGTTTTTTCTAAAAAAGTTAACGTTGCTGACCCGACATAGTTATGTCGGGACAATCCATTCCTCTCACATCGTCACTCAATTTGTTGGACGTTAATTTGGGAGCCAATATGTCCTGGCATGAACATGTTGCAGGCCTAGCAAGGAGAGCTTCTCAAAAGTTGGGAATATTATTTCGAACTAGAAAGCTTTATGCTCCACAACAACTGTTAATTCTTTAGAAAGCTCAAATTCGACCAACTATGGAATACTGCTCCCATGTTTGAGGCTCTGCCCCCAAACATACACTGCATGTGTTGGATTCTATTCAAAAAAGAGCTGTTCGTCTGATTGGAGACCCGGAACTGACAGGAGGCCTTGATTAGCTGGAACATCGAAGAACGGTTGGCGACTTGAGCCTATTCTACAAGAATTTTCATGGAAAGTGTTCGAAGGATGTGGCCCGCTTAATTCCTCCCAGAGCGGTGCATGTTAGAAGTACACGTGGCGCTAATACTTCACATCCGTATGAGGTTCAGCTTGTTACTCCTCGTACAACTCTTTTCAAGCAGTCATTTATATGGAGAACTTATTCCTTTGGAATAATTTGCCAGGACTGTGTTTCCCACCGAGTACAATTTACAGCGATTCAAGAACAACGTGAATCGCTTTCTTCGTACACGTGTCGCTCCTGTAGCACTTTAGGGACTTCCCTGTAGCACATGTGCTAGACCCATAAAAAAAAAGAAGTACAGCTAGACTGTACTGTATTTTTCTGAGATACTTTCTAACCCCTATGCGACTGCTATACTTTTATTATATAGTATTCTATGAGTTTTAATTAAGTCCATTCTACGAGGTTATCACACAAACTTCTTACATTTTTTAAAACAGCAAATGGTTCTTTGTTACTTAGAATTAACAGTACAACTCGGATTTTCCCATTGATGCCATATAATTATGCAAGATTTATTGAGTCTAACCTCTTTCATTCTCTTCCAGTGAAGTAATAACGATCAAAGAAAATAGATTGCTGGCCTACTTCTTTTTTTTTCTTTTATGGGTCTAGCACACGTGCTGCAGGGAAGTCCCTAAAGCGCTCCAGGAGCGGCACGAGTGCGGAAAAAAGCGATTCACGTTGTTCTTGAATCGCTGTAAATTGTACTCGGTCGGAAACACAGCGCTGGGCAAATTATTCCAAAGGGATGACGTTCTCCATATAAAAGATTGCTTGAAAAGCGTTGTACGCGGAGTAACAAGCTGAACCTCATACGGATGCGAAGCACCAGCGCGACGTGTATTTCTAACATGCACCGCTTTGGGAGGAATTAAGCGGGCTACATCCTTCGAACACTTTCCATGAAAATACTTGTAGAACAGACTCAAGTCGCCAACCGTTCTTCGATGTTCCAGCGAATCAAGGCCGCCGGTCAATTCCGGGTCCCCAATCAGACGGACCGCTTTTCTCTGAACAGAATCCAACAAATGCAGTGTATGTTTGGGAGCGGAGCCCCAAACGTGGGAGCAGTATTCCATAGTTGGTCGAATTTGGGCTTTGTAAAGAATTAACAGTTGCTGTGGGGTGTAAAGCTTTCTGGTTCTAAATAATATTCCCAACTTTTGAGAAGCTCTCCTTGCTATGATGCCTGCAACATGTTCATGCCAAGACATATTTGCTCCCAAACTAACGCCCAACAAATTGAGCGACGATGCTAGGGGAATGGAGTGCCCCGACATAACTATGTCGGGTTCAGCAACGCTGCCGCTTGGGTTTTTGTAGCGTTAAATTCCACTTGGTTACTGTCACCCCAAGATAGAATTTCTTCCAGGTCTTTGTTAAGTTGAACGACCTCCTGCTGTCTGCGGATATTCGCCTGAGCAGCCGATGTCCGAGCGTTCAAGGTGAATGAAGAGACAAGCGTACTGTCATCTGCAAAGCTATAGATTGGATTCCCGGTCTTTTCCAGTAGATCGTTAATGTAAATAAGAAAGAGAGTAGGAGACAGTATGGAGCCCTGGGGGGCACACCGGCGTTGATAGTGAGGGTGTTAGAAAGAAATCCGTCGACCGCCACTCGTAAAGAACGCTCTCTGAGGAAACATGAGAGCCACAAACAGAACCTTTCAGACATACCATAAAAGCGTAACTTAGCCAACAGTCCATCGTGCCAAACACGGTCGAATGCCTTGGATATGTCAAAAGCAACCGCTCGAGATTCTCCAAAGTGTTCAATTGCGTTGTTCCAAACATGTGTTACATAAGTCAGAAGATCTCCTGTTGATCTATGTTTACGAAAACCATATTGGTGATCGCTAATAATATTGAATCGTTCAAGATATTTTAGAAGATGCTCATTGATAACCTTTTCCATGACTTTCGATATTATTGAAAGCAGTGCAACTGGTCGGTAGTTATTTGGCAAGGTCTTCTTACCTTTTTTAGGTATCGGCTGAACCGTGGCACATTTCCAGCAGGACGGAAATATTCCTTTCTGTAGGATAGGTTACAAAGTCTACAGAAAACTGGTGTTAGTTCCCTTGCACAGTTTTTTGAGAACTATGGCAGGTATTCCGTCAGTGCCAGAAGCCTTCTTGGTGTCTAGCTTCATTAGAATCCGCTTTATGATGTGCTGTCTGAAGACAACATCGGGCATCCTTGACTGCAATATGGGAATAGTAGGTGGTGTTTTTCCTTGGAAATCGACAGTAGAATGTGAAGCAAAGAGTTCAGCCAACAAGTTCGCTCTCTCAACAGGTGTGGTTGCAATGGAATTATCTGGCCGTGTGAGTGGTGGTATGGTGGATTTGGTAAAATTTTGACTAACTGCCTTAGCGACTGCCCAAAAGGACCTGGAATTGTTGGGACAAGCGAGAAGTTTGTTTCTAATTCGTTGATTGTGTGCCTCCTTGGTTTCGTCGATAATACCCTTGCATCTGTTCCGGGCATGAACAAAGATGTTACGATTTACGGTGTTAGGATTTTCACGCCATTGTCGATAGGCAATATGTTTAGAAGCAACAGCTTCTTTGCATTTTCGGTCGAACCAAGGCTTGCCGTTGGAGGAGCATTTCTTCGAAAAAGGGATGTAAGCTTCCATACCAGCCATAATAACATCGGAGACCTCCCTGGCGCAGTCAGATGGGTTATCGGATCGAAAACAAATGTCCATCCAAGGGAAAGTTCGAAAGTATTCCATAAGATCTTCCCATTTAGCAGATTTGTAGTGCCAAATCTTGCGCGGCCTAGGCGCCTCTCTGTCACTGATTGGCAGGATACTCGATGTCGAAAGCAGTTTATGGTCGGAAGAACCTAACGGCGGACTTACGGTGACCGTGTAAATCTCCGGATTGGTGGTTAAAAACAGATCAAGAAGACTGGCGAACTCCCCGTCTCGATCAGGGATCCGTGTTGGTTCGTCAATAAGCTGAGTTAAGCCATAACTGATTGAGAATGATTCAGCTTCACGACCCTTGTTCGTCGGTAGTATTTGAATATTTAAGCCAGTTGATATTGTGGACATTAAAGTCGCCCAGGACGGCAATTTCGGCACTTGGATAGTTACTTTGTAAATGATCGATGGTGTCTGCAAGAGAAGCGAAAAGTGTTCGAAAATTGGTATCACTTGGTGGTCGATACAGGATACAGATGAACCTTGTGGTTTGTTGAGTCGTTATTTTTAACCACATAACATCAAAGTTTGGGGGCTCCAGAGCTTCTTCTCGTTGACAAGAGAGGTCGCTTCTGACAAAAAGACAGATTCCAAAGTTACGCCTAAATCGGGAATAGAAGTCGTACCCAGGATAAAGATAGTTGACCGTGCTGGTCGATGGACTGACCTTGGTTTCACATAGAGCGAGTATATGAGGTTTATTTGATTGCAGGTGTTGATGCACTGAATTTATGTTCGAGTTTATACCTCGTATGTTGCAAAAATCTATCTTAAAATTATGATGTCTGCAAGTCGACGCCTCCGAACCAACCCCCACCTGGAGATCCGAACGGGGGGCCATTCTACCTCCGGAACTTCTTGCATCCAGGCGCCTCATCATGCTCTTTGGTCCCACAGTAGTTAATGTGGAATTTTCCTGTTCTGACACATGTTTATCTTTGCCTTCTTTGGCTTTGATCCAGGGGGTGTTATTATTGGGTAGTTTGGGTTCTGACCAGATACTTTTCCAATGATCTGTGAGTTCTTGTTTGTTTGGTGGTTCGGTCACTGCTGTCTGTTTGCTGTGCATAGTTTTCCGGTAGAACTGTGTTTGGCTTCTTCGGAAGAGGTTGTTGGTATCTTTCCTCTCGTTTGGTTCTTTGTATCTACGGAGTCTTGCGGCATATACGGATAACTTTTGTTTTAGAGTATCCAGAATTTCTGGCAGTGTTCTGTTGGGAGACCCGGACTTGATGTTGTCTATACTCTGTGTGACTCGTTTGGACACGTTCCCGCTGATAAACTGGGTAAGGTGTCCTAGAGATCTGATGTTGTTGATTTTGTTTTCTATTCTTATTTGCCGTTTGAATTTTGGTTTTGTGCTGTTGGGATTTCTTTGTCGTTGCGGGAGTTTTTGATTAAATACTTCGTCGGTTGCGTTTGGGATTGATGGTGGTGGGTCTAGGCGGCGAGTGATTCCCTTCTCAGTGGTTTCTTTGTCAGGACTTGTGCTTTTATCAAAGCAACGCATGGTGTGTTCGTTTGTTCCTGTAGTATAACTCATGCGTTGCCTAGATTTTCCCGCCTTGGTGGGTGTCGGCTTACTCGCCGTCACAACACTTTTGGCAGGTCCATTGTCAGTTGCCCGGTCTTCATCGTTTTTGGTCGAGCTGCCATTTCCCGCGACGTCCTCGACCGTTACGTCGCTCGCCCGATGCTTCTTTTATTGGTCTACTGTTGTTTGGGATGATTTTAGTGTTTTGTGGTGTCAGAAGCTCAAAGTGTCCCGACATTGGGTTGCCTGTTAGTAGAAGGTAAATAGTTTCGGTGTGTTTTCTTGTGCTTATTATTGTTGGCTTGTCCCTAAAAGTTATTTTTGTATCTCTTATTCTTCGTTGTTTTGAGAAGATATGAAAGTTGCTATTCTGGGTTTCCGAGAGGGCAAGTATCTCTAGGCTCGTTCCATAGGTGCCATTTTTCCTCATATAGTTATAGTAGTTATTGAAGTCTTTCATATCGTCGTCCCCAATTAATGAAAATGTGTGTAAGTTCCGACCAGTTTTGTTGTATATATCTTAGAGCAGCCTCTCGGAGTCTTTCATGATGGTTTTGGTGGCCATATAAGTGTAAGCTAACTGCACGGAAAAGGCAATTTCCATCACCTACAATGTCGGATCTGGTAAAATTATCGGGGAGTAGTTTCAGCTGAGGCGGTTGGTTGGATCGTTTGTCGTTGTTGTTGTTGTGGTGGTGCTGTAGCTGTTTGTACGACAGGGGTCCGCCTCCTCAACACCCTGCCATTATCACTAGTATAATTATTATTATTTGACATAGTGTTCCCACGAGTATCCTAGGAAAGAATGGTCGACTGCGGCAGAGCCTGGATGCCACAGCAAGGCTACTTACTCCCGGAGGGCGCCCGGTATCCGGGGAAACCGTTTGCGACTCATAAACGCTGAGCCATTCATCTTCTCGGCACGGTAAACACCTTAAGATTGCGTTTTTGTTACATAGAATCTGGACAACACAAGACAGCACAACATGACTCAGGTACCTCGGGATCGTCAATGCCCGTACTAGGAGAATCCTGGGATTCCCCTAGCCCCTGAGCCCCTACTTCAAGCATTATATGTGAACCAAATTAAAAATCCATATCATATTTCGTTCAAAATTTGTTCTGCCAACCGGGGAAAAAAAAAAAATAAAATCAAGGTTTTTTTTTGTGACCTAGGATTCTGAGACATGGAAGACTTGCCTTAGCCACATTGACGATTTATCAATGGATTTTACGGCCATAGTCATAATTCTGATAGGATGTATTTTTTAATGTCTTTATTAATTCAAAACTTCAGTAAAAATATTAAAAAGTAACTAGTTTCACATTAATATGATTTTGTTCTTGAATCCGTTTCATTAAATGTCGGACGTCCTTCAGCATCAGTCTTTCTTCGTCACAATAGTGAAGGGAAACAAGAATTTTGCCGACAATTCTCGACGTTTAATCCGAACGGAATTCCCGTTCATGGTTTTCATTTTTGTGAGGACACCTTCTGGTATTCCTGCATAGTTTTTCCACTTTTCGTGATTTACATAGTTTTTTTGGTGTGGTAAAACGTATTGAACAAACAAATGGTACCGTATCAATGTTTTGGTAAAAGCCAAAACTGGAGTTTGAAATGAACACTTCATCTAATATTACTAACAAACAAGTTGCAGTATAGTCATGATACGATAAAAATTATAAAACAACACATTAAAATGTGTCCTCGCTAAAACCAATTAGAGCGAAAAAAAACACGTTGTTGTGTTGTTTTGACTGGGTTTTAATCAAATGGCTCGCGGTCGGCGCCCACGTAGGCCGTAGCCTAAGAGACTAATAGAAAATAAAAATCCTATTGATTAATTGGCAAATTTGGGATACCCCACATTTTAAATAATCTTGAAAATGGTGAAAATTCCTTGTTTCTTTTTCCTGCCCTATGCACAAAGGGAGGCGTGTTCTGCATCTCCATTCTCTGGGTTGGCTGGGCCACATAGCTATTGTACGGATAGTACATTTCCGTGGATATCCTCAGGATATGAAAAAGGGTAAAATCCCTACTCAGGCAGGGAGGTGAACAATAAAAGAAATTAAATTTATCCTTAGAAAAATTATTTTTTCTGAGGATCAGCAAAGCGTTAATATGCCTTTTTATTCGTAATTCTGCTTGCAGACTAATAAAACAAATGAATCTTAAAAGGGTAATTGAATGATTTTTCCTTGGATTTTTTTTCAAGTTATAGCTAACATGCTGTAAATAAATCATGTTGAAATAAATTGCTTTTTTTCGATTTTAGGCACTCTTCACATGCATTTCAAGCAGAAAATTTCTAATTTAAAGGTCCGATCGAAGGTCGAATTTTCGGAATTAAATAGAAGTTAAAAAAAACTAGCATAGGATAATCACTAGGCCGGTATAAAAATTTCAATCAGAACGACAGGACAATGGATTAAAGTTCAGAATTTAAATACGCTTCAAAAATCGTTTAGCAACTACAAGACCGCCTTTATTATTGACGATCCATACATACTAGGAATGTAAAAAAGATTTTACAAATATTCACCTTTAAACTGGCTTCTATATCTTCTTGCTTCTTTGTAATTATTATGAATATTATTTCATATTAGTGATATGCGAATGTAAATACGAATTTCGCGCGAATTTTATATCAGATATTCGCAGACGGCAGATGGAGGAAATCTTGAAAGTTATGCATACCAGAATTTGTCAATATGTGGCTTTTAATGGAAATATTTGGTACATAGTGACATTTCCTATTCAGCTAGGAGTAACTTTCTATCAAATTTTAATTTAATATCCGGTATAACATAGGTGCAGAAAATCTCATTACATGTCTATCCACTGCTAACCCAAGCTGAGCTCAAGGAATATCATAATGTTCAGCGATACACATGTTGTCATCTATATCATAACATATACACCAGATTTTTAGAAATTTAAATGTCACAATAAAACTCCAGTTTTCTTTATTTCTGGATATACAAAATAAAAATATATAGATAGAGCAAATTCTGCATTCATGAACTGTTAAATACATAACTATAAGTTTTGCCATCTATATTATACTTGCTTAAGTAATGTTTTCTGCATTTTTAAAATAGATTTATGGAGAACAATACCTTAAGCCATCTATATCATACTTGATTAACTAATGGATTTAAAAAGAAATTTTTTTTTAACGCGATATTTTCTTAGTTTATGGAACTATTTTAATTCAATTTAATGGAACAGCCAGATGACCCTATAGTTTCAGGTGGAATCCGAACCACATAATCGGCAGTCCACCGTTTTGATTGTCTTGTTCTCTTTATTCTTTTGTCGTTTCATGTCTCAAACTTCGATGGACCCTTAAACCTTTGTGAGCATTTTCGTGGCACTGCATGTTCGTTGGTGATAGCATTCGAAGCTCGACTTGCGTCTTATTCCGCCTGCTGGTTTAAGTGACCGCGCAAAAATGCTGTATTTTTTTGGAGTAGGCTACCAGTCCCCGTCGGCCGACTTCAGGTATATGCTCCACCTATACGTAGCAGCCCCTTCCAGCAGCTTGTTCGGCAGTTTCTTAGCCAGGGTCGACACGTCCGGCTTTCATGGACCGAGTGGCCCCTCACCAATAACTGTCTTTTTTTTATAGCGTGCAGGCACTTAAGAGTGTGCCAATGTCTGCTGGCAAGCATAATTATGATTTTAAAAATGATAATAAGAATCGAATTAGTGGCTTTGGACATGGAAAGCTGGAATTATACCATCGATCCAATGCTGCCACTTCAAAAAGTTGTAATTTCAGCTTGTATCGAAAGTTCACTCTTTGGGTAAAGAACCAAAAATTCATGCGCGAAAAAACAAGTAATTTTATTCTGATTTACCAAAGT
>CM032450.1:20377762-20492762 GCA_019049505.1 Pachyrhynchus sulphureomaculatus
GGTTTACCAAATTTAGTGCAAATCGGTTCATTTGCGAAAATTCAGCCACCATATTGGATTTTTGACCGCCATATTGGATCCGCCGTGTTGGATTGTGTCAACTTACCACCCCAATTTTTTGGGGCCTCCATCAGCTACAATTTGAGCCAAAAAACGACCCAAACAGTTGCGAATTTTTATTTTTACAAGCTTTTTTTGCTGGACACTTAATTTTTCTCCGGCTACCGGCCACCATATTGGAGCCGCCATATTGGATTTTTCAAAGGCGCACTCTGCATTTGAAAGTAGACGCTTTAAGCTTTAAAATGAGCCCTTGGTCAAGTTTTTTTGGATGCTTCTAATTTTGGTCGTAGCTCTGATCCGGTTGACGCGGATATATATATATATATATATATATATATATATATATATATATATATATAAAATATATATATATATACATATATAAAATATATATATATATATATATATATATATATATATATATATATATATATATATATATATATATAAAAATATATATATATATATATATATATATATATATATATATATATATATATATATATATATATATATATATATATATATATATATATATATATATATATATATATATATATTATTTATATATATATATATATATATATATATATATATATATATATATATATATATATATATATATATATATATATTATTTATATTATATATATATATATATATATATATATATATATATATATATATATATATATATATATATATATATATATATATATATATATATATAATATATATATATATATATATATATATATATATATATATATATATATATATATATATATATATATATATATATACATATTATGAAGTGTTTGTGTTAGTCTCTGCGGATTAGGGCGTTCTTAATACAATGTTAATGATAGAAGCGCCAATCTACTGTTAAGGTACTAGAAAATACAGTAACAGAACACAACAAATAAATCTTATATGTTAGTGTTAAAATATCTATTCTAAACAAGTTAGTGTATTAATTTCAAATATATAAGTGTAACCTTTAACCTGGTCGGCCATCTTCAATGGGAGGAGTTTTTTGTTGATATTGTGGAGGGCATGAACAATTGCACTTATAACTCTCGTCTTGGGCGGGTTCGTCTTGCGGAAGAACTTCTAAATAGGGTAAAATATATAAATTGGAAAATTTACTGGAAATACTTCGCGATGTATTTTTTCATAAAATCAAAGCATCTTGAGAATAATGACAGAAACCCGTTTAACGGAGTCAGCATAATAATTCTGCATTTCCTATTTCATATAGCAATTAAGCTAACTATAAACCTAAAGTCGGGTAAAGTAGTCATCCTTTTAACTAGTTAGAATTAGTTCTGTACATTTGTTTCAGCTGTCAAAATTACAAAGTTATTTTGATATTCCTCAAACTCGTCAATTCTGTCAACAACAAGTAAAATTGGTTCCGGGTTTAAACCGCTGCATACTACAACTTTTAAGCAACCAGTTGACAAGTGTAAAATTAACTTGATACAAAACTTATATTGCAACTTTGATTAATTAATTTTTTTTCCAGTGGATGTGTTATAAACTATTGTACTGGTTCCCCTATTCAAATAAAAGTTGTAAACTCTCTCTCTCTCTCTCTCTCTCTCTCTCTCTCTCTCTCTCTCTCTCTATATATATATATATATATATATATATATATATATATATATATATAGGTGGAACTGGGCGGGCCATATCGCGAGGATGAATAATCACAGATGGACACGCCATATGGTTGAATGGAGACCTAGAGAACATAAAAGATGCAGCGGTAGACCACAGACATATATATATATATATATATATGAGGATGGATTGAAAAGTTCGTGGCCTCACCAAAAAATTTGTATTATAGTACCCTCAATAAGTTCATATTTTCTTTGGTTGTCAAAGTATAAAATTTTGTTGCTGTAGAATTTGTGGTTTTTAGGTTAGAACGAGTTTAGTGAGACCAAGTGCAGCATTTTTGGAAAAATGGAAAAAAACTGAACAACGTGCGGTCATCAAGTACCTCTTTAAAAAAAGATTAACACAAAAGGAGATCCACGATGATATGAAAACAACACTAGGGGAATCTGCTCCGTCATATACCACTATATATATATATATATATATATATATATATATATATATATATATATATATATATATATATATATATATATATATTCGTTGCATTATATCTGCCATTTTTAATCTTCTTCGTATATCGATGTTAGGAATACGTTCTTGGAGTCTAATATTTAGCATTCTCCTCTCCATTGCTCTTTGGGTTACATGGAGTTTATATACTATACTTTTTAGTGCCATATGTTAATACCGGCAGTACATTTTGATCAAACACTTTTGCTTTTATTGTATTTGGGATGTCCAATTTAATTGTGGATTGTAACCTTCCGAACGCGGACCAAGCTAACGAGACTTCTGTCCAAGTCACCCTTTAAATTATTTTTTGATATTTTGATTTTTTGTCTTAAATATATGAATGTTGGTACCTTTCCTATTCTTTAACCTTCTATTAATAGTTCCTGGCTGTTATCTTTAGTTTTGTTGTTCAAATATTTGCTTTTGGTAAAGTTTATTTTTAGACCTATTTCTCGAGACTTTTTATTTAATTCCATCAGCATTTTTCGTAATTTTCTGCGAACCTTAAGTGATTTAGTCATTCACCGTCTATTAGTATTCCTTTTTTTCCCACTTTAGCGATTTGAACATGTCTTCTACAGTCAAAGTGAACAGCTTTGGGGAAATTAAGTCGCCTACCGAATCAAATGCTTTTCTGTAGTCAACGATTGCTATCCACAAAGTGACCTTATATTCATTTGCTTTTTCTACTAGTAATCTAGTTGTTTGAAGATGGTCCAAAGCACTGTATCCCCATCTAAATCCCGCTTATTTACGTAGTCGATAACTGGACGATAGCCTGACGGGTTTGTAAGTCTCCAATTTTAATTTGTTCCCCTTTTTAAAAATAACCCCAATCAAAGCGTTTACCCAAGGTGTTGGTACATACATATATAAATATTAAGCCACTCTCTAATTACAACTTTTAACATATTATTTTTGGTAAGATTAAAAAGAACCAAAAAACAACATCACACTCTCCTATACTCCTTTTCCCCCCCCACCCCCATCTATTTAACCGTTTGTATATCTGAGTATAAATAATTTTACTTCTTTAAGTGTTCATAACCCCAACTAAAAACCGGGAAAATTCTGATGATACTAATGCAACTATAAAAAATTTGTCGAGGCCCATCTATTCCTCCAATTTTTGCTGAAGTGGTATCAACAGCTTTCATTCCTACTTCAGGTAATATATGTGTAGCAAGTGTGAAATCGTTATCTTATTTGGCTCGGAGGTTATCGTGGCATTAAACACACAAACCCACGGAAATGAAGAACTATATTTCGCGTGATTAAGGGACGCTGAACTGTGAAGCAAATCCCCAAGGATGCATTTTTTTACGAATATAATTGTTCCTTCTAGCAAGCGAAGTAACAGGAAAATACTATGTTGAGCACAGCATTACGTAATATTTTGCCTTGGCCATTTCTTGAAAATCAGTTATTGAGTAAAGATGCATACAACTACGAATAATCATATTTCCTTTGAGTATGGGGAAATTCAAGGAAATTCGCAGATTTTCGTATTAGCATCTCTGTTGAAATTTGACGTCAAACGTTAAAAATTTTCTTTGATTATCTTTTATTACTCATATTTCTCGCTGGCAATATTTTTTGTAACAAGACTTGCTTTATTCCTTTTTATTTTAGTACAAGCTCTAAAATATTTTTGTTTTGTTTTATGCTCCTTACATTTCTCGTCGAGATAAATAAAATTATCACAAATACTGGATTATTAAAAAGTTTATTTTTATTTTTCCTGCAAATGTTTCCAAAAAGATGGGAAGAAAGATTTTTAGGGGGAGAATTAAGAGATTTAATACATTTTAGATTAATCTTATGACAAAAACATTAAGCAGGAAAGGGTAATTTAGATTTTATTTACATAATTATATTAAAACCTAAAGATTTATTTTTTATTTTAGTAAATACAGCGTACTTAACTTTTGCTGCTTTATATGTATTTCTTTTTCGCCAACGAATTGTACAAGATGGGTCAAGAATCTCTTATCAATTTCATTAAATCAGTAATTGTAAGAATTATTTATTTATTTATTAACGGCTAAGCTAGCCACATAAAGTCATTTAGAAGCATTCATCTTCATGTTATAGTTTTTGCACCAGGCTACAAGGTGAGCCAAGTCGGATTAAAGTTTATGGCAATCGTCAGAAGAGGACACTTCCATATATAATTTTAAATCATAAACAAAAAGGGAACGCCAGACGCTACAAGTATGCTGTTAGAAAAGTAATTGCTGAAACGAACAATTTGTTAGCGGCCTGTCAAATAATCCCCCAGCTAATAAACCAACTTTCCACCTAGATCCACACTCCTCAGTTTAGACAAAAGAACATGATTTACCCTATGGAACGTCGGCGTAAATAAATGTTGTGTTATTTACAATTATTTATGATCAATTATAGAAGTGGGTAACTAGGGAATTACATGTATTCCATCGTATAAATCGTGTGTAAATGTTAGATTTCCATTGCTCAACTTTTGTTGTGATTACTACCTTGCCATGAAGTGCTCATAATTTAAAATATCGACTACTTATTTTAGAATTATATGTTTGTAAGGTATACTTCATAGATTTTTTAATTAAAAGTTGTATGAAGCTTTCGAGTTGTTAATTTCCTAACACTTTCAGAATCCCTCTGTATCGTGTAAACGCATCCTGGCGCCGGTTTTTTAATTTAATTAATGATGCAATATCGAGGATTTAGGCCTCATACTCATCATTAAACAGATATATTTTCTCCATCGATTTAATTGATGTTTGGTTTCCATAATAACGTTATTTTTAGGATTGTACTAATTGATCTTGATTTGTATATTCCTGCTTTTTTTTTTCATCATCATCATCATCATGTACTGTCCATTGGTGGAGGAAAGCCTCCCTCAAGTCTTTCAACATTTTTCTGTTCTGGGCCACTTGTACCCAATTTCCAGCCACTCTCTTCAAATCATCAGTCCACCGACTTGGTGATCTACCTCTACTTCCAGAGGCTTCGGATCTTGGTCGCCACTCTACAATTCTTTTTCGCATCGTCCATCTTTAAACCTAGCAACATGTCTAGCCCAGTTCCATTTAAAATGTAGAGTGAATTTGACTACGTGTTGTACTCCCGTTCTTTTCCTGATAATGTGATTTGATATGTGATCTCTAAGAGTAACGCCTCTCCATTTTTCTTTGCATGATACATATTTTATTGATATTTTTCTTCGTCAGTGAGAGAGTATCGGCTGTGTACGTAAGAACAGGTAGTACGCATCTGTTAAAAACTTTTCTTTTTAAACACATCGAAAGATTAGATTTAAATGTATAGCCCAGTTTGCCATATGTCATCCAGGAGAGAGAGACCTATTCTCCGGTGAGTTTCGTGTGTTTGGTTTTCTCGATCTATGTTGACTGCATGTCCTTGGTATTTATATCGGCGTACTTGCTCGATCTCCATGTTATTCAGTTTTATAGTTTCATTTAATATATCATCAACTTGTCTTGGATAGATTGATTTTTAAAACAACCCTTCCTGAAGGTTCTGTATAGCATATGCTTCTTGCATATTGTCTGTTATTAAGACAATTTCGTCGGCAAACCAAAGGTAACTTAACTTTTCACCGTCAATGTTAAGCGCCATTTTATTGATTGTAGTATACTTTCTAGAAGTGTCACGAAAAGCTTGGGAGAGTGCGTATCATCCTGGCGCACTCCTCTTTCGATATGAAATTCGCTGGTGGATTGATTAGTTTGTGTTTTGACATTAGCGGTGGCATTTTCATATATGTATTTAATTACACTGGAGTATCGATGATCAATACGACATTTAGCAAGCGCTTCCAAGGGTCTGCTGGTTTATAGAATTAAAAACCTTTTCGAAGTCCACGAATATGAACATCAGAGGCTTATTATATTCTATACATTTTTCGATGAAGGCTTTAACTGTAAGCAGATATTCGTTTGTTTCATACCCTATGCGCAAACCTGCCTGCTCTTTTGAAAGAAAAAAACTCAAATTTATTTGTTAGACGTTTGGTACGTAGAAATTTTAAAGCATAATGCTTCTCTTGCGAAATATGAATCTCTATACACTTCTCTGTTAGCCACTGTTCTCCTGCAATCTTGAGCTTTCTAAGCACTTTTTATGATGTTGTTTGTACTTTCGTCTGTCTGTATTTATATAGGTTTTGTTTTGAAAGTAAAATAAAATGAATTTAATATTCAAACAAAAAGATAAAAAAATCTGGATCTGCCCTTTGCCCAAAATTTAATCGAACAGAAATCCGCATAATAATATTTTTTTCAGTTGTTCATAATAAACTGACTGACGGCACCTTCCGGTTTAACCGAAATTTAAATTTTGATACATGTGACTGAACCAGAAATTGAGTTTTCCTCGGTCATGTATTTTTAAATGAATAAAGGAAAAATAAACAGGGATATTATCGCAGACCAGGTATTGAGGGAAAAACGTATTTTTACAGTAGCAAAATATTTCTAAAATGAAACCCTTTTTTTAAAAAAGAAGGTCTAGACTATACGACCTGGCAAAGCTGAATATAGAATATAATTTTTGCCATTATTGTTGTACATTCACTTTAATATGAATTTAAATAGAATAAAAAAGGAGATCGCTATTTTATATTTTATTATAATGGATTTTTGTGGCAACCTATTGTTGTTCGAATCTGGAACTTGAATTGCAGGATGCAGGGGGTTGAACTCGTGGAGTTTCCGAAAAATATTGGAGTCTAAAAATTCGAAAATTGCGTCTTTCTTTTCATTATTTTAAATATTTATGGTCAAATAGATGAAGGGTTAATAAGGTGCGGAGTTGGTTAGAGGAGTTACTTTCTATATATCGTGTTATATGTTCTTCTCAGGGTTTTCGAGTCTAGGTTTTTCGTGACCTAGAAACTCTAAAACGTAAAGAAATGTAAAAATTTCAGAGTAATGACTTTTTCATATATACAGTACTCTTCAATATGGGAATTAAAAAAGAACACAGAAGCGTTACACAGTTTAAAAAGTGTAGGAACAATTAAAAAGAAAACAGTAGCGTCTTCATACTCGTTTTAGATAGCCTTTAGAAGAGCAACAGCCTTTCTGGTTGAATTTCCTTAATATACTTGTCTGATTATGCTATCGGGATCACCTTTAAGCTCCTTCTGGGTTAGGTGCAGTACAGGCTTCAGTGTCCTGTAGGGATTCCTGTCACCATATTCAGGTCTTTTCTAATTACATTTAATAAAGACCTCGTATACTCAGGATTAGGTCCCCGTATGAGACTCTTGGACCGTCTTATCCGTGATAACTCCTTATAGCCTCCACTATCTCCCATATCACATAGCATTTCCAAAAAGGGTTCAGGTTTCGTCAGGCTCGCTAGAGCGTCTCTAAATTGAGTTGTATGGAAGACGGGGAGAGTAAGGCCGTCGGACATAGGGAATTGCCGCTTAGTAGCCCCTATATAATACGTCACTGAATATAATAAATATTGCAAATAACGGTATTAACAGTTACTCAAATGCAATTCTACATCGCAATATTTGAAAATTCACGGTCTGAAGTTAACCGCAGGCAAAATGTGTTCTCTTGTAATTACTGATGAACATCAAAGAACTGCGGAGTTTGTTGACAATACAGTTGGGTAATGGTTTTATTACTTTTATGTCTTTTTGTACACATAACGGTATGTATGCGGTATGGGTTGTGGCTTAAAAAGGTATATATATATATATATATATATATATATATATACATACATACATACATACATACATACATACATACATACATACATACATACATATATACATATATACATATATACATATATTTATATATATATATATATTTTTTAAATTTTTTCTCAATTCATGTTTATGGAATTACAGCTCTGTTTTATATCATAGCATATTTTGGGCAAAATGTTTCGACCAGTCCTTTTGGTCATCATCAGCCGTGTACTCTACAATAAACACAATTTTTTTTTGTCATATTGGTGTGTGTGTTTATCGTACAGTACACGACTGATGAAGACCAAAGGGATTGGTCGAAACGTTTTTTTTCAAAATATATACTATAATATAAAACAAGGCTTTAATTTCCTGAACATTAATTGCGAGAAAATTAAAAAAAGAATGCAGTTGTTACACGTTCAAGAAAAAATGGAAAAAAAAGAAAAAAGGGGAAAAAAAAAAAAAAAGTATATATATATATATATATATATATATATATATATATATATATATATATATATATATATATATATATATATATGGTATATTAATAAGGTTTATATTTTGAAAACGTCGTTTCTTATATAATGGTATGTAAAGAATCTTCTATGAATTTGTTTGTTTCTAAGTACCACGTCCATACCATTAATTTGTAAAGAACACAGTAAGTTCAGAATACTGGTTTCAAATTGACATAGACCATAAACGACTTAATAATCTTTGGTGGAATTTGTGGTGGTTTTATACAGCCAATAGTCGTAGGCTAATTTTCTGTTGTCAGTTTTTAAAGAAAAAGTATTTTTTTTTTTTGCTTTTTAATTTTTAAGGATTAATATTCATTTTTTATTGTAAGCCTTTATTTACGTTTTAACTTTATTTTAAAATTTATACAAACAATAGATTTTCTAGTTGATATTGTGTTGGTAAATAACAATTGTTTATTGCTTTCATAATATTTACCTATATTTAGCGCTTAATGCAAAATGCAGTTTGAAACAGATACATTACACAATTTTATACCATACTGAGATTATAACGAAACTTATGTGCATCAAAACATAGCAATTAAAATAATCAAACTTTAGTAATTTTTATTACTACTAATTATTATTACTAAACAAAAGTATTGTATTAGTGAAAAAATTACTCTTCGAGATTTTTGCCTTCTTTCATGCCTATGCCCGGAGTCGCGCATAGGCCTTCCCCAACTGGAACTATCTTCTTTTGCATTCTGCCTCTCTTCGCTTCTTGATATCATCCACCCGTCTTGTTGGCGGTCTTTCCTGTGGTCTCCTGTGTGGCCTCGGTACGTTGCAGTACGTGCAGTACGAGCTTAGTTCACCTTCACAATGTGTCCCGCCACTCTCCATTTCAGCCGTTCAATTCTCTCCACTACGTCAAATACTTTCGTCTTATTATGAATTTTTTCGTTGCGTCTTCTATCTTTAAGGCTTATTCCAAGCATTCGGCCTTCCATTGATCTGTGAGCTACCCTAAACTTAGACGCTGATTTTCTCGTAAAAGTCATAGTTTTTGTGCCGTATATTAGCACAAGCAAGACACATTGATTGACGGCCTTGTCCTTTAAGTGAGTAGGAATGTCGCCTTGAAATATATCCTTGAATTTGCCAAACGCAACCCAAGCCATTACTATTGTGTGGTGGTGAATCCATGTTTTGTCGTGAGCGTGCTCGGCATCCATCCGACACATAGCTTTTCATACGCAAAATATTCATGCAAAATATGCCTTACGTGTTCTGTTGATCTCTTCACGATGTCAATTATCTTTCTGTCTTTTAGTTTGCAGCCATTCAGAACAATAGGGTGGGTTTTTTTTGAGTTTTTTTTTTGGACTGCCTCATTTGGACGTCAGGAATGTGATGCATCGTCGGCGCTGGTACGACTGCATTTAAGTTCACTAAAATATAGTTGCTCTCGATGGAGCAGATGTGCCACTAGCAGACAAATATCAAGAAAACTTTACACGACTCTTCTGAAAGTTGACAAAAATCATATGATTTTTAAATATATAATAAAAGACTGTTTTTAGTCAATTTCCACTGGTTTATTTAAATTGCGATGACGCGTTTCGCTGTCGATGCAGCTTCTTCAGATCTACATTTTACACTGTCAAGTTAGGTTTAATGTTCACAATTTTATATAATTTCTTAATTATAATATTACACCTATTGGAAAACCCACACAGATTTGGAGTTAGGAGAATAAATTCAATCTTTACCAAAGCAGATAAAGGTAACACAGTAATAGCAATAGACGAAATCGACTATATTAATAAAATGTTAGATTTTTTCAAAACAGGAAAGGACGAAATTTTAAATAAAGATCCAACAAATATTTTTCAAAAAGAAATAAAACAACAAATTGAACAGGCTAAAAGTATCATTCACGATAAAGATAAATTTAAATTGATAAATATGAATCCCCAAATCCCACAACTTTATTCACTCATAAAACTACACAAACTTGACCACCCAATCAGACCAGTTGTTTGCTACATGTCTGCTTCAGCATATAAGACGTCATCCTTTTTAATTGATTTAATCAAATATCATACCAAATTTGAACCTAAATATAGTATCGAAAACTCATACAAACTCGTGAATAAAGTTAAGAATATAGCAATACCATATAATTCTAAATTAGTCTCTTTTGAAGTCAAAAACTTATTTCCAAGTGTTCCCCCAGCCGAAACAATAATTTTAATAGAGAACCTATTAACAAAAAACAAAGTAAATGAAGTTATAAAAATGGACATAATTAATTTATTAAGAACTTGCCTAAGACAAAATTATTTTTCATTTAACAATACATTCTACACTAGTAAGGAAGGATTAATTATGGGGGAGTCCATTAAGTCCATTACTTGCCGAAATTTTCATGGACAGTATTGAAACAATGATATTTAACAACCATAATAAAAATAGTAATAATTGTCTATACTGGTATCGATACGTAGACGATATAATTGTATGCTTTACAGGTACGGACAGACAATTAACTCACTTTTTACAGTATATTAATTCTTTACATAGAAATATCAGTTTTACAATGGAAGAAGAAGTCGAAGGGAAAATCAATTTCCTAGACTTAACAATCGGTAAAACCATGAAAAAACATGAATTTCCAATATATCACAAACCTTGTCATACAGATACCACAATTCACAATAGTTCTCACCACCCTAACCATCATAAACTCGCAGGTTATCACAGTTTTATACATAGAAAAAATTTTACTAAAGAATTAAACTACATAAAACAAGTAACCGTTAACAACGGTTATTTGGTTACTTTAATCAATAATATCGTTAGGAAAAAAACTTAGAAAACAAGGCAATCTCAGAAATATACCCACGTTTTAAGGACAGAAATACCACATTTAAATGCTTAACCTATTTCGGCAAACCAACGGAAAAACTGGGGAAATTTTTAAATCAAAAAAATATATATAGCTTACAAGACTAACAATACTATAGGGAAATATCTTAAAAACTACAAACCACAAATCAATAAAGACCATAAATCAGGGGTTTATCAATTAACATGTGGTTCATGTCCTAAAACATTCATAGGATAAACTGGACGTACATTTAGACAAAGAATTACAGAACACGAAAAAAATTTTCATCCATAGAAAATCTAATTCAACATATGCTAATTATCTTTTAACAGAAATTCATTTAACAAGAATTTCAAAATTTTACACACCCAACAAAAAGGTTTAAAAACTAAACCTTTTAGAGACAATGCAAATAAATCGATTAAGGACTACAGGTACTTTACTCAAGGACCAGGCAGATTTAAGCAATTCACCATTGAATTTATTCTCCTAACTCCAAATCTGTGTGGGTTTTCCAATACTATCAATGTAATTTAATTAGGTGTAATATTATAATTAAAAAATTATATAAAATTGTGAACATTAAACCTAACTTGACAGTGTCAAATGTAGATCTGAAGAAGCTGCATCGACAGCGAAACGCGTCATCGCAATTTAAATAAACCAGTGGAAATTGACTAAAAATAGTCTTTTATTATATATTTATAATGAATTTCCATCAAGTAGAAGCTACAACCATCCAAAATATATTATTTTTTGTTTGTGCTGTCATCTCCCGGAAAATCTCGGGATTTTTTACCTCATGTGCTTCATTTTAGTAGTGGAAATAAAAAAGTGTGCCATTTTACAATTTTATCTGTATTGACCATTTTCCCTCTAATCGGAAGCCTGAATTAATCGAAGTCTCTCTTAATGTTTATCGTTTTTACTACTTGTAGGTAAATTGGAAAAAACACAAACCGAGTTTCGAAATTAAATTACGAACTTACGATCGGACAGCTCACTAAGCTAAATAGAACAAAGACTAACTATATAAGAAAAACATTTAACTTAATGGAGATTTATATAACTACTTTACCAACTCGGCGCCATTAAGTGACGTCATTTCCAAATTATCGTTTCTTTAGATCCTTTCAATATTTTTAGAAAACTATTTGACTTTTTTTACGACTACGTGAAACGTATCTATAGTTGGCATCTACCCAGTGTCAAAACGCATAACTGATTTCTACCAATGGGTGTTCAATTACGAGCCACGAATTCATAGAGAGATTTCTAGCAAGTCGCATCCACACTTACTGAAAATTACAGCTAGGCAACGCCACGTATGAGTCGCTAGCTCGACTGACAGTTTGTGATACGACAAACCACACCTTCCAAGATGGATTGACAGATAAGAGACAAATCACTAGTCAAATTTTTTTTTTTGATTTTTTCCTCTACCTTTTTTTTCAGTTTTGGGCTTATTGTAGTGTTCTGATCCGATATTAGTTTTTCTCTGAAAGCTCATGTTTTTTAATATTTTCGGTCTACCCTAACTTAGACGACACCCGCAGTTTTTTTTTAAATCTACCCGACACAGAATAATTATTTTTTTAATTTCAGATATGGCTTCGACACGTAGACGTTGTTTACACGATCCAGATTGTTTTTGCTATATTTCTGGCGAATACATCGAAAACCTATCTCGGACTTCGTTAAAATTACGTATTTTAACCACTTTCAAATAACATTGTGCAATCACGACAAGCAATGGGTACCTTATATTGTCTTCCAGAACTGTATTGTATGTCTGCCGCAATGGCCAAATAGAAAAAGAAGTGCCATCAATTTAAAACACCGATGATTTGGCAGGAACCTCAAAATCACCATGGCTGTTATTTTTGTGTCGTAAATATTAACGGCATAAATTCTGGAAATCGAAATAAACGGTCATATCCTAACTTACCCTCCGCTCAACGACCTCTTCTATACTGTGGTGCGATATAAGGAGCATCATCTAAATGCTCTGAAGAACCAGATCTTATTGAAAATTGAACAATCCTCAACCTTTTTAATCAAAAGGAATCGAATGACTTAGTAAGGGATCTAAATTTGTCAAAAGAAGCTTTTGAAATTTTGGCATTTTGTTTAAAAGAAAATAATTTACTTGCACCAGGGACCAGAATTACTTTATATCGAACCCGAGAAAAGAATTTGTTACCATATTTTTCTAGAGAAAATGATTAGTTTTTTGTAATGATGTCACAGGTATTTTGGAGAAGATGAGTTCACAACGATACCAACCAAATGATTGGCGTCTTTTTATAGACAATAGCAAGAGAAGCCTAAAGTGTATGCTACTTCATAACGGCAACAAGTATGGTTCTATACCTATCGCACACTCTACTACTATGAGAGAAGAGTATACAACTATCTCTTCAGTAATAGAAAAAATTAAATATCGCGACCACAACTGGCTCATTTGTGTAGACTTAAAGATGGTTAACTTTCTTCTCGGACAACAGGGTGGATACACGAAATACCTATGTTTTATGTGTCTGTGGGATAGCCGCGACAAAACAACGTCATTGGTCTCAAAAAAGTGACCAGTACGAGAGGAACTGATGGTTGGTACCAAAAATGTTATTAATTTGCCCTTAGTAAATCGTGATTGCATTATACTGCCACCATTTCATATCAAACTGGGCATTATGAAACAGTTTGTAAAAGCCCTTGACAAAAACGGCGAATGTTTTGCTTTTCTTTCACGCAAGTTTCCAGGATTAAACACAGAAAAATTGAAAGCAGGTATTTTTGATAGGCCACAAATCAGACAACTTGTGAACGACCCAAACTTTGTAAATTCGATGAATGAAGTCGAGTCTAAAGCTTGGAAATCGTTTGTTGTGGTGATTAAAAATTTTCTCAGAAACAATAAGTCCGACAACTATTCTGAGTTAGTTGAGTGCATGTTATCCAATGGGAGAAATCTGGGCTGCAACATAAGTATCAAGATTCATTACTTACATTCTCATTTAGATCGATTCCCAGAAAATCTTGGTGATTGCAGTGAAGAGCAGGGTGAAAGATTTCACCAAGATATACGCACAGTGGAAGAGCGTTATCAAGGAAGATAGGACATCCATATGATGGCCGATTACTGGTGGAGTACATTCAAGAAAATCGTATAAAAGAACGTTTCATAGTATGTAATTATATCAAACATAGAAAAAATGTTGTATTTTGGTTCCATTTTTGAAGAAAATTGTAATTTCATATAAATAAAAAAGTAGAGCTGATAGTATTAAACCAGTATTTTTTCCGTAATTAGTGCCTCAGGTATACCCTATAATACATATAACATATCAGGAAAAAATTTCGGTGTTAACCAGTGTAATTAATTCCCGAAGTATGAACTCTGATAGTTATTAGTGGAGATAAACAGGAAAGGCTCTTACTTTAGCAGTCTCTTCCCTATAGTGCCTAAAGTACTAGATCGATCTTAACACATGGGTTGTCGTTCGATTCGTCTTAATTACGTGAACAAAATATGCTATAAAAAGATTTGAAAAATTTAAGACTACGTCCATAACTGAATATAAAATTAAGAACAAATATTTTAGCATCTCCAGTTTCAATCAAATTTAATGTTAAGAGATTTCCAAGGGCTTAGATTACAAATTTAAAAATTACATTGTTTTTAATTTTCGGTTTCGACCAAAACTGGTACTTATTGAAATTAGTGGTGCAGCAAGATACAAATTGCGGCAAACGGAAGAGAGAGCATATGGATACATAGGGCGTTTTTTAAGCAAAAAAGAGAGTTCTTACTGAGGGAATAGTGAAGCCTCTTAAAGGAAAAAAAACCTCCCTTACATTGGAATTCTCAATAGCTTAGATCTGTCCCAATAGAGCACACTCAAAATCCATGATCAAGGGAGCCAGATTTTCACAAAAAAAATCCTTTTTACAGTGGAGCTTTTAAAAAATTTAAACTCAATTTATAAATGAATGGAATGATTGTTTTTTCAAAACAAATGATATACTTTTCCGAGAATGTTCAGTGTTCTTCTCTCGAAGATAAGAGACCCTAAAGATGCATCGAGAAATTATAACGAAACATCGGAAATTCATTCTAATTTAAGACGATCTCAGCTGAAGTAATATAATTTTTCATCAATAAATTTTTTCTAAAGTTGACTTTAAATTTATGGTTAAGAATATTTTTTATATTTTGTTATATTCTTTGAAGGCTAAAACTTTTAAAATCTTTTTATTGTAACACAGAACAGCATATCGATCAATGTTGACGAATTATGTGACAAAAACTTCTGTGGTATTTTTCAATTTATTGGTAAACGTGTTTTAAAAGCCTTAAGAGAACTTTTTGGAACGAGGAAAAACAGCAGTATTTTTTTCTTAAAACTAAATTTTTAAAATCTTTTGATAAATGTCTGTTGATTATCTTCTTTAAAAATTTCCTGTCTTTCTTGTTGATTACCTTATTTATTGGGAAATGGGAAAATTTCGGAGTGAGTACATTTTTTTGTAAAATTCTGTGACCTTTTCCCTGCTAAAAAATATCGTCGATCTAATGCTAAAATTGTGAATGTGCAAAATAGTTGCGTTTGTAAAATCAAAATAGTGTTAGTTGTTAAAAAATTGACAATATATACTTACTTACAAATCTTATACATGTATAATGGAATATATCTATAAATAACAGTAAACTTTTATTTGTTTTATAACATTATCTTATTCTTTTAACTGCCTAAAATTTTATGTTAAAAATATTAAATTTCGCGTTCATACCTTTAGAATTCGATCGATAATATGATTCTAGGTTACTTATCTAAAATCTTCATAAACACTAGTGAGCTTATTTAAAAGATGGTCTGAACGTAACACGAAAAACTGGTAGATTATTCTTCCACAATTTTATACACATTTTTTACAATGTGTGAAGTTAAAGGTTCACCAAATTGTATTATTATGCGTTTTCTATAATAAATTAAACTGAGTTTACTGTTATTTGTTGTATCTTTTTGCTATTTTCGAAGAAATTGCTTTATTCGTCAATAAGATTTGTCTTCTATAATATTGTGTGTTTTTATCACCAAAAATGTAGTCCTAATGAGAACTGTGCATCTGGAACTAAAATAGCTAAACTATATTAGAAGCTGCATATGAGGCATTAGGGACTAAAACTGTCGATAAAAATAAAAAATGGAGAACAATAACACCATGGTTCAGTGCATAAATCAAAGAGAAATGCCGCGAAGAGAAAGAAAGCTATCTAAAGTACAGGTCAATCAGAACAGATGAAGCCCACCAAAGATACAAAAGAATACGAACAGAAACCTACGAATTAGTAAGAAGAACAAAAACGGAATACTGGGAGAGATACACAAGAAAATTAGAATCAGACTACTATGGTCAACAAAAACAAATCTGGAGATTCATAAGACAGCAGAGAACTGAGATGAAAGAACTAATAGAGTACACACGTGAAAGAAGGTAACATATCTTACACAATTATATAAAAGAGAACCGAGTATAACTCTGCCACAAACACCAGAGATAACGATAAACGAAGAAACATATATAACAGAAGCAGACGTAATAGAAGCACTGGAACGATTAAAAAACCGTAACTCTCCCGGCGAAGACCAAAGAGCTAATGAACTACTAAAATATGGGGGACACTCTCTGGTTAAGCTACTCCAGACACTTATACAGAGGATTGTAAGATCGAATAGAATCCCAGATTAATGGAGAACAGCGACACAACAATGCACAAGAAGGGGAGAAAAAGAAGTTCCAAATAACTATAGAGGCATAAATCTATTAAATTGTACACTGAAATGAACAACAAAGATTATTACCACAAAAATAAATGCGAGAATACAACTGGAAGAAGAAGAGCAAGGATTCAGAAGTGGGCGCTCATGCACCGATGCCGTATTCATTGTGAGACAGGTAAAAGAAAAATCCATAGAATACAACATTCCAGCCTGATAGGCTTAAAAAAAACTTTTGACAATGTGCAAATGGAAGACGTTATTCATCTATTATATAATAGGAACATACCATTAGATCTAATTAAAACTATCGATAATATATATAAAGACAATAAAGTAGTCGCAAGATTAGCAGAAGGAATGACAGAACCAATCAACTATGAATCTGGAATCTGTAAGTCCTCTTCTATTTAATATTGTCATGGATGAAATTATAAAGAATGTCAAAAGAAAGAAGGGATATAGAATGGGTAATAGAGAACTTAAAATTTTATGTTATGCAGATGACGCGATAGTATTGGCTGAGACCGAGAACGATCTGCAAAGGTTGCTATATGAATTCTACATAGCAGCAAAACAATATAATATGTCAATCTTAACTGAAAAAACTAAGACAATAGTAATAGCAAAAGAGTCGATTAGGTGCAAGCTGGTGGTGGAAGATAAACCAATAGAACAGGTGATGGAGGTCGATTACCTGGACATCAAAATATCTAGTATCGGAAATATCGAGGAAGAAGTAAAACATCAAGTTAACAAGGCTAATTTCTAAAAGTCATCATTTAGAATCGAAAAATGTAGTTTTAATTAAAAGCATGAACCACTAAAATTCCTCGTAAAGTTATACTGAAAATAGTATACGAAAGTTTCAAAGTTTTGAAATTTTGGATAAACAATAATACACAATAACTTAAATTTAAGTATTAATAACTTCGTAGAGCTGAACAAGTCGTCTTATCTACACTAAAAGTTTTCTAGTAATTTCGGTTTATAACATATACTTTTGACGTGAACCTAACTGCATCAAAAGTTTTATACTGCTTGAAGAGAAATTCTGTTTTCCTAGTCGCATATACGCTTCGATGAACGTATTGTGTTTTTGATATAATCCTTGTCAAGTGTCAAAATAAGTTAAATCTATGGTAAAATTTTCTGAAGTATTAAACCTAAAATATAAGACTTTCTTATTGTAAACTCAGTCATTTAAAATTGTTACGATATAAAATAAGCTGTCAACTGTCTGATTTTTTAGTTGAAGAAGCAAACAAAACAAGGGTTTATGTTTTTATTTGAAAATATTTAAGATAATGTTCAAGTGCGTAATTTACAGAAAAACTGTTCCAAGAAACTTTATAAATATTAGCCGTCTTTTATTAATAACTACATTCTTACAATGTAACAAGTAGCTTAATGTTTAAAGTTAACACGACAGACAATAAATTAAAACTGCAATGAAAATTTCCTAAGTAATAAGTCTACAATTTTTCATTATCTAAATATTACCAGGTATTTAGAAGTACTGGATGTAAAATAAACTATCAACTATCTGATTTCAAGTGTAGCAACCAGAGACTATGTTAACAGTATTGTATTGTATTGCAACCTATATTCAGAATAGTACCAGAAAACTAAATCGTCACTTGTATAAAATGCTTTGAATACAGTCGAACCTGGATAAGCCAGCTGAAATTTTTTTCTCGTTCATATAGGTTTCTCACTTAGCCGGCTCATCGCTGACATATGAGAGAACAGTGGGTAAATGCTGAAATGTGGGTTTTGTTGATATTGACCTGTATTTTTATTACAGTAAAACGTGTTATTCAAGGTTGTAATTTAGAGAGTTGGGGACAAACAGTTCGCCTGAAAATTAAATTATGAAAGAAACTGTCTATATCATTAAAAATATTTTTTCTATCATTATTAAATTTACGTTTTAACTAGGAGTCTGTAAATTGAAATAACTGGTTTACCGTTCTAAATGTATAGAACTGCAGTTATTTACCGTAACTCGTTCTCGATGGGATGGCTGAAGTTTATTGCAACACACCCTCTACACGTATCTAGTATGTTTATTCTATTAATTTTTTCTGTGTTATCAAATAGTGAAATACTGATGGGGAAGGGCTAATCTCCAAGCTAATTTGCTGATAGCCAATACAAACCTGTTGAGTCGCGCCTTTTTTGGGTCTGATTTTCTAACAATACGTGTAATGTATACTACCTACCTTAGGTAAGTTAAGTAATTTTTTTGTAATTATGTGTATTTAGAACGATAAACCAGCCTCATATTCATACCATCGTTTAACTTACCAACTACATTTAAATTTACAAAATAGCTTCTAACAGGTTGAGTACTGATTTGACACTCATATATACCAGCATCTCGTTTTTGGGCCCATTTTATTTGCAATGTCCATTCGTCAGTTTCAGGGTGGTGATTCGCTTGAAATCGTTGATCGCTTGTATACGTGTAACTGCCAACTGTCAGAATGTGAATGTCTCGATGACGAATCCATGATACCTGAAAAAAAAAGAATCATTAAGAAATATACGTCTGTTTCGGATGGCTGGCCACTTGAGATTATTTTGGATTATTTTAAAAGCGTTAGATTCGTGACAAGGTAGCACGGTTTTAAGTTCGAGCCGAGATTTTGAATGTGTGATAGTTACGAAGAACTTGTGTTCTTTTCTAACATTTGATAAAGTAATGACTTGTTAATAACTTCCTCACTTAAAAGTTTGTGCCATATTTAACTCCTTTGGTACTATATTTAGATAGGTACTTACACTCAGTCAGATGGTTTTTGTAATTACTTCAATAGATTATAAAAACTTGTAAATGGAACATTTATTAAAAATAAAAATACCTTAATTAAGGGTCTATAGATTATCAACAATATAGTTTTTTCTCTCTAAGCGCGATAACTCTCAAACAAAATGAAATATCGATTTGAAATGTGATACATATAAAATACCTGAGTTAATAACGCAATTCACGATGCTTAAGCCATATTGCTTCAGGAAACAAATGTGAAAAGGGTGAGATTCGATAAATTTTACATTATTTCTCTAGTAAGTAATTTGTTTTCCTATTCTTGGGTTCATGTAATAAACAAATTTTAAGCATAACTATTTCTCGTCAAATATATAAGGAGTGTAAATTAATTTTGATGGATTCCTAAGAGTGTGCGTAACTTGTATTATATCGCGTCGGGGCATACTGTTGCTATATTCATGGTGAAGCCCATCATTAGACATTAATTTTTAGTTTATATTGTTTTGCCGAAGCGTAAACAACATATTTTTTTGAGCACTGAATATCTCGAATTACGTGTCAACAAAACATCATTTGCGGAAACGTTACTTTTCTTGTTTAATTCGAAGAAAAGTGCTGCTGAAAGTCATCGATTGTTGTCGGAAACCTATGGTGACTCTATTCCATCGATAAAAACATGTGAGTACTGGTTTCGACGTGGTGATTTCGACGCGGAAGACAAAGAAGTTCAGCCCAACCGAAAAGATGAAGACTTGGAGGCATTACTCGATCAAGACCCGTGCTAAATGGAAAAGAAACTTGCAGAATCATTAGGAGTTGATCACACAATCATTTTTAAGCGCCTACACGCACTGAACATAATTCAAAAGCAAGGAAATTGGGTGCCGTACGAATTGAAACCGAGAGACGTTGAAAGGCTTTTTTTCATCTGTGAACAACTGCTTGAACGGCATAATTGGAAAGGTTTTTTTGCATCGTATCGTAATTAGTGATGAAAAATGGATACGCTACGATAATCCAAAGCGCAAAATATCATAAGTGAAGCCTGGTGAACCATCAACATTCTCGCCAAAGCCAAAAATTGATAGCTCCAAGCTTATGCTGTGTGCCTATTTGGTGAGATTAGCTGGATGTAGTGTATTATGAGCTGCTCCAATCCAACGAAACTATTACTGGGGAACGTTATCGACAACAATTGATGCAATTGAGCCGAGCGAGAGGAAAAACGACCGTAATACGCTAAGGTGATTTTTCAACATGACAACGCTCGACTACATATTGCAAAACCAGTCAAGAAACGCTAGAAGCGCGCTTGGATGGGATGTCCTGTCTTATCTGCCATACTTACCAGAGATTGCTCCTTCTGATTATCACTTGTTCCGATCGATGATGCACGGCCTGTCTGAATAGCGCTTCCATTCTTATGAAAATACCAAAAAATAGGTCGATTCGTGGATAGCCTCAAAAGATGAGTCGTTCTTTCAACGCGATATACATATACCGCCACAAAGATGGGAGAGAGTAGTGGCTAGCGATGGACAATACTTTAAATAATCAATTTGCAACCATTTTTTATAATAAGGCGATATTTTTACCGAAAATTTCCTCAAAATTAATTCACACACCCAAATATAATATAAGGGGTTAAAGGGATGACCGAACGGATTGGCGCGGCTTCCCGTCTAGCATGATAAAGGTCATTTTCAGAGTTCTTGAAGCCAAGGACTCTAAAACCTAACTTATTTATTCATTGTTTAAAATATTTCTAAAGTCCTTCTTGTTCCGTATGGAACACTTATAAGATGACTTCGGTATCTTGGTACTAATATAGAAAATGATGGCCTCATCAGAGCCGTGTAGTTTTGAAAATTAAATTTTGACTTAAGGGGTTAGTTTTGGGAGGTGAAATCGGAAGTGAAAATAAAATTTTTTTACTAGGTCATCGAGTGGGGTATCAAATGAAAGCTTGTAAAAACACGAGTTCAAAAATATATATAATGTCTTACATGCGCACAGTTTTCTTTGTATTATCTTGAAAAAATCGCGAAAAATCGCTGTCTCCCCCTCTATCTCGAAAAGTACTGATCCAAAAATTTTTAGAAAATTCTGGAATATTCTCCACAGGGTGTAGATTGAACGAAAATTATCACGAGTGCATTATTACCTTTAATAATTTATCTGGTATATAAAAAAAAACAAAAATTTCAACGTCATCAGTTTTTAGTAAAGATCGGAAACAAACTTTGTTAAAAACTCATTTGGGGTGTGTTTTGTGAAGTCACATTTTATACCTTCGTAATAAAAATTTTTATTTCAGAAGCAATCAACGTACAGAACGCTAATTGCTCAAGATCAACTTGCACTTGACAGTTTTTTTTTAAATAATATCATGTTCTTGTAACGTGTAGATTAATTTATTCTGTAGTACGAGGAAGTCAACATCAGTTTTATTCTAGAACTGCGTGTTTCCCTGAGACGTATATTTTTAACTAGATGAGTTGCGCCAGCAAAAATAAGAATTATTAAAAATTCGTATTATGCTGTTATTGCGGAAGATGATCGAAATATATTTTCCGGTTTTCTTTAAAGAGAATATTTTTACGGGTAGACTATATTTTATTTAAATTCTATATTCATTCTTGGCATCAATTTCCTATTGGGGAAAATAAAATAATATGCGGGGATCTTTTTACATATTCAGACTGCATAAAGCCCATAAAAATAATAATATTTACGGACAGTAAAAGATTTTTGCGGTAAATATAAAAACAAGGGGATCCTTTTTCAGTCCGGTTTTTTGTTCGGGCGTACTGTCATAAAGCGCCTTTATTTTTAGAAATTACTTTTTGATTTACTCGATTCAAACTGTCTGTTTTCTTTTTTATGTTTTAATATATGCCAAAGTTGCTAATGTGATGTTTTAAATCCGTTTTGTACCGGCAACGACCACAGGCTGGTAAGGGAAAAAATAACTATAAACACCAAGGCTGAAAGAAACAAACTCTTTAAAAAACAGCGCTAGCTAACCGAAGAAATTTTGAAAGAAGAAGTAGAGGAATACCAAAGTGGATTGAAACGAAGACTGATAACAGGCACATATGCACAAATGAATATGGATAAAATTATAGCTGAAATCACAACCTCAGTAACAACATCGCTCAATAAAATATGCTCGCGAATCGAAGTTTATGACAATCCAAAGTTAGCTCCTGGAGCAGTAAAACTACTAGAGAAAATAAGATTTAACAGATAAAACGTCAGCAAGCTTTAAAGAACTAAATAAACTAGTGAAGAAAGAGATCTAAAAAGATAAACATCATAGAAGAAACCATAAAGATAACTGTAAAATGAAAGTTTTATGCTCACGGCTATCTAAGGGAAAAACAAAAATTAGAAAGCTACGAGTTGAAAACAATAACCGGAGCTGTTGATGTCTTTTACACAAGATTATACTCACCCAGTCAGATAGACGATAAGAAAACATAAACATTATAAATGTAGGATCTGAAGAACTCCCTGATATTACAGAGGAGGAAATATAAGCTGCATTGAAGCAGATAAAAAACAACAGATGCCCTGGAGAAGATCAAATTAGGTGTATTGAAAGTCCTACTAAATAAGTGTCTCTGTGAGGGAAAAATTTCAATAAAACGATGTAATTCGGAGGTTAAATTTCTCTCTAAGAAATGCGATAATACTGATATCCAAAATTATTGGCCCATACTTCTTCTGTCGCAAAAATTTTAATAAATTGCTTAACAGCAAAACTGGCTTTCTATCAACCTGTGGAACAGGCAAGGATTTAGCTCGAATAACCACCTCTATACAATACGTACTGAAATAGAGAAATGTACGGAATATAAGGTAGCAATACATTTGGAATTCTATTGATTTTTATAAGGCATTTGATACTACTGAAATCTGATTAGTTCTTAAATCCTTGGAGAATGCAAGAATATAGTCTATATATATATAAAAATAATAGAAAACATCTATAAAGAAATATCTATAGATATTAAAATTAACGAAAGGGCTGTTACTAACAACATACCATTAAGAAAAGTGCGACAAAGCGATACTATCTCACCTAAATTGTTTAAGATGGCCCTGTAAGACGCCTTAGAAATTAAATTGGGATGAGAAGCGCATCAACATTGGGGGACCAGACAGTCACCTTAGGTTTGCAGACGACATAGTCGTGAGAGCTAACAACATCAATGAGCTACAGGAAATGTTGAATCAGCTGAATGTGGTCTCTGCAAGGGTAGGTCTTAAAATGAATTTAAAAAAAAACTACATTAATGAGCCCTAAAGAAACCAATATAGAACGCGTCGACGAATATATCTACTTATTTCGCATTATAAAGATCGGAAAGGAGAACCAGCATGCAGAATTACCAGGCGAATAGAGATGGTATGGGCAGCCTTTGGAAAATTAAGACATGTTTTAAATAGTACTACAATACCCATAAACCTAAAAACTAAAGTCTACAATACCTGTAGGCTGCTTGTCAACACATATCGACCGGAAACGATGTGCCTTACTAAAGCCTTTGTTAAGAAACTAGTAGAATAGAATTTATAACGAACAGATAAGGAGAGGAACCATAGTCAATGGCATAACTCTGGAGGCGGCAAGGAGGAAGTGGCGATGGGCAGGTCATATGGCTAGATCATCCAGAGACAGATGGGTGTACGAGATCACAGAATGGAGACCCAGAGAAACAGAAAGATGTTTGGGATGTTTACAGAAACGATGGTTGATGATATAAAAGTAGTATTGGACTAGCAGTGTTTAAAAGTGGCAAGAGGCAAGGAAGCATGGAAGAGATAGAAGAGACCTATGTCCAGAAGTTGAGAGGAAGAATGGGATATTGCTAACAATTTTAATTATATTAATAATTGTGGTGGCCCTACATCCGTGGCATAGTACCTGCTTACGGTGCGGAAGGGTTCAAATCCTGGTAGGTCCCTATGTTTATTTATTAATTTATTTAAGCGTATTCGGCTTGACTACATACACAGGTAGTAGTTGTAGCAGAAATACAATAACCTGCGTGGTCGCACTACCGCGTAGTGTTAAAGGTACCGACAAATACAAATATGTATGTTTCGGCACTTAGACAACGTTGACGCATATTGCGACATCCGGATATCCTTAGTATATGAAAAAAAAGGAATGAATCTCTAATAAAGCGGGGGTGGGGGTGAATAATAAAAACAAATCTTTTATACAAGCTAATGACTTATTACTTCATATCCTCACTACATTCCCGCGATAACTCGCGTAGTAGTAGACGGATCAATACGTTGATGTGGAAAAAGTTTATTTTCAATTCTGGCTGAAATAATAAGAAAAAAATATCACGTATAACAAAAAAAACTAATATAATTTTCCCAGCACTTCTCTCACAAAAGCTCGGCTCTAAAATAAATACTGAATTTGACTTTCATTCTCTGAAGGACACCTTAATTTATTCATTACAACTCGATATTTTAAATGAAAGATTAATCACAAAATTTTGAGTTGACAGAAAGGTTGCAGAGATATTTGCAATTAAAACCATACTCTTTTTTTACATACCTTTCTAAAAAAGATGTATAGCACTATAAACTCAAAGGAACACCTTCTAGCTCTTTTCTCACCCCTTGCAAACACTTCCTCGGAAGCATAATCGTTAAAAAACTATAGGTTAGATTCATACTTTACGGGTTGTATGCTGGGACTTTGAGGGGGGTCGGGCCCTCCTTATTCGACTTTTTAGTGGTCAGAGACGGGCCCATCTTTAGAACCCTTCCTCTGATAATCAATTTCAGTGGGTGGTAAAATTTTAGTACCAGGAAGGGTTTTTTTTTATCAGGGAGAGCACTTTTTTGTTGAAATCTTCCCCTTCCCGCACCCATTATTTCAAAAAGTAAGTTCAAAGGAGGATACTTTTTCTTAATTTATCTTTATAATCGCCCTTCTCGGTTATCAATTTGAGACGGTTTTTAAAATTGTAGGGTAAAGAAGGACTTCTTTGTTTTTATGATGGAGGGTTCTTTTTTGAAAATTCTGCCTTCTTACTCCCAGCCATCGATTTTTAAGGTTGCTAAAGTTCAGTGATAAATCGTTTTAAAATTTTAGTATCATAAGGAGTTTTTTTTTAATCCGAATAGGCTGTTTTTGGTGAAAATATCACCCTCCCCTCGCCCATTATTTTAGGAATGCAGTTAAAGGGAGAATTCTTCTTTATAATTAGGTGTTGATTGTGAAAATTTCCCTCCTTCGTTATCACTTTGAGACGGCGGTAAAATTTTAGTGTAAGGAAGAACTCCTTTTTTTATAAAAGGGAGTAATTTCTTGAATATCCTCCCCACTTCCTCCCAGTCATCGATTTTTCAAGTTCAGTGATAAGGAGTTCTTTTTTTAAGGGAGGGATACTTTTTTTGAGGAAGCTTTTTCCCTAGTTGTTTTTTTCTAGTTCCACTATAAAGAAGAGATGTTTGTGGGTTTAATCTTCTAGGGTCCCGATTTTTCTTCCCCGACGCTAATATCTATATCTAAAATTAATATCGAATTTCGTTGCCAAACAGACCTACAACAAACTTTATTGCATTTTCGAATAGTTAGCGGCACCCTCTAAAACTGATTCAAAGAAAGAGGTATAATCTGGTGTTTTCTATATATCAAAGTTATACCCGCTAATGAATTATAAAGTTCGGAGAGTGGACAATGCTGATATTGCTTAAGTATTGTTACAAACCAGTCTAGCTCTCACAGGCTAACTTCGACAGTGCCCGTATAAAGTCAGTATTTACATAAATTCTTCGGGCTCGTTATACCAAAATATAATTAAAAGCTAGTTTACTGGCAGAGTAGGTTATAATAGATAACGCCTTTTTGTGGTTCAATCGTGCCTTAGACATTTCTTACATTTCTAAATATACTTATCTAGTCAGCTATAATACCTTTTTTAAATTCCATCGGTAGTTCCCTTTTATTTGAAGTATATTTTCAAGTTATCCAAGACTTTGAGAACTCTCAAGCGCATTTTAATGTTGTGTCTGTTACGTTATCTACTGGATATTCTAAGGATTTGGAAACTTTAATTTGTGTTATCTGGTATTACATTTATTGCTTTGTCTTCGTCCATTAATTTTTAACTATTTTTAATCAGGAACTTGTGCTGTTATTATAATGGAAAGTTTTTCACCTGTTAGAGGTAAATATAAGTTACTTTTAAGCAGTTATATTTGGATTCAATTTGAAGAAGAAACTCTGGATTTTATAACGTTATATCAAACATATTTCCAATATGAAACTAATGCAGATCAATTCCCAAACTTATGCTCCGCCCACTAAAGGACTTCGATGAAAGTTTCTTAGTTTACTCTGAAAAGATCTTCGTAATAAATTCGGGGCATATTGTAAAAGTAATAGTTAAGAGTTTTCACCACACAGCGAACGAAATATGTTTTTCATTGGAAGAATTTTTTTTTCGTATATTCTTGAGTGTTACAAGTAGGCTTTTATTTTAAATTGAATTGGGCTGTATGGAAGGAAAATAAGCTAATTTTTAGTGTTCCATACCGAACATTTATAAGATCACTTCGGTGTCTGTCTGTTTGTCTGTCCGTCTATCATACCCGATTTTTTCCGAAACTATTTGACGTAGAAAGTTGAAGTTTCGCACTCATACAGGAATTGATAGCCCCATCAGAGCCGTGTAGTTTTGAAAGTTATATTCTGACTTAAAGAGTGAATTTTGGGAAGTGAAATCGGTAGTCAAAAAAAGTCAAATGAAAGCTTGTGAAAACACGAGTTCAAAAATATATATAATGTAACACTTGCGCACACTTTTCTTTGTATTATTTTTAAAAAATTGCCAAAACTTGCTGCCTCTCCCCTTATCTCGAAGAATAGTAATCAAAAAATTTTGAAAAAATTCTGGAATATTCTTCACTGGGTGTAGATGGAACGAAAATTATCAGGAGTGCAGTAATAATTTATCTGGTATATAAAAAACAAAAATTTCAAAGTCATCAGTTTTCAACAAAGATCGGAAACAAACTTTGTTAAAAATTCTTTTGGGGTGTGTTTTGTAAAGTCATTGATCATTTTATATCTCCGTAACATAAATTTTTATTTTAAAAACAATCAACGTACCGAACACTCATTGCGCAAGTCCGACTTGCACTTAGCCGGTTATTTTTACGTATTAACAAAAAATGCATGACGTGGCTAAGGGCAGACAGAAGTAGCATTACTTCTCTTATAAGCTAAACTTTCTTTTTTATTGGGGATTTTCTTTTGTGAAAAATGTTTACCCCCAGTCATCATTTTTAAATTGAGTATTAAGTTTCGTTGGAGATTAGGGTTTTTTTTGTGAAAAATCTCACCCCTGCCGATCATTGATCTTTAGAGTAAGTGTAAGTTGTAGATGTTCCCCTGTAGGTAGAGTTTTTTTTTTGATCGGAAAACCTCCCCCTCCTACCACTGATTGTTAGTTCATCGTGTTGAGAGAGATCTAAGTTTTTGGAATTCCAGTGCAAGTGGGTCTTTTTATTTCTTCGAGGGATTTGTTCTCTGATTGTCACTTGACGGTCCCCTGTTTGCCAATTGACGTCGGCCCCCTCTATAAGTAGGTCCACATTTAGTATTCTCCGCTTTTTATCCTTAAAAAAACGGCCTTTGTAGCCATATGCCCCCCACCCATATTCAATACTCAAAATTGGTAATTTTCGAGTGATTCTAGTAAGTTTACAGTCATCCTGTTATAAAGTAAATTATAATTTGCGTCATCGATACAAAAAAGAACTTCCTGTCACACTCTTTATAAGGTCAGATAATTAATCTAATATATTATACAGTTACGATCATGTCGAAATAAATATACGATATAGGTGTTACTAGAGGGGGAGATAAGGGTATAAGCCGCCTTCCCTCCCATCGATGAGCTTAAAAGAAAGTACCCCTCTGTAAGCTGCACTTATGCTCTCCCTAAAAAGTTTACAATCATCCTGTTATAAAGTAAACTATAATTTGCGTCATCGATACAAAAAAGAACTTCCTGTCACGCTCTTTATAAGGTCAGATAATTAATCTAATATATTATACAGTTACGATCATGTCGAAATAAATATAAGATATAGGTGTTGCTAGAGGGGAAGATAAGGGTATATGCCTTCCCTCTCATCAATGGGCTGAAAAGAACGTACCTCTCTGTAAGCTGCCCTTATATTCTCCCTAAAAAAGTTTACAATCATCCTGTGATAAAGTAAATTATAATTTGCGTCATCGATACAAAAAAGAACTTCCTGTCACGCTCTTTATAAGGTCAGATAATTAATTATATATATTATTAAATAAAAAAAAATATATTAATATTATACAGTTACGATCACGTCGAAATAAATATACGATATAGGTGTTGCTAGAGGGGGAGATAAGGGTATATGCTTTCCCTCTCATCAATGGGCTTAAAAGAAAGTACCTCTCTGTAAGCTGTCCTTATGTTCTCCCTAAAAATGTTTACAATCATCCTGTTATACTCGTAAAGTAAATTATAATTTGCGTCATCAATACAACAAAGAATTTCCTGTCACGCTCTTTATAAGGTCATATAATTAATCTAATATATTATACAGTTACGACAATGTCGAAATAAATATACGATATAGGTGTTGCTAAAGGGGGAGATAAGGGTATAAGCCGCCTTCCCTCCCATCGATGGGTTTAAAAGAAAGTTCCCCTTTGTAAGCTGCCCTTATGTTCTCCCCAAAAAAGTTTGCAATCATCCTGTTATAAAGTAAATTATAATTTGCGTCATCAATACAACAAAGAACTTCCTGTCACGCTTTTTATAACGTCACATAATCAATCTAATATATTATATAGTTACGACCATGTTGAAATAAATATACAATATACGTGTTGTTAGAGGGGGAGATAAGGGTATAAGCCTTCCCTCTCATCAATGGGTTTAAAAGAAAGTACCTCTCTGTAAGCTGCCCTTATCTTCTCTCTAAAAAAGTCCTTTGGATCTATTTGCCCTTTTTCTGCTGCTAGAGTACACTGATACAAATATATATACATATATATATATATATATATATATATATATATATATATATATATATATATATATATATATATATATATATATATATACATATATTCATATATATGTATATATAAAAATAAATTATTAAATCTAAGGAATATTTGTAAAGTTATTTACGTATAAAAATACCGATATATGTAAACTGATATTTGCGGTAAGTGGTAATGAAAAGTGTTAACGAAAAGTTAACGCAATACAGCCGCAGTTGTTTATCATTCTAGCCACCAATCAATATTAAATGTCCACACAGCTATCTAAAGGATAAAATTAAATTTGCATATTCGGAAGTGGACGCTAAGCCTTTGCGAAGGAGTTATTTGGTCATAATTGGACTTCCTTAGCAATCGAATTATATTTGGATTTATAGGATCAAAAGATCATTTCGTTTGTCCGATTTAGCAAATCCTAATATTTTAGCTTATATTAAAACATTTACCCAATTTAGGAATTAATATTTGAAGAGGTGGAGAAAATTAATTACCATTTACTAATATTCATTTAAAGACCTTAAAAAATAAAGTTTTAGTAAATAATATATATATATATATATATATATATATATATATATATATATATATATATATATATATATATATATATATATGTTGGGAATGTGGAATCTTTGGCACAATGACATTACTCAGTATATATCCCCACTACACCAAACACTTTATTTTTGCACGCGTTTCGCTAACCATGTTAGCTTCATCAGGAGCTCATCAGGAGTCAATCATCGCTCCTTCATATATTAAAATGGGTGACTTGTGGGGCCATGTAGAAGCATATTCAATCCTTTTTTTTCAAATTCGAAAATTTTTGAAAAATTAAAAAAGGGGGTAAAACTGTATTTTACCCATGAATGGTCGTTATTGTATGCGTTGCCAAATCTACGATTTTCTTCAATAATTAGGGATTTTCAAATTTTGAGTACAAATAATATAACAAATCAAAATGCGAGGAGAGACTGAAAAGTTCGCAGCCTAGTCAAGAAAACTAAATAAAATACGTACAAAAATATTTTTATTTTTCGACGTAATCTCCACCTAGCTCTATGCATTTCTTCCACCTGCTTTCCAAAGCTTCCACACCTGTATGAAAAAAAGATTCCTTAAGGTAGTGGTTAACTGCAGCTTCGACTTCTTCATTTGATGAAAATTTCTGCCCACCGAGGTGTTTTTTTAGGTTGGGAAACAGATGAAAGTCCGAAGGTGCCAAATCCGAAGAATAAGCCGGGTGGGGCAGCAATTCGAAACCACATGAATCCTTTTATTCAAGGAACTTAAACCCTTCGCCTAGTAGAAGAAGTAGTATATTTGTATATATGTGTAATTCAAGTCTGATTGATATAATTTTCAAGTAGATTTTTTTTAAGTGCAGGTAAGTCACCCCCAAGGTTTTACTCTACGTTTAATTAAAATTGGTTTAGCAGTTTTTGAGAAATAAGTATTTTTGTCTAAACTAGTGATAAGCAGTGAACGTTGTGTCACATTTTTTTATGTTTTGTACTTTTTGAATGATGTAGATTGTGCCAGCGGAGTCGTTAACAACTGGTAGTAACCTCTAAAAAAATTTCAATTGGCATATACAGTTCGTCAGAGTCCAAATCAAAAACTACATTTATTGAAGAAGACAGTACGATTCTGAAAAGTTATAAGATATTTTTCTTTATCCACTTTCCGCGTATTTAGCAAATCATTTTTTTAGCTTTTTAAGTTTTTTGAAATGAACTTGGTGCCTGAAAGACAGTTATTTAGTTTTAAAATAACTTATTTTAATAATATAACCGAATAAAGAATTGACAAATCAAAACACATCCATTAAATGCTTAGGGCTTAGTTTTTACAGCATTTTGCTGAGGATTTTGCCTAGTTTTAATTTCAATATATAAATCAATTATTTAATAAGATCGATACCTATTTTTTACAAAATATATTTTTCGTATCAAAAATATTAAATATTTTATAATTAGTGGAACTTTTCTATATTTTTTTCGTCATGTAGCATTCAAAAAAACCCTGTGTATAAAATAATTTAATTTATAAGATTACCTTTTTCCCTTTTTTATTAAATCCTCGCAAAAACATTTCCCGACGCCGTTAAAATTCTAACTCTTAGTATTCTTTAACCAGAAATATTGAGACATCTTCGCCTTATCCTTAAATCGACTACTACGTGCCGGTCATCCACTCAAATAAGATTATCAGATTTCTACGCGGTCGGAGGCCTTGAACAAATCCTAATGTGCTAGGTATAGATAAGTATCCAGGACTGATTCAGAATTAGATATTTACTTGATGTAAAGAAAGTTGTAAAATCGATCAGTCTGTTTTAGTATTACTTCCTGTGAGGAATGAATAAGTGGTATTGAGTGAAATACTAACAGGAATTTCTGACGTCTTAGTTTAGAAAATAACGTTCCTGTAAAAGTTAAAACTAATTGTTTTTTTAAATCAATTGTCACTCTTGTTTTTATTGTGTTAAATGATGATAATGCTCTTTTTTTTATCAATAGATTATATACGAGGGTGAAATAAAATTAAAGTGCTATAAAATTCCGAAAAGTTGTATGATTGGTTCGGTAGATGGCATTAGTGTTCCTCAAGTTTCACAAAATAACCAACAGGTGGCAGAGTGATGCTGTAATAAAGACGAAGGCAGTGGCTGCCTCACTATCAATATGCATCGCGTTAGAGCAGCGATCCGTGATGCGTTTCTGGACAAATTTGTTACAGGCGATGAAGCTTGCGTTCACTATCACCAGCCAGAAACGAAAAGATCAATTGCGCCACAGCTCATCATCGAAACCAAAAAAATTCGGCACTTAATCATCAGCGGGAAGAGTAATGCTCACTCTCTTCTGGGATGCAAAGGGAGTAACTTTGGAACATTACATGGAGTGGGGGGAGTGATAGTAACCAGTACTTCTTATTCAAATCTGCTTAAAAAATCAACTTCGGCCTACAATCAGAAGTAACCGTGGTGCACAAGTGGATACAGTCACGACGAAAAGAATTCTTTAAACGTGGTATCCATGCACTTCCTTCCACTTGCATTCACGAAAATAAATATGTATAATTTCTTCAAGGTCTCAATTTCAAATTTGCCAAGAGACTTCAAACTCAAGTCCGTATATATAAAATTAAAGACTCCAATCAAGACCGACCAAAAAACCAATGTAATCTACAACCTTTCCTGTCTTAATTGCAACCGGTCATACATTGGCCAAACCTCCAGGAACCTCAAAGGCCGTATAACTTCATACAAAAGCGATTGTAGAAGAGGTGTAATATCGTGCTTCCTTGCTGAACATGTCATTAACAAAGGCCACATAAAAGACTACAATAATGTATCTTGTTTAATGAACCTGATTATATTAAAAGAAAGTTTTTAGAGATGGTGGCTATTAATAACAATCCTGTAAACATGAAGAGGTCTGGCACGGAGGACTTAAATGTGATTTACTCATACATTTTGAAATTCTCCAATGACAGGAACATTACTAACATCACGTTAGACTCTCGACAATTATTTCTTTTAATTTAACAACATAAATCTTTCTAATACTTTAAACACTTTACTGGGTCAAAAACTTATGTCCTTCTTGTTGTCCGTCTCTTCATGGAAACATAACCACTTCCACTTTGTAGGAGTTATTACACGTCAACCAGGCGGTATCCACTGCCGATTCTAGCAAAATTTCGATTCTAACAAAAGTCACACACGCCTGCCAAATTAATTGTGTTTTACCGTAAAAATCAGCAAGTGAACCCCGCCTGTTTTCCTCTGGGAAGTTCCCGGGTTCTTTAAGAAAATTATGTAACATCGTTAACAATAATGGTACCTATGTTTGGTTGTTACTGATTTGGATTAGGGCTTTTAATTAGATGTTTTTAATTGTCCCGTGAATTGGCTTGTCTTGTAATACCGATGTACATGTTTCCTACAGTAATTACTGATTAGTTTGTTATTACTATTTTCTTGATAATTCAATCACTATATACTTAAAATTTACATTTTTCTAGATGTCGGTTTGGAAAGCTTGAAAAATAAACAAATTGACTTTTAATTGGTCTCTTACGACTGCATCCCCAAGAATTTAGCTCCTTCTCACCGTAGTCCTAAAACAGAATGGATACAAACAACACACAATAAACAGAACTATAAATTAACAACTAAATCCAAAAAGAAAATCCAGTGAAAATCCGGGTAACAGACCTAAAGCCATTCTACCATACAACAAAGGGACCACCAACAGGATTGGACGCCTTCTGCTTAGACATAATATATGTTGTCAGTTGCATACAAACCTTTAAGAATAATAAGCTCTATCATAACAAATCTCAAACACAAACTGGAAAACCAAGGTGTATGCAGTTTATCATGTGGAACTCGTAGTAAAGCATACTTAGCACGAACCAATAAAAGAATATCTGCCAGACTAGACGAGTACAAACTGGCTACAAATAAATCACATCTGCTCTTTTTCAACAACAACTTCATACAGGTCACAAAATAGATTTTACCAGCTGTAAACATAAAAATTACAAAATACGAAAAATGTAATCCAGATTAACTCTTCTATAATATATATAAAATGCAACGTCTCTCTGTCTGTCTGTCCGTTAGTGACCTTATCACTGGAGAACCACTTATCCGATTTACGTACTTTTTTTTTTAAAACATACTTATGTTCTCTGGCCAGGTTATAGGCTATATTTTATTACGATAGGTAGCATAAGCAATGAGCAGTGACAATAATAGTGAGTGAAGTCGGAAAAAAGTTTGCTGCTAGCGCGTTCCCTTGCAATATACAGCCTAAACCATTAAATATGGAACAATATTATGTAGCAGAGAATATCTTTAATCTATAATCTATAATATATATAAAATGCAATGTCTCTCTGTCTGTCTGTCTGTCCATTAGTGCGTTTATCACGCGAGAACCACTTATGCAATTTATGTGTCTTTTTTAAATTCATACATATATTCTTTGGCCAGGTTATATAATAATAATAATAATCTATATCTATAATATATATAAAATGCAGCGTCTCTCTGTCTGTCTGTCTGTCCGTTAGTGCGCTTATCATTGGAGAACCACTTATCTGATTTACGTGCTTTTTTTTAAAACATTCATATGTTCTCTGGCCAGGTTATCTATATATAATATATATAAAATGCAACGTCTCTCTGTCTGTCTGTCTGTCTGTCCGTTAGTGCGTTACGTACTTTTTTTTTTAAAACATACATATGTTCTCTGGCCAGGTTATAGGATATATTTTATTGCGTTAGGTAACATAAAGAATAAGCAGTGACGATAATAGTGAATCAAGTCGGAAGAAAGGCTACCGTTAGCGTGTTCTCTTACAATATACTGCCTAAACCATTAAATATGGAACAATATCATGTTGCAAAGAATACAATATATATATATATAATGCAACGTCTCTCTGTCTGTCTGTCCGTTAGTGCGCTTATCACTTGAGAACCACTTATTCGATTTACGTGTTTTTATAAATTTATACATATGATATGTTCTATATAATTCGATATAAGCCTAGATAATGGGAGATAAGGTGAGATAATGGGAGATAAGTATAAATAATGGGAGATAAGCAGAGATAAGTCTAGGTAATGTAAGTTATGGTGAGATAATGGGAGATAAGGAGAAATAATGGGAGATGAGCAGAGATAAGCCTAGATAATGGAAATTATGCAGAGATAATGGGAGATAAGGAGAAATAATGAGAGATAAGCAGAGGTAAGTCTAAGTAATGGGAGTTATGGTGAGATAATGGGAGATAAGGAGAAATAATGGGAGATAAGGAAAAATATTGCGAGATAAGTCGAGATAAGCCTAGATAATGGGAGATAAGGTGAGATAATTGGGGATAAGTATAAATAATGGGAGATAAGGAGAAATAATGGGAAATAAGCAGAGATAAGTCTAGGTAATGGGAGTTATGGTGAGATAATGGGAGATAAGGAGAAATAATGGGAGATAAGGAAAAAAATGGGAGATAAGGAGAAATATTGCGAGATAAGTCGAGATAAACCTAGATAATGGGAGATAAGGTGAGATAATGGGAGATGAGGAGAAATAATGGGAGATGAGCAGAGATAAGCTTAGATAATGGAAATTATGTAGAGATAATGGGAGATAAGGAGAAATAATAGGAGATAAGGGGAAATAAGGGCAGATATTTTATTACGTTAGGTAACATAAGGAATGAGCAGTGGCGATAGTAGTGAATCAAGTCCACGCGAGCGGAGCCGCGGGCACGGCTAGTATATATATATATATATATATATATATATATATATATATATATATATATATATATATATATATATATATATATAAAAGAGCCCTGAGGATGACTATGTACGCCCTGAATGAAAACTATACTGTATATTGGAAAGAATATTTTATTTTTTGAAGAACCCAGTTATTTTGTAATAAGTTACTTTTCGAAAATTTTAGAAAAAAACGTTTAGAGATATTGGTCTGAAATTTCCAAAATTAATATCTCCATTTTCATAAATGGGGGTAACTATTGATGTTTTTAGCAATCTGGAAAAAAAAGATCCCTGTACCTCAGATGTTTTGTACTTGGAAAAAGTAAGCAAATTTTTAAACGTGGTATTTAAATTATGAACAGAAGTTCTAAATCTTGGTTTTTAATATAAGCAGGTTTTTGACTTGTAATAATTTTGTGATAAAGAACTAGACATTGCAACTTTCGTGTATGTTTCATATCAAACTAACCAAACTTAAGGTGACAGAATATATGATTCTCCTTAAACCACATATCAGCCGACCGTATGAGTTTTGGATTATCTGCAGCCTACGTGTATCTGCACTAAGGAGATTTGGGCAATATACAACCTCGCCATAATTGAGGTGTGATGGCATTGGGATATTCACAGAGCAGTGTACGATATTTCTTATTAAGAACGTTACGTTTTGAATAGGTTGTTTTAAAATTACAGGACGCTTACTTAGTAGTCATTTAAACGTGATCGGTAAATTTAAGTTTAGAGTTAAAAATTACACCTATATTTTTTGGAGTGCCTAATTACAAGGAGCCTTGCATTGTTAATGGATAGATAGTGCCCTCATAACATTTTAATTTGGCAATTACTTTGCCAAATAACAGAGCACACTAGTAGTGGCAATTATTTAACCACCGATAGTAAAAGTCATCTGCAGCCTACGTGAATCTGCACTAAGGAGATTTGGGCAGTATACAACCTCGTCATAATTGGGGTCTGATAGCATTGGGGTTTTCACAAAGCAGTGTACGATATTTCTTATTAAGTATGTTACGTTTAGAATAGGTTGTCTTAAAATTACAGGACGCTTACTTACTAGTCGTTTAAACGTGATCGGTAAATTTAAGTTTAGAGTTAAAAAATTACATCTATATGCTGTTGGCTTAATTATACGGAGCCTTGCATTGTTATAGATAGATAGTGCCCTCTTAACATCTTAATTTGGTAACTACTTTGCCAAATAACAGAACATACTAGTAGTGGCAATTATTTAACTACCGATAATAAAAGTCACACCAAAACTAAATGGGATATTTAAAATAGTTGTAAAATATGTTTCAATTTGAATTTAGTGAGTTGTTTTATCTTTACATATTAACTTACATGCACAAGCTGAAATAGCAGCTACAAGTAGGCGAGACTGCGGACACCTACTAATTATTAGCGATGTTACAAATCATCTTACTAGCTATGTTCCCGATAAAAATTCTTAGTGAAATGACTTTTGGAGGTTGTTATGGAAATGCATATTCATAAAATAAACATGTAAGAGTGACTTTGCCTCTTTTGTGTTCAGAGTGAGCAATTATTAATCATACCCTTATGGATAGGAGTATATTGGTAGTGCCCAAAATCGAAAGTCTTATTATACTAGTGAGGCTTACTGAATATGACATTTTTACTATTTATGCATCTTCTGCTAGTTTAAATTTTATAAACTGCAAAAATATCACCATTTATTTTTAGAACTTAACCATTTTGAATAAGTAATTATGACAGTGTGATATTTTTTATTATTTATGTGTATACACAATTCTATAAGCTATGAACTATATTTTATGTGGCACACATTTTTATAAGCTATGATTCCTTTTCCACTAGCAATTCCATTTGCGTTTGCAACCACAGTATAAATCGAGTAGAGAAATTCACTTTTAATAGGACTTCTGTATCTTAAGAATTGTATTTTACGTATAAATAACCTGGTGTATGATGGGAAAACCCTTTTATTCTTCGTTAGGATAGTGATTATTTCATCTAATAATTTAAAAGTGCATAATAACTTAATTTCTAATATTGTTCGAAATAAACCAGTCACAAGGTAAAAATAGAAAGATTGAAATTTCTCAGATATATATCAAAGCATAAGAATGTTTGACATTATTGAAAAATTTTTAAGCACCAAAAACACGTAACCTTTCCGAGATTTAACCAACTTTGTTTGTATTACCTTTTCCAAAATTCGATTTCTTAATTTAATAAAAATAATAGTAACTATCTAACAAGTTCAGCTATTTTTTAGTTTAATTTCTGAATTAGATCTACGTAAATAATTCTCTATGGTTCTTTACAAGCTTATTTTTTAATGTTACAGTCTCTTTGTCGAGCCCCGCATCCCAAGCAAATCTATATCCAGATGCACATTCCTATCTTAAAGCCTCAAAAAGCTGTCAGTTCAGAGTTAAAAAATAATCGTTTTCAACACACAAATATTTCACGTTGTTTACAGCTGGTTTGATCCTAACACCAGATGTTATAAAGTACAAAGCAGAATCCTTAATCTACCCAAATTATGTAAATGTATTTTAATTTGACCGTTTTCTATTGAATTTAAGTTAATGTTTAGATTTATGGTATTCTTTTTGTCCAATAAATGTATTTTAAAAAAATGGTGGAGTTCTTTAACCAATATTTCTCTTGCAAATATAACTTGAACCGTTATTTCTAAACAAAAACAAGTAAAAATTCGAATACTAATGATTTTTTTGAGGCTATCATAATTATATTTCAGTTTTCTGTTCAGGTTAGTTCAGATTGTTTGAATATAAAAACTCGTTATTCTTTTCTCGCCATGGAGTGGAAAAAGTGCAGTAATCTTACTGTAGTTTTAGCGTTGTTCACAGTGGGGAAAATGCGCGGAAAATTGTTTTGCTGTTCGAATCGTTGCTAGTTACCAAAAGATTTCAGTATAATTGCAAGATGCCAATAAATTTAGAATGTTTTTATGATAGATTGCGATGAAGCCATTCTCGTGGTTTGCAAATAAAAGATGTTATTAAAGCTGCACGTTCTCATATCGACAGAAATTCTCATAGAAAACTAAAAGATAAGGCTCGTGAAATAACCTTCGCTCTACGCACAATGTTACAAATTATTCAAGCAAAGCAAGAGGAGAGGGTGTATAAAAAGAGTTGTTAACCATATACCAACGAGAAAATAAATAAAAATAAGAAAGGTTAAAGCTAAGACAATAGAACACTAACTAGGAAGCAATATTCCATCATTTGTTTAACCTGAAGATTCACCTTCTGGTAGTTCAGATTTGAGCCTCTGTGGTCACAGACTGCGAAATATTCTCCTTGTCGACAGCGAAATTTGGAGTAACCATAAAAAAGACGTGCTAAAAGTTCGTTCTAAATTGATAGAAAAGAAACACATGATTTTGTTAAAATTCCTACTTTATTATAGTTTACTCGGACGTACGGACGTTATCTCAAGAAGAACCAGTGTTGTCAAAACGACAGCTATAATGTATGAGCAATTATAATAATGTCCTAATCGTAGCAATTTTTTTAAAGCATTTTAACGCAGTTGTTAAAAAATATTTTTAAATTTTGTTTCCTTAAGTTTTCATTTCGATATTTGAATTAGAAGTATTAAAATAATTTATGGCTATACTGTGTATTAACTTCTATAGTAAAATACAAAATTTTGTAGGAATTCTAGCGACAACATTCCCAATATTACTTATTCATTAATTGTAATAAATATTTAGTAACTGGTTAATGAAGATTTAATAAATATAAAATGCTCGGTATAAAATTAACCTCCAAAGATAAACTGTCTAAACTACCATAATAGACTCTTAAATGAGAAAAGAAGTTCATTAACCAACATATAAAGGATAAAAGGATATCGTCGGCTTAATCGTAAATCCATTTAAGAGAAGAAAAAACGAACTTCTCAATACGCCAAATAAACACAACTGTTGCAGCAATATAAAAACCACTGTCAATAGAATCAATACTTTCTCATCACACCCACAACTTTTTTTTTTCATTTGTGGATACAAAAAAATGTGACTCAATATTGGATTCCTCGACCCTAAAATCCTTGAAAACGACATATCACACGATATTATCAATTTAACCCATCTTTCCTATGAAGTCGCATTTTTACAGTTGAAGCCAAAAGAACTAAAAATATATACTTCTATAGTTTTCATTTTGTTACTTTAGATTTGATAGCTTATTTATTGATTGCGAAATTATTACTAATAAAAATAACCACGTGTAATTATATAAATTTTATTTTAACATACAAGTGTACAAGTGTAAAATGTATATTTGTACATTTTTCATTTGGTAACTTTTATTTTAATGGCTTAATTAGTGATTAAAATGTTACTAGTAGTGTTAAAAATGACCACCTGCAGCTATGCAGATTTAATTTTGACATACATACTTTTTGACTTTAGTTGTGGAATTTATTTCTGTGGTTTTCATTTTGTAGCTGTAAGTTTCACGGCTTACCTAGTGGTTAAAAAAATTTATGTTGTTAAAAATAACCACCTGTAGCCGTACAGATTGCACTTTGAAAGTTTGACAATTGTCGACACCACCTAGAACTAAGACATAATCTCGCTCATTTTTTTTTTGATAACTTTAAATTTGAGGGTTTATTCGTTGCTAAAAATATTGTTTATAAAAATAACCATCTGTAGCCATACAATTTTTTTTTATTTACAAGTTTGACAGCTGTCATTATCATCCAGAACTCAAAATATATACTTATACATGATGCTGAAGTTTATTGGCTACTAATATCTTTAGACATATACAGTAATACCCCGCTTTACGCGAGGGATACGTTCCGAAAAAAATCGCGTTAACTGAAATTCGCGTATATCGAGGTTTATGATTAAACATAGTCAAAATTTAATACAAAAAAATACAAATCATTTTAATCAATCACTTTAATTCTAAGAACACTTTATGCAATACATACTCTTATTTTTTACGGAAAAATACATCTATTGTCTTTTGGGTAACGTTTTGTTTACGTTCTTGTAAAATACGTTCATAACACCCAACACTGTTTTTAATTGTTTGACACACGGTCAAGACACGGTCATCATTATTGTCTATACTCTGCAATATGTCCAAACCTGAATAAATTTTTGAAAGTGCATTTTGTATTTCCCCTGAAGATAAAACTTTCTCTTCTACTTGTTCTTCCTCATCGTAGATAGGATTATTCTGTAACTCGATCAGATCTTCATTGCTAATAGGATCGTCGTGCGTTGCTACAAGTTCTACGAGATCTTCTACCGTGACATCTTCAAGTTCAGACCCCTCAATCATTGCAGCAATGTCTTCAAGCACTTGTCTCTGCATCTGGACAATTCTTCTAGGTGCTTCCACTACATCTGGCCAAAGATTACGCCACACCCCATTCATACAACTCATTTTAACTTCCTTCCAAGCCTCTTCTATGTTGTGAATAGACTTCATAATGTTGTATGACTTCCACCACTCTCGCATAGACTGTCTTCCTTCCCCGTCAGTTTCATGAATTAGTTGGCTAAAAGTGCGGCGATGGTAATAAGCTTTGAAGTTTGCTATTGCTCCCTGGTCCATAGGTTGTAATATTGACGTAGTGTTTGGTGGAAGGAACTTTACGTACACTTTTAAGTCTCTGGGCGTATCAAGTGAGGTTGGATGTCCTGGGGCATTGTCTAAGAGTAATATAACTTTAGGTTCAAGCCCATTTCTGTCACAGTATGATTTGACTGATGGGCAAAAACTATTAGAATACCATTCTTGAAAAATTTCCCGTGTAACCCACGCCTTTCTGTTTGATCGCCACACAACTGGTAGACTTGTCTTGTCTGTGCCTCGCATTGCACGGGGTGTTTCTGAATGGTACACTAGTAAAGGTTTCAGTTTGAAATCACCAGTGGCATTACCACCCAGCAGAAGTGTTAGTCGATCTTTCGCAGCTTTGAAACCACTGGCTTGACGTTCTTCCTTAGAAATGAATGTTCGAGATGGCATTTTTTTCCAGTAAAGTGCGGTCTCATCAACATTGAAGATGAGACAAGCAGGAATTTTCTCTCGTCTAACGAAGTCTTGAAACTTGTCTGGAAACTCAGCTGCAGCTTGAATGTCCGCGCTGGCCGCCTCGCCTGTTATGTGGATATTGTGAAGATTAGAACGCTGCTTGAACCGATGGAACCAGCCTCTGCTGGCAGCAAAAGTCGGAGTGGCACTCCCTTCTCCTTCTTTTGTTTTCAGCATCTCATACAAAGATTTTGCTTTTGTGCATATGAGATCTTGACTTAGTGGTGTGTTCTTCTTATTCAAATCTTCGATCCAGACTGACAGTAATTTCTCCATTCTTTCTAAGATAGATGATCTCGAACGAGAAAGTTTTGTTGCACTTATAGGTGTTGAACCTTCGCTGGAGATTTTAATTTTTTCCCGATTTTTATAAATCGTTCTCACAGTCGATTCTGAGAGTCCAAAATCTCTCCCAACAATTGTTGCTTTGCCTCCATTTTCCATTCTTCTTAACACTTTCATCTTCAATTCCAAAGTGACGCTTTTACGCTCTTTTTTCTTTACAGGCGGCATTTTTAACGTAGGGTTAAATTATGTATGTATGTATCTCCAATAAATATTAAAACAAAACTGCCAGCCGACCGAACTAACATTACGGAACAAATGAACACACGAAACGAACGAGGAAATCCCCATAGAACAAAGTCGAAGGACAGGGAATTCCCAATTCTTCAAAGAGAATATTCAGAGAAAGCGGGGATCCCCCCGCGACCATAGAGAAGTTAATGACTACATGAGCGCGAAATTTGAAATTCGCGTTATAGTGAAACCGCGCGTAACGGGGTCGCGCTAAGCGGGGTATTACTGTACTCGTTAAAACTTTGGTGCCGTTACGATTGTGTTGTGATTGCCTCTTCACCGAAGCTAGCCGATGAGCCCTGAAATGAATATTTCTGAACTCTCACACTTTTAATGTGAAGTTAAAACTTATTGACAGTCTTCATCTGATATGCCATTATTTATTTTATATGCGTAAAAAAGTCACAAATTTATTTTCCAGAGATACATATCTGTTATTCTTCAATATTGGAAATATTTCTATATTTAAACTTAACTTTTAACAAAATATATCCCCTAATAATCGAAAAAAGATATTAAGCTGTTCGGCCATAAATTTGTTGAAATGTCTGGGGACAATTTCTAGAAATTCACGTCAAAATCAGATGAGAGACTGGCCGACAGTGTGTTAAAGCCTGCTTAGTGCCTATGGGTCTTTTCAAAGTTTTTTTTCTGTTTAAACGATAAGAAGATCTGATCTGACCTAAAAAGCAAAAATCATAGCCGTTTTTTTTTTTTGGCCGGAAATTAAATGAAATAAATTTTTCAATGGATAATTCGTAAGACTGACAGTAAAAGTGTTTAATAAATAACAGTTTTGGGTGTTTTGTTTCTATACTATGTAATTTTATGCCATTTTTATTATCGTATGTACCATGTTAACGATATATTACTACGTCAAAACACTTAATACACCATGTGTTCATGGGAGTATTAGATGGGACTACCCTAACTAAGAAATACATATTCTGTTAAGTAGACGAGCTGCTTCAAAGGCTTTTTAGACCCTTATTAGGCCAACTCCGCGATCACGATATAGTGTAAATGTAAACTGTTTTTAAACTATCCTCTAGGAACAATAGGGCTGAACTACTGTCAGTTCCAGGACATTCGGGGATAAAAGGTTATGAAATAGTGGACAATTTACCAAGATTCGGAGGTAAAAACGATACGGCGGTTCAGGCCAGCGTTTGATACACCAAAACAGTTGGTAAAAACGACAATCAAAAGATGGTCCTATCAGCAATATCTAGATCGTTGGCTCGCAACATCTGGCTAAAGACATGCGAGGGACGTAATTGGCGACCCTTGAAAGAAACTAACAAATTACGTCTTTTTTTTAATAAGGGCCTAGACCAAACTAGTGGTGGGATTGATCACCGGCCACGGTCACCTCAAAAAACATTTACAGAACATGGGTATCCACAATGGTCCCACGACATGTAGACGATGTGGTGAAGAAGAAGAAACCTCCATGCATATCCTATATGAATGTGCGGATTTAACTCGGAACAGACATAAACTGTTCGGGGATCTACATCGTGGAGACACATTCTCACATGAAGAGCTTAAAAGGAAGCTAATAAACATTTTTAAAGAGAAGACGCTTATGTAACTAAGAGAGGGAAGAACAATAACCTCAGAGGCCGCAGTGCACAAACAGACATAATCGCGTACCACGCCTACAACCAACCAACCAACCAACTTAAAGACACATGATGATGATTAGGAGATCCATTTTTGTGAACTAAATGTTTTTTTAAATAGTGTGGAATGATTGGGGAAGCTTGCAGTCAAATAGAACAAAAAATTCTTTTTCACCCCTGTTAACAATCTAGGTAACGTCAGTCAAGCAGGATTTACAGTTTAACGTAGTATTTGAATCTCATTATCGGCATATGGTACCCTCGGCTCACTGGTTTACGATCTTCTTGTATACTTTCGGGTTGTCATAAACCTCTACGGAGTTCCTAAAAATGTCTTCGAGGCATTGCAGTGAAGTACATTTTTGTTTATGAGAGCCCTCAATCTATCTAGGCTGAATTCAGATATGCATCCAACTTGACAACGAAAAATAACTGATTCCGTTGTCCAACAGGTCCCACAACAACAATATACCGATGGTAATTCCCATCTCCGTCGGCCTTTGACCTATCTCAACCTGATTGTGGACATGCGGCTCGCTTGAGCCAGAAAGGACACTTTCTACATCGTCAGTCTTTTCCGAGGTGGCTTCCTATCAACAGTGTGACGCTACATCCTTGTCGGCGTGAAAGTTTGCTGTTGTATGCTACGTAGCAGCTCGACGTAGTAGGCAGTAGGAGAGCCGCGGGGTCCTATGCCCCCTAACTGACCCTATAAATGGATAAAGAAGCGCCCTACTTGTTAATTACCTGACTGTTATTAAAAATTTAACAAATAAAAACTGTTGCTTCGCGTAACTCTCGTAAACATGCATTTACATAATATTAGTCGTATTTTTTATCAAGGCAATATTGTTATCTGCATATTTTGCGACTCTCATAAAACCTTGTTTATCCTTATTTTCTCGTAAGTTATCCGCTACATTTTTTATTGGCTAAATTAAGATTTGAGTGAAGTTAAAAAGCCAAAACTCCTCAATAACTTATTAGGAATTCCATGTACGTCTCGCGTCTTGCAACTTCACCAATGTCACAGATTTTTAGAGACAGGAGACATGCTTTACATAATAATATAAAAGATAGTCAACAAAAATAAAGACTTCATATTTTAGGGGTGATTTTGAGTTATAGCTTTGTGGATTTTCACCCCGAGTTTTTGATAAACATCCCCCTATTTATAACATAAATAAAAGAGAATATACGGCTATAAAATTATAATATATAAAAATCGCTCAATAGGATTCTACAGTTTCTGTTTTAAAAATTTTATAGGCTAGAAGATGTGGCAAAAAAAATCAACAGTAATTAAGAAAAAAATAAGCACTGTATGGAAAAACATTATTGGTCGCAGAAAAATATATAGTGGGTTATTATATGAAGTAAACACAGGATGTCGAAGAATAATGAACAATTCACTCTAGCATGTACTAAACTAAAATATGCCGTGATATTCTCTATATTTTTAAGCATAGGTACGTTCATAGTCAAAGAGACAGAATATTTTCCACCTGCCCCTTTGATCCCAAGAAAGACGCTTTTCTAACACTAATTAAAAAATCCTTGTAACCATGTATGTTTACAATAAACACTGAATTTGACTTCCTCAAGTAAAGCAACAGTCAATTTCCATAATATGAATAAAATTATACATGCATATTGATACCTACCTCTTTCATACCCTTTCCTTGAAACGACATCGCTCCAAGATTTAAATTTCATCCTTTTTTCAAATATAATCTCATTTCATTATGATTAGAGTATTATGATGTCAACAGACAGACCAACAGCCTGGCAATAGGGTAAACCAACCGATGGAAATGGAAATATCATATATATATATATATATATATATATATATATATATATATATATATATATATATATATATATATATATATATATATATATATGAGGCTATGAGCGCAATAGTGGCCTAACCCACTTCCTTATTATTCTATTGAAAATTTAATGTTTAAGTAGTCCAAAATTACAACAATAGCAATTATTTATGACAGAAAAACAAAATTGTTGATTATCAGAACTTATTACTGAGAAAAATTTGCAAAAAATATTACAAAAAAAGAAGTTGCATTTATCTCCAATAGGGATGCTTGGGGGTTAGGCCACTATTGCGCTCATAGCCTCATATATATATATATATATATTTATATATATATATAATATATATATATATATATATATATATATATATATATATATATATATATATATTATATTTTGCGATCTAAAATCACGGAAACGTAAAGAAAAGCAACAATTTTGGGGATTAATTCTGTCCCCTTTAGCAAGGGACGTAAAAGAATAATTTATCTATTGTGTCAGAGGTAACCGTCGGCTAATTTAGCTGTTTGTCTTTCTAAAACTTTTTCTGTAATCAACCTAACATTTTGTAGGTTATTCTGAAACCAGATCTCAATACCTTCTACATTACTATTTCTGTTAAAACTGGGAACAATGTAACAGCAAGAAGCCTGAAATTATGATATATGCGCAACTATCCTTCTAACCTTCTAGCCTATTCCTTTCATCTTATTAGCTAAAATTTTTAAAAATATCGATCCAGGCAAAATTCTTAGAATAATATTAAAACTATATAATGTTTAATGATTCCCACCTTTTTCACCCGTTAACATAGCAAATAGCAAAAAAAAGTAATGTTGCGTTTCCTTGACTTAACCAACTCTCAATACTTATAGCAAGATGAATACGAAATCACCCTTCTAACTTCCTTCCTCGCCTCTTACACGTTACATAATTATGTACAGTAAATAAACAATTATGCTTAAAATTTGTTCATTATCACAACCAAAAACCTTGAAAAATCCCTATAATTCTATTGAAACCATATAATATTTGACCACTCCACATCTTTCACCTCTTCTCCCATTAAAATTGAAAATAATGAAAAAGTAACTGAATTTTCAGATTCCTCATCCTACCTTATCCTTCATCCTCTTACATATTTGACTATAAATAATATGCTTAAAAGTTGTCCAGTACATCAACCAAAAATCCTGTAAATATCTCAAAACGCTACTAATATGTACAATATTAAACTACCCCAGCCTTTCAGATCCTTCCTGGGTTAAAATTGAAAGCAATGAAAAAATAACCTAAATGTTGAATTCCTAGACTTCAAAAACCCAGGAAAGGATATATAATGCGATATATAGGAAGCAATTCCTCCCCCACCCCCTTCGCATCTTATTTATTTTACTATAAATATTTATGCATAAAATGTGTTTATTATTCAACAAAAAAGCAGGAAAAACTTCCATAATACTATACTATTAAAACCTTTTAAAATTTATGGACCCCTACCACTTTCACCCCCTTGACCTGAAGCTATATCGTTCAAAAATCGTGAGCTTCATATACTTGTTAAATGCTATCTGTATACCGAGTTTGAAATTGATATCTCATTTTATTCAAGAGTTATCGTGCCAACGGATCGCCAGACCGACGGACCTACGCACCTTGGGGCTTTTCGTACTTTGTAGTTCCAAAACCCTCTAGAGCCTTCATTTCTCAACCGATTTCAGAGATTTTTTTAAATGATCTTTGCCAAAATACGACCCAATCACTTACGAGCTATTTTGAAAAAAAAAGTGCCAGGATTACAGGAAGTTTATTTAAAAGGTGATTTTTGTTCATTCCTAGTCTATTGTCTAGAGGGGGTCTAGCCTACATTTTAAGATAGTGGTCATTTTTTGCCGATTTTGGTAGTTTTTTCTGGATATATTTCGAATAAAAAATATTTATAATGATATAATGTACGGAATTTTAATTTTGTAGTTTGCTAATTACGAAATCCATAGTCATTTTGGCCAAAAACGGTCCAGTTTTGAGATAATGGCCATTTTATACATTTTGGTGGTTTTTCTGTACTTATACGTCTTATATTTTTATAAAATACTCATTTAAATCATTTCGTAATTTCGAGTTCCTGGCCAAGCTTTTTTTCAACTAATTAATAACTATCGATTATTAAATTATACTACTAATTTCTTTCAAGAATGATCGAGAACTACTCCTGATCGAAAACTAGGTCCATTTTCTTTTTAACTATGAGTTAATTATTATTAATTAATTAATTATTAAACAAGCCATGTAGAAAAATCACCTATTAAAAATTATTATTTTGCATGTAGTTTAGGGAAACTGAAAATACCTAAATTTATCTAGTAAATTTTGGTAGTGATTTTTGGTGTCCCGAAAATGAAAAATTAGAGTTCCTATAATTCCGGCAATTTTTTTTTTTTCAAAATAGCTCGTGAGGGATTGGTTCGTATTTTTGCAAAGATCATTTGAAAAAAAATCTCTCAAATCGTTTGAGAAATGAAGGGGTTTTGAGACTACAAGGAGCGAAAAGCACCAGTGTGCGACGGACAGACAGTTCGATGGAAATGAGTGACTATGCTTTTCGTGATCTAGGAACCCTAAAACGTGAAGAAAAGCAAAAATTTTTTCACGCACTTTCCTTTAGCAAGGCGAGTAAAAATAGACTCTTTTTATGATTGCCCAAGTCTATCGGACTACGGCTGCCAAATACTTGTGCCCATTGTTAAAATATTATCCCTCTCCTACTGTTCAAATCTCTTCGAACCTGATTACGTCTATGGGTGCTTACAAGAATAAGAATGTACTTGCTTCCTAAGTTAATGTACGTACATTCCCTTAAAATAATTGCGTGATTGGAGCCGACTTTTTTCTATAGAAACACAAATTTTCATTTAATAAATTAACATTACAACAAAAACAAAAAGCTAGGTAACACGTTTTTGATCAATCTCTCATTCTGATAAGCTCGATTTTAATATTTTTCTTTGTCATTTGTTATTTTTGTTTTGTGGTATAATTTGCTCCAAATACCGACGTACGTATTAGAGACAATCTGAAAAATCATCTATTCTTTCAGACAGTAACGATTTTGAGTGAATTCGGCAATTTATATAGACAGTAATAAATTGCGCTTATTATTCAACGATTTTACCAAATGCGTAAACCGAAAAAGGGTTATAAAGCGTTGATTAATTCAAAGTAGCATATGTTCCTTTTCAAACTTGTATAAAGCTAAAAGTTGTTCAATTGAAATCTGTCAAAGGAATATTTTTCAAAATACAATAATTTAATTTAAACTGTTTAGAAGGGGAGTCTTCATTTATATCGAGGTAAGCTTAATAAAAGTGAGTTCAGCATAATTTACGTGATGTACCAGAGAAGTAATGGGATTGGTATCACTGGGCATAAACCAGCAACGTCGCTAAATCACCCTTACCATGATAGTTAGCTTAACCTCAGCTGTAGGGTCAGTACAAATTTGCACTTGTTACAGTGGCACGTTGTATCATCCAATTGTGTGTCATAATTGGCGAATCCGCTACTGCGACTTACGAAAAGTTTTCTAGATCTCAGTTTAAGTAATTTCTTTTTATTTCCTCGGCACTTGAATAGTATTCAGAAGACTGTAACTGACGAGCTACACAGTACTTTTTTTATGGGCACAACAGATCTGCTGCAAATTCCTAAAGCGCTACAGGAGCAACGCGTGTGCGGGAAAAGCGATTCATGTTAGTCTTAAGTCGCTGTAAATTGTACTCGGGAGGAAACGCAGTCCTGGGCAAATAATTCCCAAGGAATGAGGTTCTCCATATACAAGATTGCTTGAAAAGAGTTGAACGAGGAGTGATAAGCTGAACCTCATACGGATGAGAAATATTAGCGCGGCGTGTATTCCTAGCATGCACCGCTCTGAGAGGAATTAACCTGGTTACATCTGTTCAAGAATCAAGGTTGCTGGTGAGATCTGGGTCTTCAATAGCTTCTTTTTTTTTATGGGCCTCCCACAAATGCAGTGTGTATTTGGGAGTAGATCCCCAAACATGGTAGCAGTATTTCATCGTTGGTCGCATTTGGGCTTTGTAAAGAATTAACAGTTGTTGTGGAGTGTAGAGCTTTCTGGTTCGAATAATATTCCCAACTTTTGAGAAGCTCTCCTTGCTATGCCTGCAACATGTTCAAGCCAGGACATATTTGCTCCCACATTAACGCCTAGCAAATTGAGTGACGATACTAGAAGAACGTAGTGTCTCAGTATAGCTATGACGGTTTGAGCAACGTTAACCTTTTCATAAAAAACATGCCACCTGGGTTTGTGTACCGTTACATTCTACGTAGTTGCTGTCACCCCAAGATATAATTTCTTCCAGATGTTTGTTTAAGTTGAACGAATTCCTGCTGTGTGCGGACATTTGCATGAGGTAAGCCGATATTCGAGCTTTCCAAGTACGGCAAAAATTTTCCAGTATCCTTAAGCGACTTAAACTTTTGATTTATAGACAATGCGTTGTAGTTTATGGATAAGGAAAAAAAAATCTACTTCTTACGCTAACCTCTCTTAATATGATAAACTCAATCACTTAAGAGACTGGCGTTAAAATACGTAACTATCTAAGATCTTATCAGGTTGCTCGAAAATCCCTATATTTCATGGGCTTCCAAGGAAATTCCTATATTTTATGGGCTTCTAAAAGTTCACAAGGCCAATGTACCTTACACACTGGTAAAATACCTAAAGGTCATTAGCCGAAAGCTGTTAGCAGTAACTGTAAAGTTGTAGATCTAAACAGATAAGACACATTTTCATTAATTAAATGGCAAACAACAAAGAAACCTTTGAAGCAACTGTAAAACAACTACAAGCAACGTCCCCAAAACACATGTATATACACGGCACGATCAAGATTACGGCAGTATTGCGTACGTCGACTTTTCGTCGCCCCTTTTTCTCTCACTATGAAAAACGGTCGGTAATAGGCTCAAAAGGTAAGAGATGTCCACAAACCGTGAATGAATGAATTTATAGATGGCTTAGGATGGGATTTTGTTAAACAGGACTAGTGTGTGCAGAGGTTAGAGGGCGTTAAAGTAGAAAATAACAGAATAAATCCTCAGTTTGGTGTTGCTGGTGCTGGGGAAAGCTATAATTAATGGTTGCATGAAGGAGACGATAGCGCCAATAACGAAAAAAAATGATTTTTTTTTATTAACAGATTATTTGTTGCAAATTTACGTATAAAATAATAACTATTTACATGTGTAAAAACTCAACTTCTTACACTCTAGGAGTAAGACTGTTTGAAACAGAGGCATAAGAGGTTCCAAGCTCGAAATCATCAGCAGTAAGCCAGCCATAACAGCCCTAATTATAAAGTGTACAAATAAATTAAATACCTTTTAGACAGCTGGCGGATTCCCGCTCTAAAAAGGTCGTGGTTTCGAGTCGATGAATTCTATTACAATTCTTTGATGTCGTTCAATAAAATGAAGTGAGAATCGTCGAGTTGCTGTTGCCGCGACAGGAATAAATAGGAATCACACGGAGCCATGTTCGGAGAATATGCTGTGTGATGGAGAACTTTCTATACCAAAGAAATGGTAAAATACCGCGCCAATTTTTGCTGTGTATGGCCTGGCGTTATCTAGAATCTCCACAACCCGAAAGATCAAAGTCACCTCTTCGAAATCTCTGGTACTATATTTCGTACGATTGGTGCGTCGCAGAACGTTCTTTTAAAGTAGAGTAAGTGATTCGTGCAGCTTTAGATGTATTTTTTTATATGCAATAAGTACCTCAAATGATGCTTGTCGAACCATGTCGCTTTCGAAACTGTATTTTGACGTTATGTGAATAGAAGTATTGGCTGAAGTGGTGATTTTGATTTCTTACAATTAGTACTTCCTAGAAATAGTTGAAATTTAAAAACGAATTTGTTCACCAAAGCTTAAGATATAATGTTGAATATTATGCTCTGTTAATAATTATGTTGTGTATAAGGTCATATTTTATATAATATATACAGGAGCACAAAAAAATAAATAATTAAAATACAATAATACAGTACAATACAACTTATAATAGAGACAGTTAATATACTTTGAAACGAAATGACTACTATGAAATGCTATAAGCATCCCAGCGTTTCATACTGTCGATTAATTTATTTCTCTTTTACATTAAGAACCTGCTGAAATAGAGCAAAAATACAAACTATAGTCTTGCTGATGGTAGCTTGCTTATTGCTTCGCTTTAAAGACAGAGACGAATGTTATAATCTATAACAAAAGCAACAAAGAAAAAATATCCTTTCCCGTTTTTTTTTTTAATTGCATCTGAGAATACAAATAGAAAGATTTCATTTGTTTAAATATATAACAGACAATATTATTATTAACGACAACATACAAGAGGATCAACATTATAAAGAGAAGTCACAGTATAAAGTTACTGGGGCCTCATTCCGATTCCTAATATTTTCACATCATTTTTGGGACACAAGAAGACGATCGAACCGACGCGACGATAATCATAGACTGAGGATAAATATCTATTTCGATGTAACGAACAAAAAAAAACAAGTACTTCTATTTTTTTCTTTCTCGTCAAATTGCGCTGGCTCCGTCAATAGATTGATCTAACACATACCACAACAAGGAAATACTTCCTGGTGAGGATAAATTCCATTTCCGCATTATTTGAGACTAAAAAAATAGGAAATTTATGTGAATTTTGTTACTTGAATATTTTCTCGTGGTAATGAATTCCACGATTTGAAGGGCTAGGGTCCAGATAGATTATTTAAATTGATCCAATATGACAGATATATGTCAACTAATAGCGTTTTTGGTTTACTTACCAGAAACAATCTCAGAGAATTTTCACTAATTGTTTTTAAAATCATAGGCAACAAATTAATCACTCCTGATTGGTTAATTACGGTAACGGTATAAGAAACAGCTGTTGAAGTAACTTTGCTCCGAATTAAACTATTTAGATTTGTGTGGCTTCAAAACCATTTTTTTTTAATGTTCGAGGACAATTGAAAGTAAATAAGTATGTGTGAAATTTTCGCCAGAAAATACCTTTTAATCTAGGAATGTCGGATGCAGGGTGTTGCATTTTTATTGGAGAAATTGAACAACTATTTCTGATATTCTTAATACTAATCTTATATATTTGCTCTTCCTAGATCGGCAATTTTATAAGCTTTTCAGAAAAAAAATGAAATAAGTGTTTTTGAAACATTTTCAATATTCTAAAATTTTTCCCACCTCCTAAGAGATGCACATCTTCAAGTGTTAGAAATTCTCAAGATGGTCTTAAAGTCATAAAAAAATTATGTAAATTATTAGAACGGTAACTATCAGTTGATAGTCGACCAAAAACAATAAGGTTTAAAAGCACGATGCCGATTTTATACGAATTTTTAAGTCCCCCAATAAAATTTGTTTTCTTTTTATAGGTTTAGGCAAAAAGATCAAGGGTTTTATGATTTCTTTTTTCTTATATACCGATATTTTCGGTTTAGCTAAAAAGAGAATGAAAGTGAAAATTTCCGTTAAAACCGAAGATTGACAATTTGTAGAACGAAGAAAAAAGTAAAATCAGGAAAGAAAGCGGCTCTCTTGGGCCCACGATAAGATACTAGAGTGGTCTTCAAAATCGTCCGACTCTAACCCTAATGAAAACGTTTGGTCCCCTGTAAAGAGAATACAATCTCGTCGACAGCATGCTTCGAAGGTGCTAGGCGATTATTGATGCAGGAGGCGAACTTACTAAGGTAATTGCGCCGTTGCTAGCACACCAAAGAATACATTGATGGAAAAATTTTCTCGAACTACATTTTTTCAGGAATATGAGCGGTCACTTTCTTACTTGACAGACTGTCACTCAAAAACAAATTATTTTTTTGAAAAATGCAAGATATTTAAAATCGGTATCTCATTTTGTTCGACGGAAATTGGAAACTAAATTTTCTGTAGTTTAGGGTCCCTGAATTTCGAAGAGGGATTTGTTTTACAAATACAATACCTCACTATGCGAGGGAAGTAAAGCATTAAAATTTAATTAACGCTTTATTATCAGTATACTATATGGATAAGTTATGAATATTTTAATTAATACCTTCTAATTACGAGACGTATTTTTTAAGTAACTACCACACATGCGCGCGGAGTACCTGTATGTATTGGCTAGCCACAGACGCGATTACGGAAGCATTCGTCCGAGCTTACGTTTGTTTGGGCTTGTTTAAAAGGCCCCAGGGCGTTAAAAATCCTGCGGATTGTGAAATACGCGCTGTAATTTGAGGCCGAAACTCATCGGCAGATTAGTGTAGTATATGGCGAAAACGCTATGGGCGATGGAATGGTAAGAAAATGAGTTGAAGCATTTAAAAATGGCCGTACAAACATGCACGATAAGGGACCAAGGGGCGACCGTCCGTCATTAATGATGATCTGGTGCGGAAAGTTGATGAAAAAGTTTGAGAAAACAGCGGCCAGTGGTTAACAAACCAGGCTGCATATTTCTGTGAAAATTGAATACAGAAACTAGCCTTACGATACAAGTGTCTTAATATGGGTGAAAATTGAGAAGTAGATTAAGGTCGGGGTTTTCATGTAAAAATAACGTTGTTAAAAAGATGACCTTGTCTTCTAGTGTTCCGTATGGAACACTTATAAGATCAGTTCGGTGTCCGTCTGCCTCTCGACCCGATTTTCTCCGAAATTATTTGACGTAGAAAGTTAAAATTTGGCACTAATATAAGAATTGATGACCTCATGAGAGCTGTGTGGTTTTGAAAGTTAAATTTTGACTTAAGGGGTTAGTTTTGGGGGGTGAAATCGAAAGTGAAAAAGTTTTTTTTTACCAGGTTATCGAGTGGGGTGTTCTAATGAGAGCTTGTAAAAAAACGAGTTCAAAAATATATATAATGTAATACTTGTGCACAATTTTTGTATTATTTTTAAAAAAGTGCGAAATATCGCTGTCCTCCCATCTTATCTCGAAAAGTACTGATCAAAAAATTTTGAAAAAACTCCGAAATATTTTCTACAGGGTGTAGATTGAACGAAAATTATCACGAGTGCATTACCTTTAATAACTTGTCTGGTATATAAAAAAAAACAAGGACATCAGTTTTCACTAAAGATCGGAAAAAAAACTTTGTTGAAAACTTATTTGGGATGTGTTTTGTGAAGTCACTGATCATTTTATATCTCCGTAACGAAAATTTTATTTTAAAAGCAATCAACGTACGGAACACTAATTACGCAAGTCCAACTTGCACTTGACCGGTTATTTTTTAATATCAAAACGGTACTTACTTTAAGAACGAGCCTCGTATTAGAAATGATTATTGTTTATAATATTGGTGAGCGTAAACTGACAATAAAATATTGACAAAATTCAGAAGTTATTACGCGGAATATAAAAATTTAATAATGAAAGTAAATGTGGAAAACCAACGCAATATTGAAAATTTAATATATGTACATTTCTTTGCACACCAGCAACAACTCCCGATAAAAATACAATTTAATTTCGGTAAGAAATAAAAAATAATAAACCTTTATTTTTTATAAAATGAATTCATAGGAGACCACAAAACCATTAGAATAAAAAACTGCTTTTTTATTCTTATAGTCAACTGGATTTAAAAACATCAGCTCCCGTAAATTTAGATTTGAACTGCTGACTTGCCGTAAAAAAGAAATAAACCAGAATAGGCTTAGCTCTAGCCTGGATGTCAGAATAAGGCAGTGACGAGACCAATTCTTGGCCCTAAACCCTCTGGAATACATCTTATCGAAAACTTGAAAAAATGCGGGGAAACACTAAATAAGTTGGACATATTTTCATTAGAAGAATGTCACAAGAGAAATTGCAAAACTTCCTTTAGAAAACTTAATTTGTGTTTATTTTACAGGAGTTTAAAAATATTTCTTGCAAACATATAACTGTCATACTAAAAAAGATGGTCAAGTTCTTCACCTACTACTCCCCTTACAAACAGAAGCCTTAAATTCGGTACATATTTTTTCTGATATCACTTTATAATCACAGTACTTTACATAAAATTTCTATTAAAAATGACATTGCTTTACATAAAATCAGTCGCGACTAGTTTATATATATATATATATATATATATATATATATATATATATATATATATAATATATATATATATATATATATATATATATATATGTTGTCCTCTCTATCTTAGACAGAAATTGAGGAATCGGGTAGATGTGCACGGTTTAAATACTAGAAATATTCACCTTTTAGAAATACCAAAGCACAGAAAGGCGATCTTTGAAAGATGTTTCAGCTGTGCTGCGGTGAGTGTTTACAATTCGGTACTGCACGCTACATATATATATATATATATATATATATATATATATATATATATATATATATATATATATATATATATATATATATATATATATATATGTTGTCCTCTCTATCTTAGACAGAAATTGAGGCATCGGGTAGATGTGCATGGTTTAAATACAAGAAATATTCACCTTTTAGAAATACCAAAGCACAGAAAGGCAATCTTTGAAAGATGTTTCAGCTGTGCTGCAGTGAGTGTTTACAATTCGGTACCGCACGCTATTCAGAGCAGGTCAGTTAATGATTTCAAACTGATTTATAAGAAATTTCTCCTCGGGGATGCAGCTTGACTTTTATTTTTATTCTTATTTCTATTAGTCCTATCTTTTGGCGATGGATTGCCGTTGTCTTCTCCTTCGCTTCTGTACATTACGTTATGTTTGCTGTTGTATGTTTTCTTCTTTTTTTCTTCCAGTACTATGTTAACTTGTATTTTTATTTTATATGATTATTATTATTATTATTATTTTCTGTTCTCTATAATGATGTAATATTATTGTATGTATTTTTATTTAGTATTTAGGCATTACTTGAATGTTGCATTATTGAATTTGTATTTTTATATTTGTTTTTTTATTTTTTTATATATCTTGTATGCTTAGCTACTGGCTCGGTTGAGATGAGCAGTTCTTAACTGGACTTCGCCGAGTTAAAAATAAAGACCTTTTTTATTATTATTATTATATATATATATATATATATATATATATATATATATATATATATATATATATATATATGTATGTATATAGGTTACTGTAGAGGTTTTCACGGATGGCGGAATGTAATACATTAAAATTCCGATTTTCAATCCGTTTGTTTAACAATAAAGTTTCACCAAAACCTCATTTGGCATTTTCAAGTTCTCCTGCTGCTGCTGTTACTCGATACTGTGATCCTGCTGCTGACTCTCGAAGCGAGTTAGCTTCGAGCGGCAACAGCACAATTTTTGCTTATTTTCTATAGCTTTATAAACACAGTTTTCAGATTGGTTGTCCTGAAAAACTCAAAAAAGAATGTGTAACTAGATGTATACTGAACAAACCATCTTTCCCATAATTTCAACTCTTTATATCTCTCTAATAATTTAAAGTAATGAAAAAAATAATAAAATTTTCAGATTCCTTGACACTAAGAATCCAAAAAAGGATGTATGACACCATATATACGAAGCAACCTCTTTAACTTACTTTTCCGCCCCCTTATTTCTTCATATATTTTACTGTAATTAATTGAAAATAATGCAAGAATAACACAATTTTCAGATCTCTTGATTCCAAAAACTCTGAAAAGGTGTATGTCACAATATATACGGAGCAACATCATAAACTCTAAATAGGTTTAACCGTAAATAATAGAAAATAATGCAAAAATAACACAATTTTCCAGATCCTCGACTCTAAGAACACGGAAAAGGACTTCTATATATAGGAAGCAACCCTTCTAAACCTCTCTCCTACCCTTAGTGACCCTTTATATTATTAATAACAAATCAGGCTTCAAATTTGTTCATAATCTCAATCAAAAACCAGGTAAAACTCTCATAATAATGTAGCAACTAAAATGTATCGACGATTACCCTCTTTATTCCTTTCTTTATGGCTGTATTGCTTAAAAACAATAGGTTTCTACCTTGTAATATGTGTACCAAATTTGCACTCGAGATCTCATTTTATTCTAGGGTCATAATGCTAACAATGGGACAGACGAAAAAGAGTTTTTCGTGGCATAGGGACCCTGAAACGTCATGAAATTAAAAAATCTGGGAGGGTGATTATTTTACGCATACTTTACTTTACCAAAGGAATTAACAAATCAAAAATTTTTTACGCTGCTCCGGTGACGGATAATTGTAACATTGGAACAGACTTACACAGTATAAGCTACAGCGAGGTCGAAATCTCTAACACCGCCTGTACCGTAAAAGAGAACTTTTCATTGGAGAAAGTGTAATCTTTAATAGAGTGAATCGAAAATTGTGGTTTTCATAACTATATAATTCTAATTATGTAAAATATTATTTTAGCTTAGCAAACTATACATGTATTTCTAAATGTTAACTCAAAAGTGAGCACCACGTTGAAACATGGCAAAGTTTTATCAAATAATTTGCTTAATCATTTTCAGTGTAGTATATCATCACCGACAAAAAACAATATTTGCTCTACCTACCAAATGTTTATTAAGATTGCTAATTATAGTTAGAAATCTGTCACAAAGACAATCATCACAAACGTTGAAGTTAAAAGTCGGGTATTAGTGACAAATGATTTCTGCTTTAATTTGCTCTAATTTTAGTTAGTAACAACCCTTATAGCTTTCAAGTCAGTGTAGCTTAGAGAAAATATATCTGAGATGGCATATTAATTGAGACTACGTAGTTTTAAGTAAACTTTCTTTAGTATCAATGTAACTGTAATATTAATAATATTATTACATTAATAATAAATTCGTGAAAAGCCGACGACGAACTCAGGGTCCAATAATATGGAAAGAGCCCCATTAAAGCTCAATTTTTGTGATAACTACGTATATTCCGATGCTTCCCATAGAATGTCTACAAAAACCGTGCTACTAAATCACAAATAGTAAGCCCCCTCAGGGGCTAGGGGAATCTCAGGATTCTTCTAGTACGGGCATTGCCGATCCCGAGGTACCTGAGTCATGTTGTGCCGTCTTGTGTTGTCCAGATTATTTTAAAGGAAAAACGGCACTTATGGAACGAACCTTGACATACTCGTCCTCTTGGAAACCCAAAATAGCAACTTTTATATCTTCTCAAAACCACGAAGATACAAAAATAACTTTTAGATTTATTTAACAATAATAATCACAGGAAAACATACGAAAACTATTTACCTTCTACTAACAGGCAACCCAATGTCTGGACACTTTGAGCTTTTGACACCACAGAACACTGAAAACACCCCAAACAACAATAAACCAATAAAACAAGCATCGGACGAGCGGCGTAACGGTCGAAGACGTCGCGGAAAATAGCAGCTCGCCCAAAATGATGAAGACTGGGCAAACGAAAGTGGACCTGCCAAAAGTCTTGTGCCGGCGAGTAAGCCGACACCCACCAAGGCGGGAAAATCAAAGCAACGTGTAAGTTGCACTACAGAAATCAACGAACAGGTCAGGCGTGGCTATAATAAAATCACAAATTCTAACAAAGAAATCACTAAGAAAAAAATTACTTGCCACCTGGACCCACCGAAATCAATCCTAAACACAACCGACACAGATGCGGGACAAACACAACCACCAAAGCCAAACCGAGCCACGTATGTTTTGCAAGGACAACATGCAACTACCAAGGCTAGCAAACCCAGACAGCGGTTAAAGTGGATAGATGAAATGAATAGAACACGTTGCGCTGTTACTACACCGCCACATTCACACCACACTTAGTACAATTGGGACTCGACACAAACATACGCAAAAACATTTATAACCAGTGATTTTGAAAATATGTAACATTGTCAGGTCATCCCATAATACACAATGGTAATAGCGTTTGTGTTGCCTTGGCTTAGGCCCGTCAGCCAAATGTGGAACCGCATTGACCAAATGTGAGAAAGAAGAACAAAAACAATGATAATAATAATCTATGATAAAATTCTATATATAGGTAAAAAGATAAAAAGCATGTAGATGTAGAAATATTCAAAGAAGATGTTTTAATAGCTACTAAAAGAATTAAAAGTTTTGACTTCACAGGAATAGATCCCATAAACGGATAGAAAAAGTTGTCTAGAACTGACGAGGATCAACTTAAAATATCTCAAAACTGGTTCAATGAGCGACGGCCAATTCCTCAGTAGTTTGTTGAGGGCAGAATGGTACCTATTTCAAGAATGCTACTTGAACAACAGCAAAATGTGTGCTTGAAGCATTTGCCACGCGTATTTCAACTTCCTCATCGCTGCCCCAAATTAGTTAACAATACTTTTGGCGGACTTTTCATTTGGTTGAAAAACTGGTAATTTATATACCCAATACTTTCCTTTCAATTATAAGTTGCAAGGTCACTCTGGAATCATATCCCAGTTAAGATTGAAAATAAGAAAAAAATTCAGATTCCTCAATACCGATTTATTCAAAGCTGAACCTTCATATGGTAAACTTAACAAAAATAATTATGAATAAAATTTGTTCGACCTTCCCATCAAAAATAAGAAAAAATTCAACAAAACTACTCTACTTTCACGCCATTCCGCTGAAGCGATATCCCTCAAAGACTATAATCTTTTTCGTTTCAAGTACAATGCGTACCTATTGGTTTTTTAATTCGTTCGCGATTTATCGTGCTAACAAATAGAATATGCGACCAGAAGACAAACAGGTTGAAAGAAATTAGAATTTTGTGTGATTAAGACGTCCGGTTAACATATTTTGTTTAAAAACGATGCTATTTTGTGTGATAATATACGAAGCGAGGGTGCTAAGAGTTCTTCAAAAAAACTTTTTTTGCTACTTACGAAACTAAAAGGTACATCGATCCTCCATAATGAACTAGTACATCAATGGTATTAAAAGACCCAATGGCATGCTTCAGAAATTATTTCAGACGATTTAAAATTTAAACTTATTACGTAGTAAACATTTTCATTTCAACATCAGTAAACGAAGAGAAGGGAAAAACCGCTTGGCAATTAATGTTCTAATGCTATTTGAGGCTTCAATGTATTAATGGTCATTGAATAATTTAACAACCTTCCTGTTGCATATTGCATGAAAGTCCATTTTTATAGCGCAAAGCACTTGAATTAATTAATAATTAAAGAAAAACTTGTTACTTTCTGCTTTAATTACAACGCATAAAAGAGTACTTAGTTGTCCAGTTTTATGTCTAATTAAATATTTCTTTTTCATGCCAATTAGAGAAAATAATATCAATATCTATTTGGGAATATCGAAAAGAAGCAGCCAGTGAAAAAATATATAAACAAAAAGATAAAATCACATGAAAATGTAAAAAAGTTTTTCAATGCCGAAGGGAATCGAACTTATTATCTCGGAGCTTGTGATCATAGATTTTAACAAATAAGGCACAGCACCACTGTGCCGTTGCCTGCTGGTAAGAGGTTTATTTTATCGCATACCCACATAATTGAGAATCAATGTTCATATCTTCGATGTTGGGCGTCTTAGGAACATGAGTGAAGAAACTTATATTTGAAGAAAAATTACTGCCTATAAATAGCTTACGTCACGTTATTTTTAAGGGTTACAAAGTTAAATTGCATGGGAAGTACAGAGTAAGTCACTTTACCAATTTTTTTATTGTTTGTTTATGTATTAGGGGGGGTGATTTTTCAAGTTGTTTAGTTAGTCATAACAAAACTAACATAGCTTAGAAAAAAATATATGTTTTTGCATGACGACAGCCAACACTAATACAGGTAGTGCTAGTTTTTCGAGTTGGTTCATTCCTTCTAATTTTTTAGTATTTAGAACTCAAAAATCGGCACTACAGAGAATGTAAACTTATCATCTGAGCAAAATTTTCGGTTCTGAATCTTTCTTCAGATGTCATAAGGTATTATCAGTGTTATAGAGCAGGTATTGTAAGTAGCGTCGCTCAAACAGCTGTGATACGCAAACTAATAGGCAAAATGTCATGAAAATTTTACATGAATCTTCTGAGAGTTAACATTAACTGAAAATAACATGTTTTTTGTTTAAGCTGCTATCTCTCAGATACAAATTTATTTTTTTTGGTTTTACATTGTCTAGCAATTCGGTTTTTTCAATGATTACTTTCAATAAACAGAAAAAAATCCAGCTTAGTTTGTAGGTAAAACTAGTATTTATTAAAATTTGTAAAATATTTGTTGTCTTTCATATAGTATCACTTTGTTAAATAATCCTGGTTTGAACTTGTGTAAAAGTAAAGTACATATACTTTTGGTTCTTCTTTGCAATTGGCGACACTGTATACCGTTTATAAAATGATCGCCGTTTTTCACGTGATCTGTTAAAAATATTTATAGATTGTTACAAAAAGGTGTTTTAGAATTTCGAGCAGACAAGAAAAAGAATTGAATTAAAAGATCTTTTAGTTTAACACTTTTTCATAATTTCTTTTAATTATACAACAAAAACAAAAGCAGACAGCAAACTTTTAAATTGTTATCGATTTTTGAGAACATGTCGATAATGAGGCCCCATCCCTACAAACCAGGCCATCATCTGTCAAATTGGCGAAATCATTTTCAGTCCGGAAAGCTGTTTTGTGATTTTTTAAATAGAAAAAAAACCGTTGGCTAATAATTTGTTAAAATATTATTTTTATAATGGATATAGGAAGAGTAGTTCAAAAAGTCTTGTACATCATTTTGGTAGTTGTTCACTTATGTAAGTAAAAGTTTTGCTTGTATTTGATGTTAACTATATAGAAGTCAACTCCTGTTCACAGAATACTTGTCCTAGACGTAATATACTTAATAAAAATACTAAAAGTAGCGTTATAAAGATTAGGAATTATCCACAAAGAGGCCATTATTCTGTTAATATGCAAGTACGTTATGTGGTTAAGACCGGAGTTGTCTCATTAATTTTTTTTTTTGCGTACATTGATCAGTATTTAGACAGTGTCAGTAATTCAGTGTTGTGGGAATGTCATGTATTTCTTAATAATTTTCAGCACTGCTGCTGCAATTTTGGCATCTTCAGTAAAACAAAAAACTTTCTATTATACAAACAAGATGTATAAGTGTGGTCAATATTTAATGTAAGTCAAGCTGTTGACAAAAAATCTTAAAGGGCAAAGATCACTTAAAAAACATCCGGTAGATAAAAACAGTGGCGTAGCCAGGGGAGTTTTGGGGAGTACATTTCTTGCCCCCCACTTCTTCATGAACCTAGAAAAAGTTGCCTTTCTATAAGTTATTCAGGTTTATAGCCAATTATTGTTTCTTTCCTTGATAAAAATAGTTTTGAGAAGGGTATAGTCTTTTTTATGAGGAGGTTGCGCTCTCAGATTGTCGTTTGACGCCCTCCCACCTATTTGTCGATTGAGGCCCCCTTATATAAATAATTTTAGTATTTTTTCTTAAATAAACGTCTCTGATATTTACATGTCCCACCCCTCGCCTCTTCAGCCTAGCTATTGCCTTCAACCCTAAAATCCGTCAACGCCACTGTATGGAAAATTAAATATTATTATAAGCAAAGAGGTGTAGGAGATTTCTACATGTTGCTTAACCTTTTATTGTGCCAATATTCATGATAATTATAAGTTGTCAAGGGTGATAAGTATGAAGATGTGATCGAAATTATGAAATAATAATATAAATACAATATTCAAACTTTGATATCAGGTCAAATACCAAAGGGTTATAGGAGATAATAGAAGAAAACTTTGTATATTGGGGTATTTATTTATTACAGTATAAGCCAAGCGCTTTGGTCCTAGCAAAATACCCTTTTCAGAGCTCAAAGTGTGAAGTTTTGAACTCGCCTTGCCTCCAACCAGATGCGAACAACTGACAACACCTTTAAGACAAATTAAAGTTGAAGTAAAAAAACCAAAATAGGGCAGGCTAAATTCATAATAAACGACATGAAAAATTAAACAATATAAGGTTAGATAAGGAGAAATAAGAGGGCTTCGTACGTTCTGACGAAGTTCTAGCCCTAGAGATGATGTTTTGCTAAGACAAAAAACGGATAGGGGTACGAAGCAGCATTTTTAGTGTTCTGTACGGAAGACTTATGGGATCACTTCGGTGGCTCTCTGTCTGTCTGCCCGTCTGTCACACCCGATTATCTTCGAAACTATTTGCCACAGAAAGTTGACATTTGGCACAAATATATGAATTAATGGCCCAATCAGAGCCGTGTAGTTTTGAAAGGTAAATTTTGACGTAGGGGTCACTTTTCGGAAGTGAAAAACAAATTACCAGGTTATCGAGTGAGGTGTCAAATGAAAGCTTGTGAAAATATGAGTTTAAAAGTATATATGTCATACTGACGCACACTTTTCTTTATATTATTTTTTAAAACATGCCTAGAGAGCCCTCTCTCTATTTCGAAAAGTACTGACCAAAAAATTTTGAAAAAAATTCTGGACTATCCATAAGGTGTAGATTGACTGAAAATTATTACGATTGACCTTTGATAGTTTATCTGGTATATCAAAAAAAAAAAAAAAACAAAAACAAAGATCCGAAACACACTTTGTTGAAAACTCATTTGGCGTGTGTGAAGTCACTGATCATTTTATAAAACATTTTAAATGGAACAGTAATTGTGCAAGTCCGACTTGCACTTGGCCGTTTTATTATAAACGCCCTATATATTTTTGGATATTTGCACTTAATTTAGGTGAATGCTGGGCGAAAAATTATTATAAAAATTATAATGTATTATATTATTTATAGGGATATGTATGTATGTATGTTTGAATGTAGCGCATCGATAGCAAAGATCATTTAGCGCCAGTTCGTGTGTAATTATATTTTAGAGTAAAGATCTGTTTCTTTTAAAATTTCTATTAGGCTTTTTATGCTATTTATGTTTGGAGCTACTATTTGATGTAAAGGTTTCAATAAATTATGTTTAGATCTTTGGGGAAGATGATCATGGAAAAGGATGCGTTTTATTGTGAGGGTTGTATGGCAGTGGTGACATATTGGAGGAGGTTCTCCCTTTAATATATATGAATGAGTTAGGTGTGTGTGTCCAATAGAAATTCTTCTCCATATAACATTCTCCTTTCTTGTTAAATTTGGTAGATGAAATGGTGGATATACTGCGGACTTAGATTCCCAGAGCTTGTTATCATCTTGCAAGTCCCAGGAAAGTTGAAACATATTTCTGAAGGTATCATTGAAAAAATTTGTCAGGTCTGATGGTGATAAGATATTGTTTATGGGTATTCCAGAATAAATTGCCAGTTTGGCGTTAATGTCCGCTAAATCGTTTCCCTTTATGTTAATATGACTGGGTATCCACAGTAAAACTAAGTTAATCTTCCGGATGTAACTTATGTGTATAAGATTCATTATATCTAACACTAGTGGGATGGCTGTTTTCGATGAATTTATGGATTTTAGAGAACTAAGGGAATCAGTTATGATAAGAATGTTGCTATTTTTTTCTCTTATCGCTAATCTGATAGCTTCCCTTATAGCAAGTAGTTCAGATGTATAAATGGTAGAGATAATCTTAAGTTTAAATTTATGAATAGTATTCGGTGCGATTACTGCGGCACCCACTCCCAGGTCTGATTTTGATCCATCCGTGTAATAGTGTATATAGTATTCCATATTTTTTTGGTAAATATCCATATTTTTGGTAAATAACTTATTTGTGGTATATTTACCCAATAACAATGTAAAAACAAAAAGTGTAAACCAGATTTAGGAATAAGTGTAGATACCTTTCTTTTTAGGTTTAACACAATAAAAGCTGTATTTCTATTTTCAAAAAGCCTCAAAATTATAAAAGAGAAATAGAATACTAAACAAAACTTAATTTAGGTAATTGCGGATTTAAATTTAAAAAAATCCCAGAAATCTTTCTGTTTTCCAGGAGTAATTTTTGTTTTTACGTTATTAAATATTAATTCTAGTTCCTAAACGAGAAGTTTGTGAGAATAAGATAGGATTTGTTTCAGTTTGTTGTTTCAAATGGACATAATATCTTGATGAACAAAAAATTGCAAGAAGTAAACTTTAGTTTGTTTTCTTTTCACATAAAACTTAATTTAAACGTATTTTGTTCTTCGAATACAAATTGTTGGAATTATTTTAATCTTTATTGTTTGTACAAAACATTTTATTTACTATATTTGACAAGAAAAAATTATCTGCACTACCCTTGTATGGTATTTGTGAAGAAATCGTTTTCCGAGATTCTTGTATTTCTTCACATTTCAGCATGCCTGGATTAGGAAAAATATAGTCTTTAATTTTTGGCACCATATGTTACAAACGAGATGAGGTATCAATTTAAATTTTGTGTAGTTTTAATAGTATTTTGAACATTTTTTCTGGATTTTGGTTGGGATGAATTGTATTAGAATTAGGCATTTTCAAGTGTTCTTGCTGTTGCTGCTACTCGATACTGTGATCTTGCTGCAGCTGCCGCTCGAAGCTAACTATTAGCTTCGAGCGGCAGCAGCAGCAAGATCACAGTATCGAGTAGCAGCAGCAGCAGCAGCAGCACATGAAACTTTTAAAAGAGATTTTGGCGAAACGTGCAAATTCTTTTTTAGACGAGCGGATTGAAACCCGGAATATTAAAGTATTATATTTCACCATCCGTGTAAACTTCTATATATATATATATATATATATATATATATATATATATATATATATATATATATATATATATATATATAAAGGGTGATTCATTTAGAGGTACTTTTTTTTAAATACAAAAAAAATGAATAAAAACAATTTTATTTTATAATCTTTATTATCATATAAGAGAACCATTCTTTACAATTATTTCTTAAAGATAATTTCTTTGAAATGTTGTCCGCGACTACGGTTAACAACGTCCATTCTGAAGTTCGAATTTTCAATGACGCGTGTGAGTATTTCGAGTGGTATTTGGCCAATGACTCGAGTAATATTGGCCTCCAATGCCTCAATTGTAGCTGGCTTATCCATGTAGACTTTGGACTTTACATAGCCCCAAAGGAAAAAGTCAAGTCAATTTTTCTCGAAAACAGTGGATCTTCTGCAAGCTTGTCAAGAGCCCAACGACTAAAACGGAAACGATTCGGAAGGTCGGTCGGCTTCAGTTGTTGCACTAGTTGAATTTTGTATGCTTTTAAAGAAAGATCCTTACGTAAAATACGCCAAGTTGTTGAATATGACAGGCCAAGCTGTTGAGAACGGCGACGAATCGACACTTCACGATCTTCGCGTACACTTTCCGCTACCGCCCCTATATTTTCTTCACTACGTGCTGGTTGTGGTCTATTCGGTCGAGCATTATCCAATAATGAAAATTGGGTCTCAAACTTATTGATGGTAGAGCGAATTGTGCGTTCGGTAGGCCGATTATGTGGACCATAAGTTGCTCTAAGCGCCCGATACACATTCCTCGTAGAACGCCCATTTTCGTAATAAAGTTGAACAATTTGTAGACGCTGTGCCGGGCTAAGTCTTTCCATTATGAATTGTCAAACACTACTGAACAGGAATGCCACTTCAGTTGACACGACGCATGCGCAATCTGCAATTAAATCCCCATCACAAAAAGTACCTCTAAATGAATCACCCTTTATATATATATATATATATATATATATATATATATATATATATATATATATATATATATATATATATACCGTGTGATACAATCTTTTCAGGATTCTTGGAGTCCGGAAACGCGAAAATTATCATATATTTTCATTATTTGTTTTAACAAAATGGTGTGTAAAGGGAGGTAATTAAAAATTTCCCTCAAAAAAATATATCGACTTTACAATTTGTATTTGCATGGAGAGTATTGACTAAATACCTTTACCAATTTTTAAACCAGAGCTTTTAAAGTGGGTTGTGTTTGTAAGCAGATGTTTTTTAGGGCTGCATTGAAATTAATTAATAAATTTAAATAATTTTAACGAGCGTTAGCTCGCTTATTTTTGAAATTTTTATATAGGCTATATTTTGCGAAGTAATTTAAGCTTGCACTATGAGTTGCCTGCTTTTTTAAAATCACATAAAAAATATGAAATTGTTAGATAATTAAAAGACGGGTAAAAGATGTACGGCACAAAAATATTTAAAATGTAATTAGGACAATGACAAACAAAACCTTCTGAATACTTCAATAATGGATAGTCTTTTTTTTTAAATTTATAATGGTATTTGCTACTTAGGCAACATCTGTTTTAACAACTTACAGATTTTTGGTCGCCCTGGCCGTATTGTTTGAACTTATACAGTGCAAACTGTAAACATATATGAGTTATTGCAGAAGAAAAAGTGAAATTTGCAACAACAAAATTGGTTTAAATTTAACCTTTTGTATATTTCAGCAATGTGGCACAAGCAACCAAATGCCCAAATTTAATTTGTTTTCCTTTCTAAAGTTTAATATATTCATTAAAAATCACCCTTCGAGATTTTTGCATTTCTTCTCCCTTCAGAATTCCTATATCACGAGAAATATGATGACTACAATGACTTACGAATGAAATGATATATCGATGATCGATTTAAAATTTCGTGCACATTTAAAATTAGTAGTAGGAGTGGAATCTATACTTTTAAAGCGATTGCTGTTTAGCAGAAAGGGGTTAATGGGTTAGGGATCAATAATAAAAGTTATCGACTAATGTTTTTAATAACATTTTTTTCGATTTTTGGTTCAGCTAATAATGAAGAAAAAATATTTATAGTCCTACATATAAGGGATTGGGGACGGTGTTAGAGGGGCTCCTTCGCATATACGATACTATATTGTGTTATAACTTCGTTTTAGGGTTAAGCAATTTGAAAATCATATTATTTTCATTATTTTTAATTTCATCTGAAATAATATGTCGGGGGAAACGTCAGGTTTCAGTAGTAACATAAATATGTCTGGAGCCCTTCTACTGCTCAGTTTTTTTTTTGTGATTAATACCTTACCATAAAGTAGCTAGGATTTGGAGTATCGACTTGTGGTGCTTAGATTAAGTTTTTCTTTAGTGTAAGAAAATTAAACTCAATACTTATTTTGGAACTATATCTTTGCAAGGGTACTGGGCAAATCGATTTACCAATTCTTAAATTTAATTTTGATATTTTAATTACCGAAGATAAATTGTTTTCAGATATGGATTACCTCATAGTGGCCCTAATTGAACCACATACTTGGACTGAACAAGCACTATTTTTTATATTACTGGCTACTACGTTCTTGATGCTACTTACCTTGATTTGGTATCGTCAATAAAGAAACTTTTCACAATGAAAAATTTTTGTTAATTACAAGTTTTCTTACTTTTATCTTTTAAAGATGTAAATAAATAATATTTTAGTATCAGTGAATGCATATTTGTTGAAATATTATAACTAGATATCTGTAGTTTGATTATTTACTGCAAATATTTTAATACAACCAAATAATATGTTATTATATTGATGGTGTAGCGTACAGATGACATAGTATAGAAGGCCTCAGTCCAATCAAAATACGATTTTGAGGTCAAATCGTCAATTTTATCATAAACTTATCGAAGATAAACTAAAAATTCTGACAGATTTTGATTCTAGATAAGAAAAACGAAAAATTTAAAGGGCTGTGGATGTCATTTGAACCTTCTGGTCGGGAGAAATTGGTCGTTTTTGTCGTTTTTTTTTCTTTTGTCATTTTTTATGATTAAATGGGTGTACTTGCAAACTGTAAGCTATTTTTTTTTAGTTAACTCTGGAAATATGTTCCATGGATATTACTTTAATTGATCCAAACATAATTTTAGCCATTTTTAGTGTTCCGTACGGAACACTTATAAGATCACTTCAGTGTCTGTCTGTCTGTCTGTCACACCCGATTTTCTCCAAAACTATTTGACATAGAAAGGTGAAATTTGGTAATAATATAGGAATTGATGGCCTCATCAGAGCCATGTAGTTTTGAGAATTAAATTTTGACTTAAGGGGTTAGTTTTGGGGGGTGAAGTCGGAAGTGAAAAAAAAAATTTTTTACTAGGTCATCGAGTGTGGTGTCAAATGAAAGCTTATGAAAACACGAGTAAAAAATATATATATAATATTATACTTGCTAGCACTTTTCTTTGTATTATTTTTTATAAATTCGCGAAAAATCGCTGTCCCGGGCCTTATCTCGAAAATTACTTATCAAAAAATTTCGAAAAAATTCTGGAATATTCTCCAAGGGGGTGTAGATTGAACGAAAAATATCACGAGTGCATTACCTTTAATAATTTATATGGTATATAAAAAAAAACAAAAATTTCAAGGTCATCAGATTTCAGTAAAGATTGGAAACAAACTTTGTTGAAAACTCATTTGGGGTGTATTTTGTGAAGTCACTGATCATTTTATACCTCTGTAACAATTTTTTTTCATTTTAAAAGCAATCAACGTACGGAACACTAATTGCGCAAGTTTAACTTTCACTTGACCGGTTTTTTTCCTATTAGATATATTTTTCACTCCTCATAAATTTTACCGATTCACTTTTTATTCTTCTGGCGAATTTTTTAAACAACCTTTTTTTAGTATACTACTATCTTACCTGAAATATCCGAAAATGTTCCTTAGTTCTTGATTTGAGGTACTTAAGAACTCCCCCATTTTAGTCTCTTTAATTTGTTTAATGCAAATTTACGATTTTTTTTTTAACTATTTTTTCTTGAGTATTATATTTTTTTCAGTAACCAAAGTTATTTTTTTATTGTTATCCACAGTTTACTATACATGTTGAGTGGCTGAGGAAGTCATTTGGTCCATTTAGGCTGAAAAACTGACCATTTTACTTTCAATTTTATGCTTTTTTTTGTTTTCAGACAGTTGTTTTTAAAAAATTAATTTTTCTTGAATTTCACCATATTTGCTGATTGTCTTACGACGAGAGGCCAGCCGCGCCTGCTCACAGTGGACCAAAAACAACATGTTAATGATTCTGAGCGGTGTTTGGACCTGTTTAAGCGGAATAAAAAGGATTTTTTGATGCGATATGTGACAATGGATGAAACATTGATCCACCACTACACATTGGAATCAAATCGGCAGTCACCTGAGTGGACAGCAGCCGCTGAAAGCCGTCCGAAGCGACCAAAGACACAACAGTGGGCTGGGAAGGTTTTGGCCTCTGTATTTAGGGATGCACATGGAATAATTTTCATGAGAAGGGGAAAATCATCAATAGCGAATATTGTAAAGTTATTGGTGCGTTTGAAGGCAGGAATCGCAAAAAAACGGCCCCAAATGAACAAGAAAAAGTGCTCTTTCATCAAGACAATGCAGCCTGTCACAAGTCAACGGTTACGATGGCAAAATTGCATGAATTGAAATTCGAATTGCTTTCTTATCCACCGTATTCTCCAGATTTGGTCCCCAGCGACTATAATCTAGTCGCAGACCTCAAAAAATGCTCGCAGGAAAGAGATTTGGCTCCAATGAAGAAGTTATTGTCGAAACCGAGGCCTATTTTGAAGGCAAATGCAAATCCTTCTACAAGAAAGGTATAGAAATGTTAGAAAAGCGTTGGACTGATTGTATCGCTCTTGAAGGAGACTATATTGATGAGTAAATACTGTGTATCTTTTCGGGAAAAATAATTTTTACAAACTAAGTGTGGTAAATGACGTAACAAGTGTGCTTCTATAATTTAAAGCATAATTAGTTAGATTAATGAGCCCTTGGATTTAGCGACAATAAATTTATGTTTAAAGTTACAATGTTCATACCTATTATTTATATGTAAATAAATTTTTTATGGTCTTTGGACTATAAACTCAATTTTGGCAAAAATTTCACTTATCACAGTTGTATCTCACACGATAATTTTATAAGGTTCGAATGAATTAACTTTTATATATAGCTTTATACTAAAATTTAAAAAAAAATGACTTGTTTCGTCTTATATTAAAAAAGAACGTTCCCGACTTTTTCTTGTTCTTTTTTTTTGCGAACAGTGACATACAAAACACAGTATGTTTTAAAAATTAGTAGGCGGGGGTAACTGACAGATTGAATGACGTGTGAGCGACAGGAATATGGGGTCCCGTAATTTTGGGATTGTAAATGAAAAAGTCATACTAATCAATCAAGAAAAATCTGTAAGTGACAGCAAAAATTGTAGTAAATAAAATAACAGTATAACAACAGTAACAGAGGTAGTCAACACCTATATCCGATTTACTACATTTTGGTAAATATAGACGGTTAGTGCTACGAGTATTAGTAAACATGAATACATAAGAAAAAATAATTCACCTGTATTCATATACAACTGAAACTAACATCAGTATTCATCTAGTATACTAAAGACTCGGTTTTAGCAGTATTTATTTCTGGTTAGTTGAGGTTGATGATGATCTTTAAATTACCCAATGAATATTTGCTGGGTAAAGTTAAGTTTATTGGGCTAAGAAAGAAATTTTTCCGCGAAGATCACATATTTACAGTCTGTAATACTGTGTGTGTAAAGATATCATTTGATAACTTCTCCCCTGTTTTTCCTCAAATTAACTCTCCATGTTCTATTTTAAATTCGTATTTATTTGAGCAAAATATTTTATAACAAATATCTGTTTATTTAAAATAAATTGGACACAAAATAAAGTCTCCACATTTTCATTCACATCAGTAAATTTAAACAATATATTTTCCCTATTTTGTATAAAAATTGTGAATAATAAATAAATCAGTAATTTGATAATATGGTACAGAACAGTAATTTTTTTATGTGTCTAGTACACGTGCTGCAGGGGAATCCTTAAAGAGCTACAGGAGCAGCACGCGTGCGGAAAAAGCGATTCATGTTGGTCTTGAATTGCTACAAATTGTACTGGGTCGGAAACATGGTCCTAGGCAAATTATTCCGAAGGGATGAGGTTCTCCATATAAAAGACCGCTTTGACAGGGTTGTACGAGGAGTGACAAGCTGAACCTCATACTGATGTGAAGTATTAGCGCGACATGTATTTCTAGCATGCACCGTTCTTACCATGAAAATACTTCCATTCTTCGATGTATTTAAAAATATCAAAATTTCTAAAAAGTGGCTGTAAAAATTGTTTTATAATAAATATGTTCATTTTATGTTTGAAATGTGATCATTCAAATATTACAAAATATTATGAATTTGGAAAGGAACCAGTTGTTAAAAATTGGGTTTATGAACGCATAAAAGTACTATTAATACTAATTAAAACGTAAAGTTTCCCATTAATTAACAAAGAAATCCAAAAAATTGTACCAATTAGTACTGCGGTAATGTCAAATAAATGATGTTTCGCCATACATAGTATACCAGATTTATTATGTGTGAGGGTTTTATGATTGCAAAAAAATCCAAACAAATTTTACATATATTTGCGTTATTCCTAAATAAATTTTAATCAAACAGAAATACTTGATTACCTCATTGTTCTCAATTACCTATTATGAAAGAAACGACTCTAATTTCCATTTATATTCAATTCTTATAGTAAATATTTAGTATCTTATTGTAATCTAACCTACATTTCTTTAATTTCATGTTCAAATGGATAATATCGAGTATAATTATAAGGTAGCACAAGGGATAAATTTATTTATATTTTTAACAATGATTGATGCATATTTGAGATTTGCCCTCATGTTTGTTCTACGTTTTATACCTACTAATTATGAAAATTAAAGCGATAATGTAAGAAAAAAAACATTTAAAATTGCAAATCTGTAGCATGAAGTATTGTTGAATAATACTCGTACTACCAAATTAGGGTTTAAAATAGTGTTGGCATCCTACTGGCACTGAGCTACCTATATTCCACGCGGATTTTTTATTATTACGATACTATAGAAAGTAAGCAAGACGTAATTTTGTTCTTGATAAGCTTTCAAATTTAGCTCTTAGATCGTGAGTTCGTGTTCCACAGGTATCAGCATGATGAAACTTTTTTCATTCTCTTGTAGTTGTGTCTATATACAGTCTTTCAAAAAGTTCGCATTAAATGATTTTTTTTTTTGTATTAGCAGATCATTATCTTTCGATAAAAAAAAACTATAGTCATGCTACTCACGGGAATGCTACCTGTCAAAATTATAGTGAAATTATTTAAAAAGGAAGTTCTTTTGTTAATTTTTAATTTTTATCAGTTTTTTTAATGTTCCTGCAAAATTTCTAAAAAACCATAGAGTTTCAGACTTTAAATAAATTATCTTTTGTCGCTAACTTCACCACACTATTACTTTTTTAATCGACAATAAAATGGCTGCTTTTTCTTTGTGTAAATTAAATTCATTTGTTAGATACTAAACTTATATAGAACTCCTAAGAATAAATAAAACTCATTAAAACGAATTACGTCTCCAGTGAAATTCAAAAAACGATATTTAATATTTGATTATTACATTTATTTAAGTCACAAGGTGAATCGTAAAAGTTAGTAACGGCACACCCACAAACTCATAATTAAGATGTGGTGTGACATTCATTATTTCTTGAAAACAGGACGTTTTATGTTTTTCAGAAATTTCCAGAAAATTAAAAAAGTAAAAATTAAAAAAAAAATAATAATTGGCTGTTAAAATTGTCGTCTAATAATTTGGTTTAGCCGAGTCAATGAAATGGAAAAATCGTTGACACTTTTTAATCCTTAACAACAATAGCGATTTTGATAATTTAAAAAAAAAATTAATATACTATTTGAAGTCAGAAATATTGCAGTATTAGAACCAAATTTCAATTTTTTACGTCAAATAGTTTCGGAGAAAATCGGGTGTGACGGACGGACAGACAGACAGACAGACAAACACCGAAGTGATCTTATAAGTGTTACGGAACACTAAAAATGACAAGAATTAATCTTCGTTTAAATCTAGAATATTAGAGACGTCATTCTCTTCAGGTGGTGGGTGGTTATTGCAGTCATTTCCACTGCAAACAGTGCATGCAGGTGAGCAATGTAGACCAGTCTTTCTGCAGCCACATGCTGCACCGCATTCTGTTTTGCAAGAGCAAAATATGATTTTGAAGATGTTATTCGGTGCTGCTGGGTGCGTCATTTTTACTGGTATCAGATAATTTTCTCTTTGTGAACCCCATTGTTCAGCTGGTATGGAGACTTATTTTTCCATTGCTGAACTTGTAAGTAGACTCTTTTGATATGTTGTTCGGCGGCATCTTCTGTCGGAAGTAGTGAACTAAGTTGTACGCTTTTATTTTTCGAGGCCAACGTTATAATACGCTTATATCTCAATTCATTCAAACTTTTGGCCATTTTAGAGCCATACAGTGTGAGAATACAGAGAACACCTTCGTTGAAAAATATTTCTTCACTTTGATTTTCAATCAAGTAGAAGTTTCAGCTGCTGGACGTAACTTGATTTTGATCTTTCCTATAAAAAGCCGATGTAGTATCACATACTGTGAAGGGCAGGAATAAAGAAAAGATGCTCTTTTTTGATATGTACGAACTGGTTTACATTTGTTTTCGTTGAATAAACTCTCTGTAAGACATTATTTCTTGGTGATTTTAAAAAGTACAATTCTTTATCATCTGTGATAAAGCCATCAATAACACTAACATATCAATGTCCTCTGCTACAAGAGCTACATGAGGAAAGAGACAATCTAGAGCTGATTGTACAATTAAACGGTCAGCATCACTTTCCGCTTGACTACACTCAAAATTATTTTCAGTCAGCTTTTCGGGAAAAGAAGATTAATAAATCTGTTTTATTTTTGCTGTTTGTTAAGAATTTTTCCTTAGTAGTCTTCAAAAGCATGTCTTCATTAAATAAATAATCAATTGGAAGGAGTGTTACCTATGTATCTACGGTTTCTCTCAGATGCTTTAGTTTCATCATTACATATTATATCCATCAAATACAACTTTAACATTGGTGCCATAGTTATTACGGAGATATCTGATGTATTGTTGACAAATGTCGGAAAACTTTCGATTTTGTTCCCATTTTAATCTGTGAAGTAACATATCACCATCAGTGATGTAGAAAAACTTATTAACATCGTTAACATCAGTTTTCACATTATTCAAAAATATCATATAGTTATGATTTAGTCGTTTTCCTCATTCCTATCAAACAAAAGGCCAATTTCTGTTGTGTGTGTTCCTAAAACTCAGCGAAGTATCGACATAGTTACTTATGTCAAATATATATATATATATATATATATATATATATATATATATATATATATATATATATATATATATATATATATATATATATATATGGTACACTAGCCGTGCCCGCGGCTGCGCTCGCGTGGACTTATTTCACTATTATCGTTACTGCTTATTCCTTATGTTACCTAACGTAACATAAAACATATGTATTATAAAAAAAAACACGTAAATCGGGTAGGTTCTTGAATGCTAAGCGCTCTAACGGGCAGACAGAGAGATGTTGTGTTTTATGTATATTATAGATTTTTTTTTGATAAATATTGAGTTAAGATTTAAAAAAAGAAACACGTAAATCGGATAAGTGGTTTTCGAATGATAAACGCACTAATGGACAGCTAGACAGAGAGACGTTGCATTTTGTATGTATTGTATTCTTTGTTACATGATATTGTTCCATATTTAACGTTTCAGGTAGGTATTGCAAGAGAGTGCGATAGCGGCAAACTTTTTTCCGACTTGATTCACTATTATCGTCACAGCTTATTCCTTATGTTACCTAACGTAATAAAATATAGCCTATAACCTGGCCATAGAACATATGTATGTTTTAAAAAAAGAGCGCGTAAATCGAATAAATGGTTCTCGAGTGATAAGCGCACTAACGGACAGACAGAGAGACGTTACATTTTATATATATTATAGATTATAGATATAATATATACACATAATGTATATATATTTCTTGACTCTCATTATACCCCATTTTCATGTTGTAAAAATTGAATTTTTACGGGGAAATTGTTGCTTAAAAAAACATTTCTTATACTACAATTGTTTAATTGAGGTGTCCGTTACTATGTGACAGTACATTTTAAATTTCTAAATGAAATGAAACGAATTACTTTGTTATTTGTCACTTATTTTTTTATTTATCTGCTACTGCAGTTTCGTAGGTTTTCTACGTTGTCCAGCGTAATACTACGCTAGTTTTACGCTTGACAATGTAGAAAACCTACGAAAGTGCAGTAGCAGATAAATAAAATAACCGGTCAAGTGCAAGTTGAACTTGCACAATTAGTGTTCCGTACGTTGATTATTTTTAAAATAAAAATTTTTGTTAGGGTGGTATAAAATGATCAGTGACTTCACAAAACACACCCCAAATGAGTATTCAACAAAGTTTGTTTCCAATCTTTACTGAAAACTGGTGACCTTGAAATTTTGTTTTTTTTTATATACCAAATAAATTATTAAAGGTAATGCAGTCGCGATAATTTTCGTTCAATCTATACCCCGTGGAGAACATTCCAGAATTTTTTCAAAATTTTTTGATCAGTACTTTTCGAGATAAGGTAGGGGACAGCGTTTTTTTAAAAGTAATACGAAGAAAAGTGTGCGCAAGTATTACATTATATATATATTTTTTACTCGTGTTTTCACAAGCTTTCATTTGACACCACACTCGATAACCTATTAAAAAAAATTGTTTTCACTTCCGATTTCACCCCTCAAAACGAACCCCTTAAGTCAAAATGTATGTTACGGTGGTATAAAGTGATCAGTGACTTCACAAAACACACCCCAAATGAGTTTTCAACAAAGTTTGTTTCCAATCTTTACTGAAAACTGGTGACCTTGAAATTTTGTTTTTTTTTTATATACCAAATAAATTATTAAAGGTAATGCACTCGTGATAATTTTCTTTCAATCTATACCCCGTGGAGAACATTCCAGAATTTTTTTTTCAAAATTTTTTGATCAGTACTTTTCAAGATAAGGTAGGGGACAGCGATTTTTTAAAAGTAATACGAAGAAAAGTGTGCGCAAGTATTACATTATATATATATTTTTTACTCGTGTTTTCACAAGCTTTCATTTGACACCACACTGGATAACCTAGTAAAAAAAATTTTTTTCACTTCCGATTTCACCCCTCAAAACGAACCCCTTAAGTCAAAATTTATGTTACGGTGGTATAAAGTGATCAGTGACTTCACAAAGACACCCCAAATGAATTTTCAACAAAGTTTGTTTCCAATTTTTACTGAAATCTGATGACCTTGAAATTTTTGTTTTTTTTTATATACCATATAAATTATTAGAGGTAATGCACTCGTGATAATTTTCGTTCAATCTACACCCCGTGGAGAATATTCTAGAATTTTTTCGAAATTTTTTGATAAGTACTTTTCGAGATAAGGCCCGGAACAGCGATATTTCGCGGATTTTTAAAAATAATACAAAGAAAAGTGCGCGCAAGTATAATATTATATATATATTTTTTACTCGTGTTTTCACAAGCTTTCATTTGACACCACACTCCGATGACCTAGTAAAAAAATTTTTTTTTCACTTCCGACTTCACCTCCCAAAACTAACCCCTTAAGTCAAAATTTAATTCTCAAAATTACATGGTTTTGATGAGGCCATCAATTCCTATATTATTACCAAATTTCACCTTTCTATGTCAAATAGTTTCGGAGAAAATCGGGTGTGACAGACAGACACCGAAGTGATCTTATAAGTGTTCCGTACGGAACACTAAAAATAAGTGACAAATAACACACATATGTGTGTATATATATATATATATATATATATATATATATATATATATATATATATATATATATATATATATATATATATATATATATATATAATATATATATAAAATGCAACGTCTCTCTGTCTGTCTGTCTATCTGTCTGTCTGTCTGTCTGTCTGTCTGCCTGCCTGTCTGTCCGTTAGTGCGCTTATCACTGGAGAACCACTTATCCGATTTACGTACTTTTTTTTTAAAAACATACGCATGTTCTCTGGCCAGGTTATAGGCTATACTTTATTACGATAGGTAGGATAAGGAATGAGTAGTAACGTAAAATAGGGAATGAAGTCGGAAAAAAGTTTGCCGCTAGCGCGTCCCCTTGCAATGCACAGCCTAAACCATTAAATATGGAACACTATTATGTAGCAGAGAATATCTATAATCTATAATATATATAAAATGCAATGTCTCTCTGTCTGTCTGTCTGTCCATTAGTGCGTTTATCACGCGAAAACCACTTATCCGATATATGTGTCTTTTTTTTAAATTCATACATATATTCTTTGGCCAGGTTATGTAATAATAATAATCTATATGTATAATATATATAAAATGCAACGTCTCTCTGTCTGTCCGTTAGTGCGCTTATTTCTCGAGATCCACTTATCCGATTTACGTGATTTTTTAAATTCATACATATGTTCTCTGACCAGGTTATAGATATATATTTTATTACATCTACAATATATATAAAATGCAACGTATCTTTGTCTGTCCGTTTGTGCGCTTATCCGATTTACGTGCTTTTTTTTTTAAACATGCTAAACCATTAAATATGCAACAATATCATGTAGCAAAGAGTATCTATAATATATATAAAATGCAACGTCTCTCTGTCTGTCTGTCTGTCCGTTAGTGCGCTTATCACTGGAGAACCACTTATCCGATTTACGTGTTTTTTGTTAAACATACATATGTTCTCTGGCCAGGTTATAGGATATATTTTATTACGTTAGGTGACATAAGGAATAAGCAGTGACGATAATAGTGAATCAAGTCAGAGAAAAGTTTGCCGCTAGCGCGTTCTCTTGCAATACACTGCCTAAAGCATTAAATATGGAACAATATCATGTAGCAAAGAATATAATATATATAAAATGCAACGTCTCTCTGTCTGTGTGTCTGTCCGTTAGTGCGCTTATCACTCGATAACCACTTATCCGATTTACGGGTTTTTATAAGTTTATACATATGTTCTATATAATTCGATATAAGCCTAGATAATGGGAGATGAGGTGAGATAATGGGGGATAAGAAGAAATAATGGGAGATAAGTCGAGATAAGCCTCGATAATGGGAGACAAGTTGAGATAATTGGAGATAAGTATAAATAATGGGAAATAAGGTGAGATAATGGGAGATAAGTAGAAATATTGGGAGATAAGGGGAAATAATGGGAGATATTTTATTACGTTGGGTAAGGAATAAGCAGTGACGATAGTAGTGAATCAAGTCCACGCGAGCGGAGCCGCGGGCCCGGCTAGTATGTATATATATATATATATATATATATATATATATATATATATATATATATATATATGTATGTATATATATATATATATATATATATATATATATATATATATATATATATATATATATGTATGTATGTATGTGTATGTATATATATATATATATATATATATATATATATATATATATATATATATATATATATTATATTATATGTCATTATTATTGTTTAAACAATATAACTATTTATGTCTCCCTAACCCTACCCTATAACTACATATGTCTGATTTCAAATAATATATTAAAACAAATATTTAAAAAAATCAAAATCGGAACTGTTCTTGAGGATTAAGAAGTAAATCATATATTACCAACTTTGGATGAGTTAAATACAGGATTCGTGAACGTAATTTTTTTTTGCTACAGCTTATTCTTCGAGATAGTCATTTGGCGTGTAAGAAAACACCCTTATTAAAGCTAGTTGCTGATTTCCGACTAGAAAGTAATTTATTTTAAATGACGTTACCTCGGGTTAAAAGCTTCTATAAAATTAGTTTACCTTTAAAGCGTTGAAACCAGAAAACAATTTTTAGGTTGTGTCGTGTTAACTTTCCATTTAAAAGCTATTCGAAACTCTGTATACTTCTAGCTTGCGATGCAAAGTGTTTGATATAATATAATATATCAACTATATCTATTAAAAGTTGCTCTAGCTTACTTTAGCTTTACAAGTTTCCATAAACTAACTTTAAATAACAGTATTAGAGTTAAAAGCCAAATCCATTTGATATGGTAACGTTTAGTATATTCGGAAAGTAAATGTAATGTACTAATAATCCCTTTAAAAATATTAAAAATACTTTTACAAGGCTTAATCAATTTTGAAAATAAAGTTATGATTTTTTTTTACACTTATAAGAATTTGTAGAAAATTAACTTTCACAATCCGTACTCATACTCACTAATTTTTTGTAATATCGCAATTTTAAGTAGGCTTCCGCTTAATTTCTGAAGGGTTAGTTACAGATTATTAAAGATCAGTCCTGGAATACATACTTCGTAAAGTCGTAATGGAAGTATTGTATTTGTCTGTTGGTCTCCCTTTCTATCGGTCTGCATATGTGTCTGTCTATCTGTGTATTTTTTTCTTAACGTTCACCTCCCCAAGTGAATAGGGATTTCGCCCTATTGTATATTCTAAAGATATCGGCGAAGGTGTCAACGTTGTCCAAGGTCAGAAACATACATTTTTGTGTTTTACGGCACCTTTTAGACAACGCGGTAGTGCTGCCATGGACGTTACTGTAACAACTCCTTTTTTTATGGGTCTAGCACACGTGCTGCAGGGAAGTCCCTAAAGCGCTACAGGAGCGACACGTGTGCGAAAAAAGCGATTCACGTTGTTCTTGAATCGCTGTAAATTGTTCTCGGTGGGAAAGACAGTCCTGGGTAAGCCATTCCAAAGGGATGATATTCTCCATATAAAAGACTGCTTGAAAAGCGTTGTACGAGGAGTAACAAGCTGAACCTCGAACACTCTCCATGAAAATACAATAGGCTCAAGTCGCCAACCGTTCTTCGATGTTCCAGCGAATCAAGGCCGCCGGTCAGTTCTGGGTCTCCATTCAGACGAACAGCCCGTCTCTGAACAGAATCCAAGAAATGCAGTGTATGTTTGGGAGCCGAGCCCCAAACATGGGAGCAGTATTCCATAGTTGGTCGAATTTGAGCTTTGTAAAGAATAAACAGTTGTTGTGGAGTGTAAAGCTTTCTGGTTCGAAATAATATTCCCAACTTTTGAGAAGCTCTCCCTGCTATGCCTGCAACATGTTCATGCCAGGACATATTTGCTCCCAAATTAACACCCAACAAATTAAGTGACGATGCTAGGGGAATGGAGTGCCCCGACATAACTATGTCGGGTTCAGCAACGTTAACTTTTTTAGAAAAAACAGTCGCCTGGATTGTTGTAGCGTTAAAATCCACTTGGTTACTGTCACCCCAAGATAGAATTTCTTCCAAGCCTTTGTTAAGTTGAATGCCTTCCTGTTGTCTGTGGATATTCGCCTGAGCAGTCGATGTCCGAGCGTTCAAAGTGAATGAAGAGATAAGCGTACGGTCATCCGCAAAGCTGTAGATTGGATTCCCGGTCTTTTCCAGCAGATCGTTAATGTAAATGAGAAAGAGAGTAGGAGACAGTAAGGAGCATTGGGGCACTCCGGCGTTAACAGTAAAGGTGTTAGAAAGAAATCCGTCGACTGCGACTCGTAAAGAACGCTCGCTGAGGAAACATGAGAGCCACAAACAGAACTTTTCAGACATACCATAAGACCGTAGCTTAGCCAACAGTCCATCGTGCCTTGGATATGTCAAGAGCAACCGCTCGAGATTCCCCGAAGTGTTCAATTGCGTTGTTCAAAACATGTATTACATAAGTCAGAAGATCTCCTGTTGATCTATGTTTACGAAAGCCATATTGGTGATCGCTAATAATGTTGAATCCTTCAAGGTATTTTAGAAGATGCTGATGCTACTTATGTATGTGGCCGAGTCAAATATACTTAAATAATTTTACTAAATAAAAGTATACCGACCTACCGGGATTGGAACCCAAGACCTTCTGCACCGTGGCAAAGTACTACGCCATGGAGCCATGGGCTGCCACATATCGATATCAAATTGGGTACACATATGCTACTTAAACAGTATGAGTTTTTTAGAGGTACGGAGTACAAAGACTAGTGAAGGGGTTTAGAGATGTTGCTTTATATATAGTGTAATATATCCTTGTCAGGGTTCTGAAAATTAAGAATTTGTTAGTTTTTCATTATTCCCAATTTCTACTTGTATAATATGAAGAGCAAAACATTAGGTTTCAGTTGCACATATCTCTAAAGCCCTCTCTCGGGACCCTTTCTCTGGAAAATTATTTTTCATAAGAAAGTCCTTATAATGTAAAGTATGCAGTTGTAATGCATTAGTGTGGGAAAGTCAAATTCAGTATTTATTTTAGAACTGCGTGTTTGGAAGGAAATTACAGTTAGCTCTAGTAAGTTAAATTTACTTGTTTCCTTTTGCTATAAAATATCTGGATTAGTGTGCTTTTCAAATTATTAGCTTTGTTTTTTCCCCAAAAATATCGTTGATAACCTCTATAAGGTATGGCGAAAAAGTAAGTTCTCTATTTTAGATGTGAATAAGTTCGTAAAAATTTTAAAAGATATTGATCCTGAAACATAAAACCTAAATTATAGTGGATTTCGTAATGAGCTACTTCCGACAAAATCATCTGGTTAAAGATGCCCCTTTCCACCTTGATATATTAATGTTATTTTAGAAAATATTCCATTAGTTTAATTGAGTGGTTTTTGAGAGCTGCTTTAAATGTTTAAACTTTTTCTTCGAAGTATTCTCAAAGGAAGAACTGAAGTCAGTAAGATCTTTGGAGTTATAATACATGTAAAGATTTTTTTAAAAAAATATCCTGATTTTATTCCCTTCTGGTTAAACTGGGAGTTGAATTTTAAAAAAAAAAGTCCCTTTTTAGACGGAGTCTGGCTAAATATGACGTTGAATTTTGAATAAAATATTTAATTAAGTACACAAGGTCACTTAGAATATATATCTATATATATATATATATATATATATATATATATATATATATATATATATATATATATATATATATGTACATATATAATAGAATATATATATATATATATATATATATATATATATATATATATATATATATATATATATATATATATATATATATATATGTACATATATAATAGATATATATATATATATATATATATATATAATATATATATATATATATATATATATATATATATATATATATATATATATATATATATATATATATATATATATATATATATATATCTACTAGTCCACAGCATTTATTAATCAGTGCATCAAAAAAAACGTTTAAATAAAAGTTATATGATATTATACGGCGCACATACTGACGTTGACAATAAAATGTTGAACTGTCAGTTTGAAGAAATTAGGCCATCTTGATTTTTTTTTAAATGGAAAGCCCTGTATATTATTTTACTTTTAAGTCCTACTAAAAATTCTAGATATTATTTGTCTGACATACCATATGACTAAATTGAACTGTTTTAGAATTATTGTCATTTGAAATTTAAAATAAAAAAAGACAGAAAAAAACTATTAATAAATACTTATTTTTAAGGTAACAATTGCTCAAAATGTCTACCGTTAACAGCGAGGCAATGACCCATCTCTAATAAGCTGTCTCTGTGAAGCGGCTTGAACAGAGTTTTGCAGAGAATCCGGGGTGATCTGTGCTACTTTATATTGAATCCTTTGTTGTAAATCGAGTGGCGTAAGGTCGGGACTCCTTACAGGCCATTCTACAGCACGTCTTCTGCCTGTCCATCGATTAGGAAAAATCGTATCCAAATATCTACGAACACTGTTAGGGGTATTCAAATTATTTTCATTGGGAAAAAGATCTGCACAAGTTGGAATAACTTGCTCTCGGAGTAACTGTAAATACCGCTGTAACATTTCCATCGATAAACAATGGCCCAGTAATATGACATCCACAAATCCCTGCCCACACGTTTATCTTTTGTGGTCTTACAGAATGACTGTCGAGTATCCCGTGGGGATTCTCAGTAGACTAGTACCGGCAGTTAAGCCTGTTAACCCTTTCGTTAAGACAAAATGTGCCTTCGTCATAAAAAATAATATGAATTAGGTTAGGATCATTATTGATTCGTTCCTGATCGATGGATAGGCAGAAGAGGCGCTATAGAATGGTCTGCAAGGAGTCCCGACCTTACGCCACTCGATTTGTTTTATGGGGTCATTTGAAAACCAAAGCTTACCGAAGTCGACTTGAAACTGTAGAAGATTTACAACAAAGAATTCGCTATAAAGTAGCACAGGTCACGCCGGATTTCCTCCAAAACTCTGTTCAAGGTGTTTATGACAGACTGGGACATTTCGGATTGTGACTGCGATTTTTTACCAATGCAATAGCAACGGAAGTAAAAAATTTGGAAGGTTATTGCTACCAATAATATATTAAGGTGTCCACCTTTATAAATAAAATAAGAGATAATAAATTAAAATGAGAATATTAAAGTCATTTTATATACTATTATATTTAAGTGACAAAATAAACAGGCATTAATTCAGACTTACATTAAAATTTTGAGACATCTAAGAACTTTTTCTTAAAATTAAAAAAAAAATTCTTTTTAAGCCCAAAAAGTATTTTAATTATATCATTTAAGCGGAAAAATTGTCGCCTTCCCGGGGTGGTAGAAAGTTTTTTCAAATTTAATTTCACGATACGAAAATATCTGGCACAGACGGACTGGGATGCAAGGCGCCACGTAAATCTAAAAACAAATGCTATTTTATGCTGCGTCTGACATTTCAACCCCTTTTCACTTGATGGTACAGAGTGTTCATTTCTATAGAGCGTCTGTTAGTTCTTTTTTATTTTTAAGATAGTTCAAAAGTGATTAATGATATTCGGACGTGCATAAGTGAAATATGTGTTTTTCCGTGCACATACATGAGAATATTATGGTAGCGTATTCATAATTTTGTAACAAACTTTCTTTACGAAATCATATTTTATGTAATTCATACCACCTAAGTTAAAATATTTTGACAAAATTATCCCTTTTTTGGTACATTGGTTCCATTAGACAAAATTAGTGCAATACATAAAACACCCAGCCACTCTAGGTAATATCAATATAAATCAGCTAGTATCTGGCATATTTTGCTATATCTGGAACTTGTCAGCTAGTTGTAATTGAAGATTGTAGTCAAAATTGTTCACAGACTGATCGTAGTAGTAAAGAAGATTAAGAATTATGCCTCAATTGTGGTGGCCAGGCTCAACGAGCGAGGGGAAGCATATGAATAGAAAATACGATTTATTAAGAATCAAAGTTTGTTATCTGGTACATCTCTACTATATCCTAAATCTGATATTCTTACACAAAAGAATACTCTGAGCATTATTACTCGACATTTTAAAGAACGAAATAATACTCTATATTGAGATATTATTCAAAAACACATACATATCCCTAAATCCCAAATCTTGTGTATTATTTACATGTGAGATTAAAAATAATTACAATTACTTTTTTTTAGTCAAAAACAAGTAAAAAGTGAGCAGAAGAAAGAAAGAAACCGACGGAAATCTTTTTTCGTGATCATGAGAACATCAAACGGAATGTTTTTTTTTCATAGTATATATGTTAGTGATGGAAGTAAAAAGAGTTAGAAAGGTTATACACATAGCTACTTAAAGTCCACATTTAAAAATTTGTCGTAAGACAAGTAGAGCAGAGATTGGGCTTTAGAGATATTTACAACTGAAGTCTGTTATTTCCCTCTAAATACTATTCCTGAGAAAACTGAAAATAATAAAAAACAACGCAATTTTTAGGTTTCTCGACTCCAAGACTCCATACTTAACACTATATATCGCAGCATACCTTCCAACCGCCTACCGTACTTCGTTGACCCCTTGTACATAGCATCTCCTATAAACCCCACTCGTACCTCATTAACCTCTTATATGTTTTATCATAAATAATTGAAAATAAGGAAAAAGTAACTCAATTTTTAGGTCCTTTGATTCCAAGAATCCTAAAAAGGTTATATCACACGATATAGGTATACAAAACATCCTCTCTAATCCCTTCTCTAATATTTAATATATATATATATATATATATATATATATATATATATATATATATATATATATATATATATATATATATTATATATTATATATATATATATATATATATATATATATATATATATATATATAATATCCTGAAATAGTAATATAATATTAATCCCTTATACGCGTAACCATAAAAAGTAAGAACAAAGGAAAAATAACACAATTTTCGAATTTAACAGTCCTAAAAATGACACATGATATATACGAAGTTACCCCTTCAACATCCTTCCCCGCCCCTTTTTTCCCAGAAAATGTCTCGTAATGGTATTGGAATTTTACAAAATTGTACAAAATAGTGTTTATTAAAAGTTTCGACGATGATGACTCCGTCATATGGGTGAACATTACGCTGCGTGCGAGAAGAGACACATTCAGATTCAAGCAATTCACTTCTAACCTACGAGTAGCCCATGTAGATCTTCCACATCACCGGCATTTTCGATTATTTTGCTTATTTTCTGAGCGTCCGCAAACAAATAGTATGGTAAAAACCCTTTAGAATCGGATCTACATTTATATTTTTGAAAATGTAAAGGCGAATAAATTGGCCTTGACCAATCAAAAAACTCTCTTTTTACTTAGTTACCGGGATATTAAATCCCAGGGCCTGACGCTTATGCACAAGCAGCTTTTGGTTCAATGTATCAATTTATCACGCCTGGATTTTAAAATAAAATTTTGCCTCTATGAGGGTTCCAACATTTAATATATATTTCTCGTGTCAAAACCAAATGTTTTCGATAGAAAATATCCCAGAACTGCCAGGTTCGATCAACTATTGTAAAATAAAAAAAAACGCGAAACCAAATTGAATTCTTGTTACAATTCAACCTTAAATGTTTTACTATTTGCAATTCTCGCCACGTTGCTTTAATAAAATTCTTAGATTACAAAACAGTCGAATTTGATTTCGATATATAGTATGATTTCACGTGTTACCGTCCTTTTTCATCTTATCGGGAACAATTGATCTCCATTTTATTTACTTAACTTTATTTGGTTTGTGTAAATAAAGTTGTTTCCTTTTAAATTCAATCCTTAAACTGATAGACCTAATTTATACAATGTTAGCAACAAAAATAGCTGGGACGGGATAGTGATAAACGGCAAATAACGGTCTGAATATTGTACATTCGTCATTTATAGACATGTACTACTGAAAATTAAAAACAGCAACATTCACAGTTGTTAATTTGATATTAAATATTTAATTGAATGGTAACTACACAATAGCCAGAAATAAGCGTTTCTGTGAACAATTAATTTAAAAATATTAACACGGTGAAAATATGATCAGAGCGAAATACAATTTGGCTTATTTAAGGAACATCTATCTTTTGTTTGCTAAATTATTGGTATAGAAATGCTACGACGGAAGGTAAGATATACTTATCTGTTTTATCGGCTTCATTAAAGATCATTTTGAGAACGCTAAACAGCTACTTCGGCTGGAGTAACTTCCAAAAATCCGAATTGATGATAAGCACATAACAACAATTAGAGAGCTTTATTGGCAATGGTCAGCTGCAGTCCTCATTATTATTGAACTCTCAACAAGGAACTTCGTTGTATGGAAATGAACCTGTCAAGGATGTGTACAAGTATTCCGTTTAATAACGTACTGCCGCAGAAAAGGGTTTCAGTTGACGCTAAATCATAAACAGACAACGACATGGCAATGAATAATAGTTGTTATGAAGACGGTATCATAATCATAGTTAACAACCATCAGACCATCAGTCTGGGTAGCGGGTAGATACTCTTCTACAATCCCGGTAGAGGATAGATCTGCTTCAGGGACGCGACCCTGCCCACGCGAGCTTTGCTTCTCTCCCACTCCTTAATATCGGGAGAAAGCATGTCCCACCCTTAATTCCCTCCCTTTTCCACATCCTAACCACCCATCTTCCAATCCGCCCGGCCAGCGTAGAAGATTATGGTCATCAACACCCTAGCTGATAATGCAGAGTCCTAAAACAAATGGAATTGTACCCCAGGTATGTATGGGTAAACACCGTAAATCTCACACCTCAATAAGGTCTGCCTCGAGGATTCTGGGGAAGGTAAAAACTTGTAAGCATTGTCCAACCGAAACTTGACAGAACAGCCCCCAATAAAGAACAATTCAAAATCAAAACTGTACATTGTCACATATAACATACGAATAATGATTTCCAATCAACATCTATAATCATCAGAAGAAGAAAAATTCTCTCATATAAACTGGAATGTTCTGGGTCTCTGTGAGACGAGATTGGCTGAAGAAAAATAAACTACATTAAAATTAGGGCACCTCTTATATCAAAACAATAAAGAAAAAGACCCATATATAGTCGGAACAGCTATTTTGATTCATAAATGTGTTCAACACCTAGTCACTAAAATTAAATCTATATCACACAGAGCCATCTACATAACAATGTAATTATCCAAACTGGAGTAGGATCCATTATGGAAAGAGGGAAAAGGCTAGTAAACTATCTACAAAGTGAAAACATGTACTGTATCAATGACATAAGGGTTGATGGTAGATCTCTAAATTATCTTCGTTTGCGGATGACATCGTGTTGATCAGCCGAGACACATATGGGCTGAAAGTTTTCTTTAAGAATTTCAAAGGTAATTATCAAAAATAAGTCTGTCCATGAACCTGGGAAAAACTAAAATCATGACATTAGATGATAGAGAAGTGCGTATGGATGATCAGGTTGTAGAAAAAGTAGAGGAATATGTAGGTAGAGAGAATCAACAGACGTTTCCAACTAACATGGGCTGCAACGGGAAACACATAATTAAAAAAAGCAGTATTCCAATCCATTTGGGAAGGAAAGTGTATGTATACTTCCGGTGATAACGTATGGAATGGAAACCACAACTGTAACGAACCAAGCAGCACATAGACTTCGAGAGAGAAGTAGAAGAGGAGTCATTGAATGGATGATGTTAGGAATAACTCTGTTGGTCGTCAAGACAGCGTTTGGTGGACAAAACACATTATACACTGAATACCCCGCCTGCTTAAACGGAATGTTGGCAGACCAATAAAAGGTTGGTTAGCCGACATTAAACAGAAAGTTGAAGAAAATTGTCACCAACTAGCTCAGAACAAGGAACGATGAAAAGAGACGGGTGAGGCCTATTTCCAGGAGTGGACTGTGAAGGGCTGCTAAAAGAAGAAGAAGAAGAAGAAGCCTATCAGTCAATTCTAAACAAAGTTCACCATTATAAGTAATAACTATTATTGTAACTATATATTTATATTGCTAACGATGATGATGGTAATTAGTAGGCAACATGAGGATACTCATCTGAACATTCATGGGGGAATATTTGATAGGATCGCAAAGTGTAGCTTTCCTCTTAGCGAAGAACTGAAGAAGAGAATTGGTTATTAAAAAACAGCCTTTCTAAAATCAATTGAATGTTATATATGGCCAGTTGTCCTATTTTGTGTCGAAACCTCAAAGATTCCTGAAATCAGTTACTGGCGACGATCTATGGTGTTTTAATATTATCTAAAAACAAAGCATCATACTGTGTATTGGAAGATAAGATTATCACTATAAGTCAGAAAAAATACGAATTCCATTCAAAATCAAAACAATATTGATTGTGTTTTACAATGTCAGTGATATTAGTCATCGTCATCATTTGTTCCAACTGGTCAAACTACCAAGGTGAGTAATAATTATTATATACATTCTATACGCTACAGTAATTGTTTGTTAATTTCACCTCGAAATCAAGTCTGTGTGTTGAATCATTGACTGTATTGGCCGGATTTAGCACTTTGTGACTTTTTACTATTCCTAAAAATTAAATTAAACTTATAAAGATTCTTTTTTAACGACACAGAGACCATTAAAAATTATTTTATTTATGCTTTGCAGGCATCTATAAGAATATTCATTTGGATTACTATTAAATTTTATTTAATTAGGAGACAAATAACTTAAATAAAGAAAAGAGAAAACCGAAAAAAAAGTTTCCGTTGTCCGTTGCATTAATACCTTTTTTTAATTTGCCATCAAAGTTTCCACTAATATTCGTATTATCCTTCTGAATAATACAGAGAAACTATCCGAAAAATAAATTTATTTCCTCTTGTTTTTTTTGCTATATAAAAAATCATGATGCATTTCCCTTATCGCGTCCCCGTTGACAACATTTCAAAGGAATTGTAATAAGGTTAAGCTATGTGGTATGTGGTACCTGTATAGATAATAACAGGAGAAAACGGTATATATACTGAAGTTTCTAAGAAAATGTTACGGTTTTAAAAACAACTAACTAGTAAATAGGAAAATCTGCTCCCAATGTAACTCCGAAGAGTACTAAATATCTTTTTTTAAAACATATATGGTCACATAAATTCTTGGGCTTATTTTGCTGTTGTCAAGAACATCACAGATAATCAACAGATTTTACACGTAAAATTTTAATTAAATTTATATTGTATCTTGCCTGCATTTATTTTCATTGTGCATTTATTATATTACTATATATATATATATATATATATATATTATTTGTGTTATTTATTAATAAATTATGTTAAATATAAACAGACCTGTGAAGTAAACTATAATTTTGGTTCAGAGTAGTATTTGTATTAAACTAACAAATTTTATAACAAATGCATTGTTTATATTTTTATTAATAATTATCATTGTTTATATTTCAATCGACCACGTCAATTTTAAACAATTTTTCTTGCTACTAACGTTACCTGATAGTAATATTAACAAAGTCATCGCCAGACATCGTGGAATATTATACTAAATATCTTCCTTTTGTAAGTAAATAATAATGTTACACTAAACCTGTGTTCACAATTAAAAACAATTATTTAGCTCTAGAGGGATGAAAGTGGGCTTCCAATGGGTATCCCAACTTTAATTTCAGTTTCCAAATAAATCGGCAGACTAACCCCACTTCAAAAAAACTAAATGCTACTGTCAAAGCTAACTCGGAGTAAATAAATTAAAATACTGGGTTTAGTAGTTTAATAGTCAGTACTCAGTGGTGTATCATTACAAAATTTTACAATAATCTATTACAATTATAAATCGTACGATTTATCATTGTAACAGTTTATTTGTATAGGGCCGGTAGCTACAGGGTCATAAATAAACTACTACTAAGGTAGTAAAATAAAATTAAGTGTAATAGTAGTTACAGGACAAGCTCGTTTTAAATAGAACAACGTTTGACTATCACTTTCAGTTTCATGGGAAATGTGGTACACTTTTTTATTTTATGTGAAATACCCCATATTTTTTGTGTATCATTCGGCACAATTTTAAATTGATCAAATTGTAATCTTTACGTAACCAATAAAATGGTTGAATTTACAAAAATCAAAAACGTCACTTACATAGGTAGTTTTTTTATCATCTAACTAATTTTGAAAAAGCCAACAATAAGAAAGTTCTTTAAGTATAAAATTGACTATCTTTATTGTCGGTTTGTATCGCAAAATCACCTTTAATTAAAACTAAAAAAAAAATACTTTTGTAGAGGTGTTTCGTTTTAAACAAGAAAGTATGTCACATTACCCATGAAATCGGAAGTGATTGTGGAACATGGGGGAAGGGTAAGGATGCCAGTAGCAGGTGGGCTGTTGTATGGCTGCAAAGAATAATCACGTCTCTAGCGGTGGTGGTTTGGTGGTTAAGGCAGTACATTATTTGCTGTTAAACCACTCTACTTTTGAAATCCAGGTACTCATTACATTGGTGTAAATACGGTATATACCGCAATTTTTCTGGCTGGTAAATATGTCCACGAACTCCAGAGTACTCATATTATCTACCAAATTTGACATTTAGTATTGTGAATTGTTAGAAAATAAATAAAGTTATGAAATTTTTTGTAAAATTTGAAACCTATTTTTTTCCGTACCATTTGAATTATTTCATCATTTTGTTTGCCTGATATTCTACGTCACTGACGATAGTTTTAGAAATAAGGGTTGTCTGTATTAGAAATTTCGGTAGTGAATTTAAACTACTAGAACTCATTTTACAATTGCAACCACAAATTAATTTTGTAGTTTAGATGGTACGTCTAAGTCGAATTTATATACTGGAAACATAATCCTTTACAATGGCGTTTAATGATTTATAAGTAGAGTTCGACGTAAGTAGGGCGTATTGCGTTTTGTTTCATTTGATGTAGATTTAATAAATTTTGATATTCTCAAGGCACCCTTGATTTATCTTCCGGTTTTTTGATACTTGCCAATTCGTAGTGTTTGGTTTTATTCACTGTAGCTTATGAACAAAAATATTTAATATTATAGATGAGAAGTAATTTAAAAATTCTGCTATTGTATCAAAATGGTTTTTGTTGTAAAAGTAAAAATTAGGCTAACCTGGTAAGTTAATACAAGGGTGTATTTTTATGTAATACAGATAGCCCATTTTGGTCGCTAAAGTCAAAAGCATCTATAATATATATAAAATGCAACGTCTCTCTGTCTGTCTGTCTGTCTGTCTGTCTGTCTGTCTGTCTGTCTGTCTGTCTGTCTGTCTGTCTGTCCGTCCGTCCGTCCGTCCGTTACTGCGCTTATCACTGGAGAACCACTTATCCGATTTACGTACTTTTTTTTTAAACATACATATGTTCTCTGGCCAGGTTATAGACTATATTTTATTACGATAGGTAGCATAAGGAATGAGCATTGACGATATAGTGAATGCAGTCGGAAAAAAGTTTGCCGCTAGCGCGTTCCCTTGCAATACACAGCCTAAACCATTAAATATGGAACAATATTATGTAGCAAAGAATATCTATAATCTATATTACATATAAAATGCAATGTCTCTCTGTCTGTCTGTCTGTCCATTAGTGCGTTTATCACGCGAGAACCACTTATCCGATTTACGTGTCTTTTTTTAAATTCATACATATATTCTTTGGCCAGGTTATATAATAATAATCTATAATATATATATATATATATATATATATATATATATATATATATATATATATATATATATATATATATATATATATATATATATATATATATATATATATATATATATATATATATATATATATATATATATATATATATATATATATGTATATATATATATATATATATATATATATATATATATATATATATATATATATATATATGTATATATATGTATATAATATATATATATATATATATATATATATATATATATATATATATATATATATATATATAAAATGCAACGTCTCTCTGTCTGTCTGTCTGTCTGTGCGTTAGTGCGCTTATCCCTCGAGAACCACTTATCCGATTTACGTGATGTTTTTAAATTCATACATATGTTCTCTGACCAGGTTATAGATATATAATTTATTACGTCTATAATATATATAAAATGCAACGTATCTCTGTCTGTCTGTCCATTAGTGCGCTTATCACTGGATAACCAATTATCCGATTTACGTGCTTTTTTTTTAAACATGCTAAACCATTAAATATGGAACAATATCATGCATCAAAGAATATCTATAATATATATAAAATGCAACGTCTCTCTGTCTGTCTGAACCACTTATCCGATTTACGTGTTTTTATAAATTTATACATATGTTCTATATAATTCGGTATAAGCCTAGATAATGGGAGGTAAGGTGAGATAAGAATAAATAATGGGAGATAAGCAGAGATAAGTCTAGATAATGGGAATTATGGTGAGATAATGGGAGATAAGGAGAAATAATGGGAGATAAGGAGAGACCTGGTAAAATTTTTTTTTTCGCTTCCGATTTCCCCCCCTTTAAGTCAAAAGTTAACTTTCAAAACTACATGGCTCTGATAAGGCCATAATTTTTTGTTTTTATATGGGTCTAGCAGACGTGCTGCAGGAAAGTCCCTAAAGCGCTATAAGAGCGATATGTGTGCCGAAAAAGCGATTCACGTTGTTCATTATCGCTCTAAATTGTACTCGGTGGAAAACACAGTCCTGGGTAAATTATGCCAGCGTTGTACGAAGAGTAACAAGTTGAACCTCATACATCCTTCGAACACATTCCATGAAAATACTTGTAGAATAGGCTCAAGTCGCCAACCATTTTTTGATGTTCCAGCGAATCAAGGGTGCCGGTCAGTTCCGGGTCTCCAGTCAGACAAGTATGAGATATTTTACCACTGCGACACTCCAAATTACGGTCACTTATTTTTTTGTAAAACTTTCGTACAAAATTTTGTCAAAGCGTTTAGAACAGCGACCGTAGATTCATAAATAGGCAATTTTTTTATGCCGTCATATTCCTAGCTAGGTAGATCACTTAAAAACACACCCTTGTATATTATAGCATTATTAGTATTATTTTTCAATATCGTAGTATAAAAATAAGAAAAAATAAAAATAATATATATTAAATTATTCTCTAAAATTAGTTTCTTGTCACAATTTTCATATATTAAACCCTAATTTATCAAGTAAGTAGGACAGCTGATTTCAAATAACATTAAGTTATGCGTAAATGGTATTAATGATGTCTTATGTGTAGAGCTTAACACACACCTCCTCCTTCATACCTATTAATAAACCTTGCCTGTGTATTATAAGGCCTGTAATTATAAGGATCTTAACTAACAGCTATTTGTGAGAAATACGGTAAACGTTTCAAAAGATAATGGCTTTGTTATTTAAATTTTCGTCTGGTCAATTTTAATTTTGTGCGTTTTTTTTTCAATCTTCATTTTATTTTGTTGATAATTTAATTCTTCTTTATATATTCTTTTTTATCCTAGATGTATCGAGACCAATAGTAGAAAGAAATCAAAATTTTTTTAGTCTTTACCACTGGTGCTCATATAGTGTAATAATCAATCTCCTTGTGTGATGCAGATCATAACCCATTTCTTTGGCAATTTTGTTAGGAAGTTCCTAAATTTCAATTGATTTCTCAATTTTTCATTTATAGAAACTGCCGATAGAAGAAACTTTGGCTTCTTAATGGACCGGTTAGTTTCTCGGTTTCTGATGAGATTTATTATTGTTTGGTGTAGTAATGCATTAATATAGATAGTTTTTGAGAAGGGTGATGGTGTGAGTTGGCATTTGAATATACATTTGTGTGAGTTTGTTTTGGTTAAACCGAATGTTGTACCAATACAGTTATGAGCCAGATGATAAATGTATCGTCCACTTATCTACAACACCTACATTTGAGTTTTAAAGAAGCGTTAGCTATGGCATTTTCTCGAAAGGCTACCGTGATAGTGATTGCAACTGCTGGATATAGGGAAGAACTCATGGGCATTCCTGCAGATGACACACATGTTTCAATTAAATCTAAGATAAGTAAAGGTTATCTTTAAATATGACTCATGTTATAGAAACTTAATAGGTAATTGAATTATACTTATAGAGTCCACTTCATGATTTTTCATCAGCAGTGGAGAAATCAAAAGAACTACATACATCATACATGTCACTTATTGTCTGTGTATGTTGCTTCACTTGATTTACTAGTTCCCCTGATGAGACTGTTAGCAAATCATATCTCCAACATTGTCGAGTCTTCAATCAAGAAGAGAAGCGAAAAATTTCGTCAATAATAATAATAATTATAGATTATTATCTGACGATTAGTTTAACATTATTAGCAGAAAAAAATAGTAGCAAGGTATATTAACTTTTTATTCGGATTATAAAAATATATGTAAGTACAAGTTTTAAAATAATTTCATATGTATATTTTGAAATGTAAAACGTAAAGACGTCGTCCATTATAAAAACATTCATTGTGCTGGAAATCACCTTTCTTTCTAAAGTGACATCCCTTAAAAATTTAAGCTTTTTTAAGCTGTAATACTACATTATAATATATATATATATATATATATATATATATATATATATATATATATATATATATATATATATATACATATATATATATATATATATATATATATATATATATATATATATATATATATATATATATATATATTACAATAGAGGTTTACAACAATACATTAAAATTCCTTGTTTCAATCCGTTCGCTGCTGCTCGAAGCTAACTGTTGGCAAGATCACAGTATCGAGTAGCAGTAGCAGCAAGAGCATTTGAAAATGCCAAATGAGATTTTGGTGAAACGTCGTGCAAATTCATTGTTAGACGAACGGATTGAAACCCGGAATTATATATATATATATATATATATATATATATATATATATATATATATATATATAAAATGGGTCATTTTAGGCCCCTTTGGATGGCAATATAGAAAGACTCGAACCGACGCGCGTATAAGTGACTTATTTTGGATTTTACGTGATTTTGATGAAACTCCTGAATCGACTGAGAATTTCACTAAAATGCGTTGTAGACAAAGATTTCCCCTACCGATTTTTTGTTGAATTGCTAGAATCGCATCTACAAATATGAATTATCGGAGACACATTCTTACTTGATAGACTGTATATCATATATTCGTTCTATAATAATTTTACTGTTAATATGAACTAGCATATACTGCTGCTGCGCCCACTTGGTCTGCATACCGCGTCGAAACTGATAGTTTTGATACACTTGACTTTCCGCCATTTATATCATATCTGATTAATTATTATATTTTTCTTGCAGGTATCTGCATTTTTATCAATTTGGAAATAGTTTCATAGATAGCGCAATGTAAGTTACATATTTTAATAAATTTGGAAATAATACTTGGGTATATTTTTAATGATGATCTTTCAAAGTTATATTACTTCCATTAAATGAAAAATTTGTAGTTTAAAATTGATCAAGAAAATACCAAATATCCAATATATTTACCAAGAATCATTTTAAATAGAGTAAGATAAGTATCAGCGGATTCTTAGTTACACGAATTCGTCGTATCACATTTTCCTTTTCCGTTATATGAAATAATATGATGTGTACCATAACAAGAGGATTTATAATTAGTACAAAAAAATGTTGTTTATATAACTCACTGTTGTGAGTACTGTTTATATTGCTTTATGCTTTCATTTCCACAAATAAATACACATGTTTCCTTGATATTTTCCTTTAACTTTCAATATTTTAATTTTTGAAATAGCCTCGTTCGATTTTGCTGCTTGCAGTCTAATATTAAACTTCCACTTTTATTTGAATTATTCATAATTCAATTATCGGCATAATAAAATATTTATAGTTAATAAAACCGTCAGTCGATATAAAATAACAACTGGGCAAAAGCAAATCCTTTGTTATGCAAAATCTTAAGGTGCTAAAATATAATAAACCTAAAAGCATGTTCCCGGGATAAATTGAAAATTTGCTTGTTACCAGTTTTACAAAAAATTGCCGACGTTTTTTCTAAGGAACTTTAATGTGATGTTTAATTTTTTTACGAAAGAAACATTCATATTTTAGTTAATAAACTTCTCATTAGGTATTCACTGCTTTCAGAATAATAATGAATTGTATTTTTTATGAGAAATGTTCAATATACTAATTTGAGAATGTGCATGAAAGCTTAGTCACTTATTAAATCTTCATGCCTTTCATTTAAGTTTCCAATAAATTTAATTTGACATTTGATTCTTCCAAAAAATGAACACGTACTGTCTGATTTACTAAAAAGGTTTTAACTTTAAAACTAGTCTAATTTGGTTAATGATAGGAACACCAATTACTTAACTTAAAATATGGTGTTGATTAGTATGAGACTAGAAGACTCGTATTTATTTGGGATTAATGTGAGAAATTATTTTTATATTCCAAGAACTATTAATTTTTTTATTTGTTCCATGATCTTATTTATAATTTTTTATTTTGAATTTTTTACTTGAAGGCTAATTAAAAAAAAAAAACCGGTCAAGTGCAAGTTGAACTTGCACAATTAGTGTTCCGTACGTTGATTGTTTTTAAAGGGTGGTATAAAATGATCAGTGACTTCACACACCCCAAATGAGTTTTTAACAAAGTTTGTTTCCAATCTTTACTGAAAACTGGTGACCTTGAAATTTTGTTTTTTTTTTTAATATACCAAATAAATTATTAAAGGTAATGCACTCGTGATAATTTTCGTTCAATCTATACCCCGTGGAGAATATTCCAGAATTCTTTCAAAGTTTTTTGATCAGTACTTTTCGAGATAAGGTAGGGGACAGCGATTTTTCGCTATTTTTTAAAAGTAATACGAAGAAAAGTTTGCGCAAGTATTACATTATATATATATTTTTTACTCGTGCTTTCACAAGCTTTCATTTGACACCACACTCGATGACCTAATAAAAAAATTTTTTTTTCACTTCCGATTTCACCCCTCGAAACGAACCCCTTAAGTCAAAATTTATGTTACGGTGATATAAAATGATCAGTGACTTCACAAAACACACCCCAAATGAGTTTTCAACAAAGTTTGATTCCAATCTTTACTGAAATCTGATGACCTTGAAATTTTTGTTTTTTTTATATACCAGATAAATTATTAAAGGTAATGCACTCGTGATAATTTTCGTTCAATCTACCCCCCGTGGAGAATATTCCAGGATTTTTTTCAAAATTTTTTGATAAGTACTTTTCGAGATAAGGCGCGGGACAGCGATTTTTCGCGATTTTTTGAAAATAATACAAAGAAAAGTGCGCGCCAGTATTACATTATATATATTTTTTTTACTCGTGTTTTCACAACCTTTCATTTGACACCACACTCGATGACCTAGTAAAAAAAATTTTTTTTTCACTTTCGATTTCACCCCCCAAAATTAACCCTTTAAGTCAAAATTTAACTTTCAAAACTACATGGCTCTGATGAGGCCATCAATTCCTATATTATTACCAAATTTCAAGTTTCTATGACAAATAGTTTCGGAGAAAATCGGGTGTGACACACAGACAGACAGACAGACAGACACCGAAGTGATCTTATCCGTACGGAACACTAATAAGGAGATTTAGCTTAGATCGGGTCTAGAGTTTGGAACCTTTTGGTAAAACTTGCGTTAATGTATTAATTAATGAAATATATTAATTTGATTTTGCAACTCTTAGTACAAGATCAAACTATTTCTTTCTTTAGAAATACATATATAATTGTAATTGGAGATATTGGCGACGTAATTTACCTGGTACTTAGTTGCAAACGCGTAGTTCTAACGGAAACATTAAATCTGACTTCCTCACATTAAACAGCAACGTAATTTAAGCTCTTTCTGTTAAAACTGGAAATAATGAAAAAACATAATTTTTAGATTGCCTGACTGAAAACCTGAAAAAAGAAATATAATATGATTTATACGAAGCATCTCTATTAACCTGTTCCTTATCAGTTATGTTACGTACATGTCTGATTAACAACTATGCTTAAAGTTGATTTATTATTCAAAGTAAAAATCAGAAAAATTCTCATAATGCTATTAAAACTATACCATATCTAAAATCGTTTGGTAAGATACAATGAACTGTACTAGGTACGTATCTCTAATACCCGGAGGCTGACAGAGCAGCCAAAAGCCGATAGCGTGGTTGACACAATCAACACTTCAACGCAGGCAGAGCGGTTTTTGACGGATCCTCCTTAGGCATATGTGGTTTAGTGTAAAACCACCATAAAGTTCATTTTTTAGCAGTGTATCCACTGTGCTCTTATTTGTCAATCCATCCCGAACGCATCTGGCCATATCACGGCCCATCAACCGGGCTAGGATCGACAAACAGGAAAACATAATTTACTAGCCCTTATCCAGTACTTACGGAACATAATGATAAAATACAACGAATTATTGTAAGTACGCATACCTAATACACCATCGGAGGCTGTCACAGCAGTCACAAGTGACACAAGCAATTGTTTGTTTAATAATTTAAAATATGCCATGTGACCACTTACACATACAACATGCAGAAAAGCAAAGTAACAAATTCCCAAATATGTTACAAACCTATTCAAGTATCGAACAAAAGAGAACACAATAGCTTGTTTTAGTGGATTTAAATAAACAAATAATTACTATATTTTCTATATCAAATGTCGATTCTTTGTTCTGATAAATCCTTTGTATTTTAACTGATAATATTGCTTCATTGTGTAACCCTCAAAATATATAAATTATTTTTATTCGTTATCAGTATGGCAAAATATACAGAGTTGTGAAATGTTTATTTTTATGTAATTGGCTTGACTTTTCATTTTGGTTAAGATTCAAAATTATAAATAAAAATAAATATTCTTATTTTGATTATTAAGTTAGAAAGTTAATAAATTAAGGTCAATATACACGTAGCTAATTAGTCGATGTGATCACACTTCAAACTGTAAGAGCAAGTTTTTTTTAAACCTAAAATTTTATAATGTTTAAGTACCCAATAAATTTAATTCGCCATTTCTTTAATTTAAGCACAAAAAACTAACGATATGTCCGTGTCTTAAAGCATGCTTTCCGAACAAATATAAAATACTTGGTAGCTTCAGTTTTACCAACAAGGAACAATCGTATTCTTTTTATATTTAAATTTCAATTAACATTTGATTTTTCTAGTCAATTAATTGATAATTCAATTTTACTAATTTTTTGTTAATATTCTGAATTTATTAATTAGCAATGTTATCAAATATGTAAATTCAATAAGCTGTCAGCGTCAATATGAAAATATCTTTAAGTAAATGGAAACTTGTTATATCTGCTCAAATATATTAAAGTGTGAAAATGTATTTAAAAGCCTGGTTCGTCTAATAAATTTAAAATACCTCTTTCCTTCAGTTTCGCAAACAACATGCGGGAAACTCCAAGGACAAATTCTTAAATACGCGACAAATTGACTGAACTAGGGAACAAAAGACACCACAGTGATTTCAATTAGTTGATTTCTCCCTTAAAATAGACGACGGGTGGGAACTTCGGTTAACGTTTTCTCAATAAATCACTTTCAGTGGCGTACCGTTTATTAATAATTTTAGTCAGCGCCACATTGGATAAGAAATAGTACAATGCACCCAAATTAGTTTCAAATATTCTAATATTTAGTGGTTGCTAAATTGCAGTCACATTTGGTTCTAGATATAATGAATTTATGTATTTTTGTACAACATCAAGTTGTTTCTATTTGATTGAAAGCAAATAACGTAATGCAAGGATTAGGAGAACAAATTAATTCGGTACCTGTTTTAAGTTAACAGTAGGTTCGGTTTCTTTTTCCGAGCAAAGTACCACTTGATTGAGAAAAATATTCCCTATTTTTTCCAGACTATATGGTTATGTGAATACCAGCATCGCATGAAATTGTTATTTCGCTTCTTCAGGATTCGAGGATAATAAAGGACATTACAAACTTCCTGAAGTTCTACCACCTATCCTTACATTCCCAACCCAAACATACTTCACCAGAGTGATTGGCAATAAAAGTTGCATAAGTCATATTTTACCACCGCGTCGAAATTGTGAATATACTTGGCGTCCCGCCATCTAGGTCGTAATACGTGTGGATTTCAATAAATTTTCGAATAGTTTCACAGATGTCGCAGTATGTACGGGATTTTAATTACTGGGTTAAGAAAATCCTTCTATATTATTTTCCCGATATTTCTATTATTCTGAACATGACACCGAATGCTGCTTGCATGAGTGCGAAATATGTAGTTTGGGAAGTAGTTATACATAAAGCTACACGATGTCAAGTAAAAACAAAAATTTATGGTCTCGGAAACATTGTGTAGTAATAAAATATCTTGTAAAGAAGGGAAAAGGTGGTAAGGAAACATAAAATATTTAATGAGTAGTCTATACTGCTAATCGATGAGTTCATCTCTTTTATCAAGAATGAGAGGCAATCGTAGAATTCGTATACGGTAGATAGAAGACGAAGTGAAAATGAGTAAACAACGTATTGATGAACTTTTTTGGAATCATTTGTACATCAGTAAAGTGAATACACGGTCAGAAATACTGTAGTGTAATGGATCATGTAAAATGTTGTAGCTACGCTTGTTTTATGCGGGAATAATCCGTTTGCAACATATGATTGTATTATAACCTCTAATAAAACTTGGATTAACCGGTATGTTCCCAATTCAAAATAAGAATCAATGGAGTAAATAGAAAAGAGAGGTAAGCCACACTGGCAGAGTTAGTGAATCTGTAAAAGAGAAGTTTTGTGAAAAGGTTAGCAAGAATGTTTCACTTATTTACGACAACGCCCTTAACCATACAACCTAAGTTGAGAAACAGGCTATTCGCTAAGCTAGATTTGAAAATAATCAATTTTCCATCTACAGTCCGGATCTAATACACAGCGAGAATTATATGTTTAGGAATTTGAAAAAAGACTCGAGAGTCACAGGACAGAGATAAAGAAAAGATGAACATTTCTCATGTAAATCCCCAAGTTACTTTCTTGGAGGCATCGAAGAATCAAAAGAAATATTCAGGAAGTGTGTTAAGACGGATAGAGAGAAAAATTAAAGTCGCTCACTTTCTGTAGGACTTTCCTCGTACATATACAAAAGAGACGTTAAGTTTTATATATACGTGTATTATATATATATAACACATGGGCTGAAAAGTCCCGGGCCTAACAAAGAAAACACGGTTTTTTTGGTTCAAAATTAGCTTTATTCATCAACGTAATCTCCATCAAGAGCAACGCAATCATTCCAGCGCCGCTCTAACATTTCAATACCACTTTTGTAGAACGATTTATCTTTTGCCTCAAAATAGGCCTCAGTTTCAGCGATAACCTCTTCATTCGTGCGAAATTTCTTACCGGCGAGCATTTTTTTCAGGTCTGCGAACAGCCAGTAGTCGCTGGGAGCCAAATCTGGCGAATACGGTGGATGTGGGAGCAATTCGAAGTTCAATTCATGTAGTTTTGCCATTGTTTTGATTGACTTGTGACACGGTGCGTTGTCTTGATGAAACAAAATTTTTTTCTTTGCCATATGCGGTCGTTTCTTTGCAATTTCGGCCTTCAAACGCTCCAATAACGCTATATAATATTCACTGTTGATGGTATTTCCTTTCTCAAGATAGTCGATGAATATTACACCACGCACATCCCAAAATACCGAGGCCATAACCTTTCCAGCCGATTGTTGTGCTTTCGGGCGCTTTGGACGAGGTTCACCAGTTGCTGTCCACTCAGATGACGATCGTTTTGATTCCGGAGTGAAGTGATGGATCCATGTTTCATCCATTGTCACATATCGACGCAAAAATTCCGGTTTGTTACGTTTAAACATGGCCAAACACTGCTCAGAATCATCAACACGTTCTTGTTTTTGATCAACAGTAAGCAAACGCGGCACCCACTTTGAACAGAACTTTCTCATAGTCAAATGCTCATGCAATATAAAGCCAACACGTTCTTTTGATATCTTTACGATGTCAGCTAACTCACGCAACTTCACTTTTCGATCATTCAAAACGATTTTATGGATTTTTTTGATGTTTTCTGGTGTTACCGCCTCATTTGGACGTCCACTGCGTTCTGCATCATCGGTGTCTCTACGACCACGTTTGAAGTCAGCAAACCAACGTTTTATTGTTGTTTCTGATGGAGCGGAGTCCCCATAACACTTTTCAAGCCATTGCTTCGCTTGAACGGTATTTTTTTTTTCCCATCAAGAAGCAGTGTAAAATTAAAACACGAAATTGTTTTTGATCCATTGTTTTGAAAATAACAAAAGTAGCGTCACTCTTAGCACAATAACTCACAAACTAATAAATAGAATATCATGAAATTTTAACAGCTGTCTTTTGAAGGTTAGTATTAACTGAAAAAAAGGTGACTGCAATAAAACTAGCGCCATCTATGTGTTAGGCCCGGGACTTTTCAGCCCATGTGTTATATATATATATATATATATATATATATATATATATATATATATATATATATTTATTAATGGATCGCCGAAGTTAGTATCTCCAAATGTCTTAAATAGCTGTTACATTTTCGTTAGAGTTTTTTATATGGTATATTATAAAATATGTATAAGTAAATAACTAAATAAAAATTATAACACAATTTAATAATAAATATCTTGGGACAACATGGGACTTTTTTATAAGACATTATTATCTAATCTGTACAATCTCTAAAAATAGAACTTAAATTATACCTAAGAAAAGTAAATGAATATTTGTCCCAATCATGGAAATTATTGAACAAAAAAACAGCTACTGTAGTAAAAATTACCTTTAAAATAAACGTTTAAATTTCAGAATATATCTATCTGCACCACTGATTTAAGAGTTCACACTCAATAAAATAATAATAATAACCAAAACCTACCGTTTTATTTCCCAAGTTGCGCACTCGGCAGCTGAGATAAGCAGACTTCCCAACTAGAGCCGTGACATTTCGGGGTGTCATAGCGTCAAAATAGGGCTCAAATCGGTTTTGTGGAGTATGGCTGGGACCAAGCTGCACTGGAGGAGGTTGCTGAGTTTCAGTTTCTTGTTGTAGCGAATTCATGCTGTTTAATGAGCCGGACATGCCCCCAGCGACGAAATGTCCTGTGAAAAGAGAGGTCAGTTAATATAATTGGAAAATAAGTTATTTAGTGGTTGCTTATACAATGGAGTTTTTAAAAGTCGTCTAAAGTTTTCAAATGTGCTTCTATAGAAGTACAACATCATACATCCATAAATGTCAAATTTTATACGAATTATTTTTGTTTAGCATCTGAGCGAACTTTAGTAAGGTTTAGTGTTAGTGAACTAAAATTATTTAGATGATTCAAATATGACAAACGCGACATGCAGTCAGTGCAAATTATTTAGGTCGAGTTAGCTTCGAGCGGCAGCAGCAGCAAGATCATAGTATCGAGTCTGGCTAAATATGACGTTGAATTTTGAATAACATATTTAATTAAGTACACAAGGTCACTTAGAATATATATATATATATATATATATATATATATATATATATATATATATATATATATATATATATATATATAATGCATTAAAATTCCTGGTTTCAATCCGTTCGTCTAACAATAGGCTTGCTCGACGTTTTGCCAAAGTCTCATTTGGAATTTTCAAGTGCTCTTGCTGCTACTGCTACTCGATACTGTGATCTTGCTGTGTGTATGCTAACTTTAGTTACAGAGCTGACAGAGTTAGCTTCGAGCGGCAGCAACAGCAAGATCACAGTATCGAGTAGCAGCAGCAGCAAGAGTACTTGAAAATTTCAAATGAGACTTTGGCGAAACGTCGTGCAAACGAATGGATTGAAACCCGGAATTTTAATGTATTACATTTCACCATCCGTCAAAACCTCTATTGTAATATATATATATATATATATATATATATATATATATATATATATATATATATATATATATATACAGATATATGTATTAATACAATAAAGACTGAAAGTTTGTCGGAGGTAATCTCTGAAATTACTAAGCCGATTAAAAAGATCTTTTACTGGTATGTTGCCTGGGCTTTTGGGACGGAGATAGTCTACATTCTAAGGGGGTAGGATAACAAGGAGCGGTGGGGAAAGCGAGCGAACGCCCGCACTACCGTGGCAGAAAAATAGTACGACGGGGCAGTCCCTAGCATTTGAACACCTGTATTTTTGAGACAAGAGTAAAGCACATGGCTTTCATCGGGTAAAGCTCATATACGAGTACACCTTTTCTTTTCTATATATTTTTTATTTACAACACGTGGTTACGTGTTACTTTGTCCCCTTGTTTCATATATTGTGGCCAAATTGTATAACACGATTCTCGAATCACTAAAACTATTAAACAATTTTACTTTAAGAGAAATATTACGGAAATGTTACTGGAAGACAAATTAAGTTAAATTCTTGTATAACTTTTTTATACTTATCTATAATTATTATGTCTTAAATCCTTTTTAAAGATTTTCTTTAATTATGTGACCACTGTTTTTTTAAATATTTTTTATGCAGTTATGATAAAACTTTATAATATGTTTTATGAATCTTATAAAAGTTCGCAAGTTAAAAAAAAACTATGACTTAACTGTTATGTTAGACGAAGTGGTTAGTTTTATTGATTTCATGAATCGTCTTGTTTGAATACATTTATTTTAGGGTATGTTAAGGATTTTATTTAGTCTAAAAAACGGTAAATAGACTCACCACACCATCAACTATCAGGAATATAAGAAATATACTCCTTAAATTGATTTTTTATTGATGTAAGTTCACCTGGGCAATACTATAAGTAGGAAAAAAAGTAAAGAGAAATAAACTTAAACAAATTTTAAGCTTCTTGTTATTTATACAAACCAGCTACTCCTTTGGAATTACAACAGATGTAGGCGCAGCATTTTAAAAGATTTTCACGGTGTCTAAAATTTACTTTGTTAATGTTTTATCTTTCCCACTATTGTAAGCAAAATGCTAAGGACAAAGCTTTTAAACAAACAAAACGAAAAATAAACGTTTATAAACGACGGCTTTTAGTACTGTTTTAATATTTTATATTTAACAAAGGCAAATAAAAAGTTAGAAGATATGCACTGCGCATTCATTAAAAACTCTCATATTAAAATTTGTTTGCTAAACATGTATGTGCGTTTAATATAAACAAGATAAAAATATATAGCGAAATTAGCAGTTTTTAGCAACGTTCTTGCTAAATTGGTGTTTCTTTTATATTTACAACTTTGCTATGTGCTTTTCAATATTAATGTTCCAGTTGGGTAATTAGAAGATATGATAAAAGTAAAGAGTGATGAAATTCACTACTACGATGGTCCAATTTATTCTTGAAATTGCATAAATTTTTGTTATCAAATGAGAAATTTTTAATTTATTGGAAACAAAATCCACAGAAGAACAATCTCTATATATGGATGATTTCCTAGATTTTTTTATGGGCGTAGTACACGTGTTGTAAAACGCGGAAAAAGCAATTTACGTTGGTCTTGAATCTTTGTAAGATCTACTCAGTGGGAAACACAGTTCTGGGCAAACATTTCAAAGTGATGATGTTCTCCATATAAAAGACTGCTTAAAAAGTATTCTACGCGGAGTAACAAGCTGAACCTCATAGGGATGTGATGCATTAGCGCGACGTGTATTTCTAACATGCACCGCTCTGGGAGAAATTAAGCGGGCTACATCCTTCGAACCCTTTCCATGAAAATACTAATAGAATAGACTCAAGTTACCAACCGTTCTTCCATGTTCCAAGGTATCAGGGTTTTTGGTGAGTGCTGGGTCTCCAATCAGGCGAACAGCTCTCTTTTGAATAGAATCCAGTAAATGTAGTGTATGTTTGAGCGTAGAGCACTAAACGTGGGAGCCGCATTCCATCGTTTGTCGAATTTGAGATTTGTGCAGAACTAACAGTTGTTGTGAAGTGTAAAGCTTTCTAGTTCGAAATAGTAATCCAAGCTTTTAGGAAGCTCTCTTTGCTATGCATGAGACATGTTTATGCCAAGACATATTCGCTCCCAAGTTAACACCCAGCAACTTGGGTGACGATGCTAGAGGAATGCAAATGTTCTGACATAACTATGTCAGGCACCACAACTTTAACTGTTTTGGGAGAAACTGCCGTCTGAGTTTTGGTAGCGTTAAATTCTACTTGGTTACTGTCGCCCCAAGATAGAGTTTCTTCCAGGCCTTTGTTAAAGTTTCACTCTTTAAAAAGTGATCCCTTTTATGAAAAATATTCACCCTCCGGTCATCGATTGTTAAATTACTAAGTTGAGAGGGGTCTACGCTTTTTTTATTAAGTGGTTTCACCCACTAGTTGGCGCTCCCCTCGATAAGCAGTTCGGCAGATAAAAGTATTTTGAAGTCGAGGAATCTGAAAATTATGTTATTTTGTTATTATTTTAAATTAATTACAGTCAAATATATAAAAGGTCATGGGAGGGAGGACGGGAGCTATAAGAGTTCTTGGAACTGAGGAATCTGAAAATTGGGTTATTTGCTCATTATTTTCATTGGAGGGTTCTAATAGATTAACAAAAATTTTTCTTTAAATTTGTTTGAGAGAATATATAAATTTTGATTAAAAATATTTATAGTCAAATAGGTAAGGATGCGGGGGGGGGGGGGGGTGAGGGAGATAGCGAATATATTCTATTATATTGTTTTTATTACTGTTCTCAGATTCCAGGGATTATTCTGAAAATCATTATTTTTATTGTGTGTGTTTTCACAACAAAATTCATTATTCCACTTTTTTCATATTTTTCTTGTTTTGATTGATTGATTTCGAAGTTGGAGTTAGCATGAGAAACTCCAATTTCGTGTTACTATTATTTTTTTTTTACAATTCAAATTTTTGAACGAAGTACTTCGAAATTATCATTGATGTTTAACTAGTGTGGATGAATTAAATGCTCTTTTCTCCTTGACAGGTATAGTTGACCAGGTTTACTTTATGTACTTTATATTTTACGGAAATTAAGGTAGAAACGAAACTATCTCATACACGCTAATTTAACGCAACTTGTACACGTAAAACTATTAAAAGAACTTAAAATATTGCAATAAAAATATATCTAGAATTTCTCCTGTTTGGAAGGAATTCTGTATTATACGCAGCTAAAAGATAAATATTTTGAAGTAAACACACGCATTTAACAGCAAATATCCCAATCACGCAGCTAGTTCATTGCTGTTAGGGAGAGAATATTTCTAGCTGCCTTCGTAATAATTATAGTTATAACATGCCTGTATATGTGGGGGTTGTGTGATACTACCTAAACTATTTAGTTGCTAATAACATCCTTGACGATTAAAATACTTTCGGTCATATAGTATGTCGTAAAGAAGTGCCCTGAAAATAAAGGATAAGTGTAAATATAAACAGATGGAGGGAAAACAACATTTATATTACGTATTTTCCCACGTTAAATATATTTATTTATGATTCAATAATACCACATATTTAATTTAAATATATTTTTAGTAATGCGTTGAAAATAAATATAAATAAATAGTTTTTACGTCCCTGGCTTAAGAGAGGTATTAAATTCGTGAAAAAATTATCCTTTTCGTCTGTCGGTATGTATGCTCGTCGATCTGTCGGTCTGTCTGTCAAAGTGCTTGCATGATAACTCTTGAACAAAATGAGTTTATCAATTTTTACATTCTAAGAGAAGGAGATAAGCCGGGCCGATTGGCGCAGTGGGTAAGGTGCTAGCTTTGCCTGCTGTTCTTCGAGAGGCCAGCGGTTCGATTCCGTGTGACGGCTAGGTGTGATTTATCCCATGTGTGAATGTGTAAAATTTGTGTGTTTAAACAAAGAGAGATGCTGGCTAATTGGTATTCGCCAACGCCATAAAACATAGTAAAAAAAGGAGGTAAAAGGAGTGGCAGTCGATAAATTTTGTATATTGTCAATATCATTATAAGGATCTTTCTGGGTGCTTTGCTAAAATAATTAAGAAATTTTAAGCATTATTTTCTATAGTGAAAAGTAAACGGGTCTAAAGGGGTGGGGGAAAGTGTTACAGAAGTTGCTTCGTACATATCGTAATATATGCCCTTTTCACGGTTCTTGAAGTAGAGGAATGGCATCCTTTTTCATCTTCCTCGTTCACATTAATGTTATTTCTTTTCAGCTGAGTTTTACTGCTGTTTGACATGAGTCAACTTTCAGGAAACATGTGTGATAGAAAACTACCAGTCAGCAGCTGATATACCCATTGCCCTCTAATTCTTTCTATAAGAAATTGCCAAAAATCGAGAGGCCTTCCATCAAACGATTCCAAAGGAAGGTGTTCGAAAAAATAGATGCTTCCTGCATCAATATGGAAATATCGTCCCAGCCAGCTAACCTGAAAAAGATATCTTCTTACTGTATCTCAGCTAAGTCAATTACAATAAAAATGCAGAGAGCTGGATTTGTCAAATCGCTCAAGTAAAATGATCACTAAACCAGAGAATCTTAGGCACTTACTGGCTATAGCGCGTCAAAGCCTATGTGGGTTGTTAACTCCAGGATGTGTCGCGTCAAACCTTTCTTTTTAAATAATTAATAATAACATTAATATTAATAATTGAGAAAAGTCGTTAAATCATATGTATTTAAATTAAAGGACTAAATATAACACTCTAAATGCGAAGTTGTGTGTTATCACCATTAAATATCCAACAGTGGAATATGAAAGTAATACGCATTTTACCTTTGGGGAAATACATCCGCTATAATAACCCTAAAATATTAATTAGAGAACTTTATAACGAAGTTGTACGAATCCACCAACATTTGTATAACTTCTAACTTTAGAAATAGGTAACTTTGCAAGTTTTCTTAAGGCAAATTCGTTTCAAAATAATAATATTTGGATAGTTAATATTCGGTGAGCATAATATAATCTAAATTCAATTAATATTTAGCTTAGATCTACAGATGGTCATGTCATCTTCTTAATTTAAAAAAAATCGGTAAAATGTTGAAACCATGCAGTTCTAAAATATGTAGCGAATTTGGCTTTCTAAGTAAAGAAAAAGTAAATTTCCGTAATTAAAATCATACCCAACCCTTTTACCTCTTCTCCTAAAAATATATCGCTCAAAATCAATAGCTTTCATTTCTATTTATTTTTTTAGTTATAATATCATTTTGTTGGAGAATTATGGTAACAACAGATCGAAAACGGACATACCGACACACAATGGGGACAATACGTAGCTTTTACCGAAATTCATGTTCTGGCCGCTATTTTCAAGGAATTTTTTTCTTAAATCTTCGTTCTTGATTTCTTTATCAAACTGTCTGAGCGGATTTTGGATTATTTACGATTTTTACTAATTTATCACTATATATTGCATTTTTCCAAAAAAACACGTTTTTAGGCTGTAAAAGCAACTTTTAAGGAATCTCAATATATTTTTTTTATAATCTTCGTTTTTGATTTCTCTATCGATCTGTCCTGGGCGGATTTTTGATTATTGTCCATGATTCGAATTAATTTTTCAATAAATATAGTTTTTAACCATTTACACACCAAGAACATCAAACCTATTATAACCCTATGTAAAGAGAAAAAATGATCAAATGAACGCTTTTAAACTAGGAACTTCATTGGTGCTCGCTACATTATGTCATATTAGGTTTGGAGTTCGGTACGTTAGGATATGTTACATTAAAGTTCAATATATTAGATTATGTTAGGTTTGGTCTTCCCTATATTAGGTATGTTAGGTTTGGAGTTCTTTTTTTAAGTTTTGTGAATAAAGAAGGAAAATTTGTACTTTCACATCGAACGATTTACGAGCGAAAAGTACAGAGTATTGTATGGGCTAAAATTGTAACGAAGTTTGCAAACACACTGTAACATGGTTAAGTGAAGGAATCAGAATTAAATGTGAAAAAAGTATATTGGATATTAAAATCCCGCTTAGAGCTACTGATGGCTAAATCATCTTTTTAATTTTAAAATATAGGAAATTCAAGAGCAGCAGAGGGTTTTATATTTCTTGATACAGTAACTTGAAAATTTGTGTAACTGGCAAGAAAACTGACAGAATTGGTTGATTTTTTTAGACTTAACTACCCATTAGTTTTTAGTTTTATACAATTGTGTTTTATTTCATAATCATGTCGGTATCATACAAAGGAAACTGTACATGTACGGCTTCTAACACACATTAGGATAGGTTAATGTGTGTTTAGAGGCTGTAGAAACAGCACGATAACATAAAATTGACCTGTATATAGTTTAATTGTTTATTTTAATTTCCGGTTCATAACCTACTGACCATGACTATGTCTGTATCCGGTCTTGTTAGCGATATCTTAACCCCTTTCTGAAGTTATCGCGGAACAGCTTGGAGATCGACGGAACTAGGAAATAATGAGTTTTATCTACTAAGGATACTAAATCGCAAGGAAATGTAATACTGTTCTCAGCAAGGGAACTAAAATAAGAATGCGAAGCAATAAAACTTCACTGAAGAAATTCAATTTGTTCTAAATTTAAGTTTTATCTCGTAAATTGATCTACATTCTTCTTATTATTGTTTACGTCTAAAAATTGTCTGGTATTTCTTGGTCTCGTATACAATGTTCACAATTTATCTCTATTATTAGGGAATATATGGCAATAACACGCCATAAGAATAATGCATTGATGATCTAGATACTATATCACCAGCTTACCCGATTCCGTTGGTTACTTTATATATATGTAGCTATCTGAATTTAAAAGTGTATCGAAATTTCTACCAGGACCGGTCAACAATATTTTTTATTGGCATAAAATATTTAATTATATATATTTCGATGGAAGTTTCTTTATTAATATAAAATGTCAGTTTTTTAATATACGAATCACCAAAGCTGATAAGAAACTATAGGCTTAGTTTTCTCGCCAAGGGAGGGCATATTTGTGAAAAAATTCGCCCTCCCTCTGAAGCGGGTGAAAAGACGTGGATCGATAAAGTTTCTGTAGTTTTAGTAGTATTGGGAAAATTGATCTTTGTTTTTAGGTGAGTTAATAAACAATGTTTAAGCATTATTATTGTTAGATTGTAGAGGCGGTTAGAAAGTTTGCTTCTTATGCGTCGTTTTCAGGGTTCTTGGCGATAACGAATACAAAAGTTATTTTATTTTTTCATCATTTTAAATTTTAATATAAATTATGCATAAAAGGAGACGTTTTTCAGACGAAGTACTGAGTAAATGACTGAAATTATGGTTAATGGTTATACAGTTTTGGTGAGTTAAATTCTCCTTGACTGGTAAGGCTGATCAGGTTTACTTTATGTACTTTATATTAAACAGGAATGAAAGTAGAAGGATAAAACGAAACTATCTCACGGATGTGCGGTATTCAGCGAATGTAAAACTATTCAACGAACTCAAAACATTGTAATAAAAATATATCCAGAATTTCCCCCCTTGCCTGTGTATACGCAGTTATAAAGATAAAGATATATTTAAAATGTGCATTTAACAGTAACGCAGCTAGTTCACTACCGCTAGGCAAAGAATATTTCTAGCTGTGTTCGTAATAGTTAGAATTACACCATGCCTGTATATGTTAGGGTTTGGTAACCCTACCTAAACTTCACGACATCTTTCACGATGTTTCGGTCATAAAGCATATAATTACGTAGTGCTCTAAGAATAAAGGATAATTGTAAATAGAAACATATGGACGGAAGGAAACGTTTGAGTAAATATTTTTGAAGATAATGTTGAGAAAATCGCAACAAGCTACTTTACTTCACTGTAGAATTATTCAAAATGGGTTAGTTCATGTTAAGTACTAATCTCAATATTACCATATGTACAATTGTTTTGTGGGGGTACCATATTTAATTTGTCAATTCTGTTAAATGATAATAATTATGATTAGGATTTTTATATAAAATTTATCCTAATCATATAATAGCCCGTTTAGACCTTCACATCTAAAGATTATTACTACTTTAAAACTTTTGTTATTTGCAGAAAAATTTTCTCCTAATCACATAAAACAGGACTATTTTGCTAAACGACGGTAAGTTTTAGATAAGATAAGTTTTTAACTGATTTATTTTTCATATTAGTTTATGAGCTTTTAAGAGTTATTTAGC